>CAUJRU010000532.1:0-531506 GCA_963277665.1 Viscum album
CCGGTGAAAATGTAGTCTTAACTTCTGAAAATATTATTGGGTGAGAGAAATTATAATATTCATCATATTAGATTATAATACTATTAATTTTGTGGTATTTAAACAATTAAATTTATTTACATTAATTTAATATTGCAATAAATCCCTAGAGTGCCCCTCCCCTTTATTATAAATGGGAATATATTCTTCTCATTTAGTTACACAAAAAAATATAATAGTATCATCCAATATATACCGAAATACCATTATAAGATCCATAATATCATTATGTAAATAATTTTTTGTACAATACCAATATTAGAGGTTTCAAGATATTAAACAATGAAGATTTTCCAAAGAGGATGTCTATTTTTAATCAAATGTTATAGTTTTATTTATTATTCCTCATCCTTTAAAACATATTAAACAATTATAAAATAATTTCAACATTATCCTCTATATACTTATATGTTTTTATTTTTATGGAGTAACTTATATCCATCTACATCTTTTATCAAATGAGAATTTTTTTTTCATTTGTCTGTATGGCGGACCACCGCCTCACATACCGTTGTAATCTAATTTCCATCATGATCGTCCAAGGATGATTATAATGATTTATTATATATATATATATCATTAATAAAATATTTATCATTATCAAAATATTCTATTTAATTTCATATATATATATATATTCACTAGAAAATGATAACATTGTTCTTCCACACATGTGTACTATCAACTCCATAAAGGTATGTGATTTTGTTTTCATCTCCATCTGAGATAGATTATACCTATAACAATACTTAATAAAATAAATGATAATTTTGATATAATGATCACGTTTTATGATAAAATAATACTTCCATTTATTTTTTATTGATCATTGGATAATGGAAATATTACTCATGCGTACGTATGACTTACCATCTCAATGATTGTAATGTACTTAATTTTTTGTATTCTTAATAAAAAATTGGTTCCAAAATTATAATTTATTTATAAAATTATAATTATGTAATTATTATTCTAGATATGATAAAATAAGGACCTATTTCACCATAGTCAACATAGATAACCATTTTGGACTTATACATTGAATATCATCAAAAACTCTAATGTGTTGTCGATTGACATAATAATTAAATATAACATCGTAAGAGATAAAATAAAAGGATAAATAATATTTAAAATTGTTTTTAATAATATTAATAATTAACTAGTGTGTATTATTATGTATTATAAAGAAGTCGCATGAGGAATCAGTCTCAAGGTAAGGTACATTATTTTTTAAAAATCCAAATATATTGTTTCCTTTCCCAATAATTTTTATTCTATTTAAAAATTTATAAAAAAATTTATAAATAAAATTATATAGAAATAAATGAAATTAAAACTATATTTTCACTTCAAATTTTCTCTCAAATATTTTCAAAAGGAAATTTTTTATGTTGTGTTTTCACTTTATCTACAAAAATAATGGATGAATGTTTTGTTTTAACATATAGGATGACAATGAAGTTTCCTATTATGGTAACCATTATTTTATTTTTGTATTATTTTATGAGATTATTTTTTCCCGTCAAATAAAAACCATCCTTAACTATATTCTATTTACATTATAAAATAAAATTTAAATTTTAATGTATATTTTAATATATAGAAAACATTTTATGGGTGTAAATAAGATATTTTTAATCTTATAATTTATGTATTATGTTATACTTTTTGGCAATTTTTTATGATGATTGGTGTTCCCAATATAAAATTATGGATTGTTAGACCACAATGGATCTACAATGAATTTGGTAAATAGATAGAGTTAATAAATTTGGTTTGTTATAATAGATTATGATAATACACTTTGATGGTTATTCCAATTATAACCTTTATGGTTATTATTTGTGTAACATTGATGGTTATTGTATGTGTAACCATGAATGTTATCTCATTTTTAAGAGTTATAAGAATATTATACCCTAAGTCTCCTAGTTTATTTATCTACACTCTCTATTTATTTTATGGAAATATTATGATTTTACAAGGTATTGAAATGTAAATTCTACTTCATAAGGTTGAAGAGTATAACAATATGTGAAAAATATTATGATTTATAAATTATTCAAAATTAATATTTTTTATTTTTTATGAATTGTTCTCTAAAAAATACGGGATAAGAATTTTATTTATTGTATAAGAAAATGTTTTTTTGGTCGAATTATTATTTGAAACATAAAAAAATTTAGTATTCATGGATTGATAGTTTCTTTCATTAATTTAATATACCTTAGTAATATTTTTTTTCTCAACTCATATATTAATTTTTTGTCACATGATGAGTAGGGATATGGATGTGCTAAAGATGTAACGTGTGATGTTGTGTACTAAAAATAAAACGTGATTCTTTTTAAAAGATTACTTTATGGGAAAATGGATACTAAATAGAAGTGTATACATTGTGATTTATTAGTTTTATAGGAAATATCTATAGACTATCTTTATAAAACACTAAACCTAAAATATATATCTGAATTAAATAATGTGAATTCTAGTTTAATGTCTATAGAATATGTAATGTATAAGGAAATTACCTTAAAATTTGTATTACGGAAGGTTTTAGATAACTTTTGGGATTAGGATAATGTTATTATAATACCATTAAAATATTTTAATTTATTTTTAATTGTAAACTATATAGAATTTTAAGATTTTAATATTGATTCATATAAACTATTTCTATTCAGAATTCTTTGTGGTTGAGAAAATAAGGAGGTTAAAGAAGTAAGAATCCAAGGGGAATATATCCTTACAAATTGGGAACCTATAATTGTAGGAATAGGAGTATAGATTTTTTTATAATGATGGATCAGTTGGGGTTGGCTATAAATGGTGGTAGTGTCCATTATTTAGAGCATACAGACTTACCTAGAAGAAGATGATGATATTGGATATTTTTTTTAGACAATATCCTCTAAAATTTGGTGGATCATATGATATAGTTATAGAAGAATAACATATTAAATCTCAAGAAATGATATTATATTTCACGAGATTTATGGATAATTAAAAGTAAATTAATTCCATTTATCATTTTGAAAGTGAAGTTGACAAGTAGTAGTCAATGTTCAAGAATATTGTGGAATGATATGAGATTAATGCCTTTAAATGGGAAGAATTTATGAATATATTACTAAAGATATATTTACATAAATATATTAAACAAATAATATTGAATTAATCTTTGGAGATTAAGAAAAAGTGAGGAAGATTATATGGCTTCCTATAATGGAAAATTTACCTGATTGGCAAGGTATGATACACATTTTATTTGGGATCTTGATAGAAATATTATTTTTATTTACACTGTATTGAATACAATATATTATAGGGAATTATCTTCTAATGAATTAAAAATATACAAGAAACATGTATTATGTATTGATATCTTCAAAATTGAGTTTTTTGATGATCATGTTTACTAATAAAAAAAATAGAAAAAACGGTTGTAGGTCGCTATTAAAGGGGAAGAATGGATTAACGAAATTTAATGGTAAGAAAATTATTTTTTAGTTTTTGAGTGTTATATTAAAAATTTCACTAAGGAATGATTTAGCATGTATAGTACATTCTTTTTATGTGGTAAGACTAGGAAAATAAATCATAATATTAGTATATAATATATTGTTAGTGGTTTAAAAAAATTATGATAAATAGTTACTAATGATTTTTAAATATAATGAGATGGGTAATTTATCAAATGAGTGTTTGAATATGAACCCAAATGATGTGAAATAACCATACCAAAAGTATAAAGGTGTGGTAAAATCCTTTGAAACTAATTTTTAAAATATTGTGCCATCAAAAAAAGTGGTATCAAGTACAATTATTTTTTATTGATATTATGCTAGTGTCTTTTTGATTCAATGAATACAAATTATTTCCTTTCTGAGAAATTTTCTAGTAAATTAGAAATTTGACATTATGAATTGAATCCAAAAATTATGATAAAAACACATGGGGTAGTAATACATAAAATAGAAATTATATGAGTCTTTCCATTAGTTTATATGGTAATTGTTTAACTAATAACATTTTTCCCCTATTAGAGTATTATGTTATTCCAAGATTGAATTCGATCTCTTTTTACCATGCTAAGATAGATTATAGAGATCAATAAGTTATTTTTTAGAAAGAGTTTCATTTTTATACCAAAATAAACCCACACCGTTGATAACATATCAATAAACTGAGAAACTATTAAAATATTGAAATTAAAGTTATCATACACATATTTTTGAAAATAAGGGAGTTTTTAATTAGTTATTCCCAATTACTAAAATAATACCTAAATGTTTTTCCTAATTATTTGCCTGAGTTTTACATGATTTATATGTTGAATATACTATTGAATTATTTTCTAATGTTAATAAAATTTTAAACACCCCTTATTGAATGGATCAAGTAGATATTTTGGAAATGAAAAAGATATTATAGGTGATTCTTGATAAAGGGTTAATTCATCATTAATCTTCACCATAGGGTGCCCTGGTTTTATTATTATAAATAATGATTGTTCCATGTGGATTTTCAATGATTATATAGATTTTAATAAAATTATCCCTTAGAACAAGTATCCATTGCCTAATACAGATGAGTATTTTGATTAGATTTTATGAGATCGGAATTTATTTAAGGTTTAACTAAGGTCTAGGAATTATCTGCTAATGGTGAAGGAGGAAGGAATTATTAAAATAGTGTTTGAGACTTGATACATGCATTATGAGTATGTGGTTACACCTTTTCAGTTTCAAAATTCCCTAATTGTATTTATGGATCTTGTGAATAGATTCTTCCATGAATTTTTGTATATGTTTGTAGTTATTTTATTGATGATAACAGAATTTATTAAAAATATTATGAGTATTATGAAAAACATCTATGGATTGTTCTTCAGACATCGATAGAAAATATTTTATGTGGAAAATTTAGCAGATGTGATTGTATGTAATAAAATTATTATTTCTATGGACACATTGTAAATAATTTATGTATACTAGTTTATTACACTAAACCAATGTGGTTGATGAATTTAAATGACCTATTAAAGTTATTGTGATTCATAGTTTATTATTAATAGGCTATTACCAATGGTGTTTTGGTAACTTTTCACAGTTATGTATCCCATTATCTATGATCAAAAAAGGAGTTAATTCATTTGTAAAAAATGTCATTAATGTTTCCAGTAACATAAAATAAGATCAATGAATGCTCCAATTTTTTAGCTTCCCCAAAAGGTTGAATTTTTAATCTATAGTGATTCCTTATTAAAATTAATTTTTTTTGCAATGATGCATAATAATTTGGTAATTTATTAGGATTCAAGTTAATTGAAACCACATGAGTTAAATTATCCTACACATGAAGTTGAACTGAAAGCTGTAGTGTATGACTAAAAAATTTGGAGACCTCTTATATATGGATAGAAGTGTGAAATATATTCTATTCATAAAATTCGTACGTATATATTCTTTTATAAATATTGTAACAATATATAATAAATTTCGCTATAACAGGGATTATGACGGCACAATTAAATATCATTCTAGAAATGAGAATAATGTAACTGATGATTTGAGTTATAAAAGTAATTTTTCTTCAGACATGTTATGGTTAGAACATGACAATTTTGTTAATCATTTGATAAATTTACTCCTTGACGAAGCATATAAATGATATTACCCTCTTTTGTATCAGGTTTTAATATAACTATATCAATTATAAATAATTAAACATGATTTGATAGAATATTGAGGGTTAGAGGAAAGGTAGAATTGGTTATGAAGGGTATGTTTCATAAATTAAACTATGATAAAGATTATTTTTTGAGATTTGGAATTAGATTATGTGTTCCATGGGACTCCTATATGAAGAGGTAGTTAGTGAGGGAAGCAAATAGATACCCTTTTATACTAACCCTTCAATCACTAAGATGAACATAGACCATAGAGAGTAATATTGGTGGGATGTAATGAAAATAGATGGTGCTAACATTACCATGAAATAGTTAAATTTTAAATTGTTTAATGATGATCTACAGTTACCGATATTGATATTTATACTTGTCTAGTGAAAAAGTGGAAATGGGAAAATATATCCATTGATTTCATAGTCGGATTTCCAAAAACATGTTAAGGTATTAATGCAGTTTTCATTATCGTTTATCGATTAACTAAATCTATACATTTATATTCCATCCAAGATACTCTATCTTTAGGTCAAAATTATCCAATGAATCTTATAGAGATATTTTTCTTAAATTATGTTCATCTATCCATTATATATGACAATGATCTCAGGTTCACTTGAAATTATATGAATGGAATTCAAAAGACCCCGGTACCTAAATTAATTTTTTATATAGCTTGTCATCCTCAATCTGATTGACCTCCTAAGTTAATGATTAAATCCTTCGAATAAATTTTTCCTCATTATTCAATGGATTACCTGTAAATTTAGGATAATCAATCTTCCTTAGTTGTGTTTTCTTATAATAAAATTATTTATTATAAAATACAAATGGCACTATTTATGGAATTATGTGGAAAGAAATGTGAGACTCTAGAATATAGGGTTGAAGTCGATAAAATGATGTCGATTAAACCATAATTAGAAGTGTAAATGGTTAATTTGATGAAGGTAATTCAAAAACATATGAGGGCATCTTACATTATGAAGAAATGTTCAGAATACAACTAGAGGAAAAATATTTCTTTATATGTAGGTGACTATATTCTATTTAAAGTATCTCAATGGAAAAGTTTTATGAGTTTTAGTAAAACGTTGAATTTGAGCCCATGGATCATTGGACCATATGAAAGCCTGGATAAGTTTGGGTCTGTTATTTATAGAGAATTGTCACATCCAAGTTTATCCTACGTATACTACATTTTTCACTATTCATTATTAAGAAATTTTTGGCCAATTTCATCTCATGTTTTTATCCTTGACGCAGTTTAGTTGGAAGATAAAAATTCTTATGATAATTATCTAGTTCATATTATTTACAATAAAGAGCATATATTTTAAAACATGTTAATTCTAAAATTTTTTGTTTTTTGAGGAAACGATATGGATAAAGAAGTAAAATAAGAATATGTAAATGGTTTGAGGGAACAACATCACAACATGTTTATTGAGTAATAGAAAATTTTCAGGAGCAAATTTATAAAAGGGAGGATTTATGTAACATCATATGTACTATAGATGAAGAATATTTTCATATATTCCTTATTTAGACTCTATAGTTACATTCATTATAAAAATATTAGATAATTTTTTAGTAAAAAGAAAAAACCATTATTTCTATAAAAAATGGGTATTTAAAAATTATAATGATTAATTTAATATATTGATTTAAAAATTATTTAATTTGAAACTAAAAAAATTAAATTCATTCTCCTAATTTAATATTTAAAAATTATCATAGGATAAATTTTTGTGATTTTTCTAAAATGATTGATTTTTCCTTGAATAGTGAAAATTTCAATTTTATAAAACTACCATTAATTTCCCTAAAACAAATTAATTTTTGACTGTAATTTTATCTCAAAGTAACAAAATTATAATTTATTTTTTTATAATATAATTTGTTAAACATTATTCATCATTATATTTTATTTTGGAATATCTATATTTTGGGGCTTAAAATGCATTATTCATAAAAATTGTGTTTTACGTGAAAAAAATTAAATTATATCATGACACTTATGTTTTTTCAATTAAGAAAAATTTAATCCATATTGGGATTTATGGTGACCAATTTTTGTTAAATAGTTCCCTTTTATTTTAGGACATCATTAAAAATAACTTTAGTAATTTTTGGTACCACGATAAAGGTTAAATTGGGAAATTAATGATCAAAACAATTATATGGAATGAAAATGACCCAAACAAATACCTTAAATTATTATTTTTATATATCTTCCATACTCATAAAAAATATAATATATGGGTTTCATTTATCTTTTGGTGAAGAATTTTAGATTTATAATATTTAAGTAAAAAATAATGCCAAAAATCACACACTCTTATTTTTTATAAATATAATAAATTAAAAAAAGGATAAATGGAGAATATGATTGTTTATAAATATTACTTTAATATTTTTTAATATGTTAATTTAATTTTAAATTTTAGTGAAAAAATGATTACCCTAAACACCTTTTCAATACTTGAGTATTAATTAATCAAATAACAGGAAAATTAAATAAATGATCATTAAAATGTGAAAAATAATTTGATTATAATTAATCATTATATTAATTTATTTTTTAGATAAAAATTAAAATTAGAGAGGTTTGGATTCATTTTATTCAAATTCCATTACTTTATTTATGTTATTAAATTCAATGTAATTGGATAGTTCTAAAATTGATATTAAAGGTACTTTCTAATAAATACTATTTTTTAAAATGATTTAAAATAATAAAAATATAAGATTAAGGCCAATTAATTTAATATGGTTAATTAAATAAAAGATTATTCAATTATGGGTCTTTTTTCATTTTATAGTGACAATATCTTCCCTCAATAATTAATACATTAATATTATGGAAATTTCCAAAAGGATTAATAAAGGATTAAAAAACAATATGGGTAAAAATGTGAGTCATATTTGTCAAAATATTATATTATGGTATTATTTAGATTCATAATAATTGTATATTCTAATATTATATGTGTTTATTCATTTTACCATCAAAAGATTATTTTTATATAATGTTTTTTTAAAAATCCCTATAGTGTCCCTTCCCTCTCTTATAAAAGCGCAACAATTTGTCTAATTTATAAAAACATAAAAATCATTTTTTATCCAATGCCTTTAAAATACCTTACCAGTAGAGTTACCTTAATTTTAGAATATTTTTAAGGTCTAAAATCAATCTTAATGGCCTTTTGGTGTTAATAAAATGAGATTTTCTAAAGATGAGGTGTAGTTCTTAACCTTATGATTTGGTTTCATTTCATCTTAAAAATACTTCTAATATTATTCAATCAAGTAAAAATAATAATAATTTTGTCCTCCATATACTGATATATTGTTATATCTATAGAATAACTTATATAGATAACCATCCTCGATCAAAGGGGAATGTAATCCATCGTTTGTGTGTACGGTGGACTACCGCCTTACAGACTGATGTAATTCATTTCCATCACCACCTCCCACAGATTGTTATGATGATGTATTTAAAATATATATATTATATTAATGACATGTTTATCATTATAAAATGTTAATAGATCATTGAATTTAATACATTTCCATTCACTGAAAAATTATAACGTTGTTCATACAAATGTATGGACTACAACCTCTTTGTAGTGATATGATTAGTTTTTCAACCACACATCACATGGATGATATATAAAAGTATAGTTAATGGAATATTAATGATAATAGTACCAATATACATGATCTAGATTTTATATTATTTAATTGGAATAAGATACAAGTAGTATTATCTCGAATGATCAAATAGTTTTGTAGTCATGGTGAACTAAATATATACATGATTCTGGAATTACCTTTGAAAACAATTATAACATAATTTTTTTCAAGAATTTAATTATTACCACTCAAATATATTTTAATATATTTCACTATAAACATCATAGAATGATGGGAATGTAAAAAATAATGTTGATATTGAAATCTCAGTATTAGATATTTAAAGAGGAAGCTATTATAACTGAACAACCATAATAAAAATGGAAATGTAAATATTCGAAGAAACGTTCCATTTAATCAATAAATTTATTATCCTTATTAGATAAATAATAATCCATATTTTAAAGTAAATAATTTAACTCTTATACCATTTAAATAAATTTAATATCATTTATAGATAATGAGGAATCTATATAGGATGGTAACTAACTGAACACACATTTCATTTAAATAACATGAATATTAGGATTAGATATAGAATACTCAATATTGAAATTTAAATAATTGAATGAAATACTATTTAATACATAAATTTATAATTTAATGAATTTAGGTACAATTTTATTACAAAAATATCATGTATAAAAATAAATGAATTTTTTATTGAGGGAATGCTTAATAATTGGACGTCATGATCTTAGTCATCATGATGCATACACTACCAAGTCCATTAAAATAGAGTTTAAATGTATGTCTAAGAAACAATTTAATTTTATTATACTATATCACATTTTGAGAATACCAATATATCTAGGGGATACATAATTTCATTCCCCACCCATCACTTGATGCATAAATCATTCCTCATATATCAAATAATCAATTTAATTAATGAAAAATGTGCATTATCATCAAATATCTATATGGAGTAAAGTATATATATTTATCAAGATTTCTGTAGACAAAAACATAAATTTCAATTTTGAAAACCATATTTATAAATGATACACTTTTTATTAAATAAGAACATACATGATAAATAATATATATATTTTGGGTAAACTTAATGTCCAAGGATCTCAAGAAAGTGAATCTTTCACGGGTATGTTAATGACTTCCAAAATAAATCAAGAAAGTCAATGTAAATACTATACATGGACAAAATTATTAAAACAAATCCATATAAATAACTAGTATTGTATAAAAAACATATACCCAGTATATTTTAACTAAAATAAAGGGGTTTTCGCATTGATAAATAGGAATTACACAAGAATATACTTAAAAAGATTCATGAGGAAAATATCATTTTCATCATGATAATAACTGTTGGAAGAATAGACTTCTTTGCATGATTTGGAGTATGGTTTATGTTTATTGTTAATCCTCATTGGATGTTCAGAATGTGTACCAGCAAAGAAATCATACAGTTTAAGCAGACAACAGTATTAAAGGTGGTGTTGTTTCCCAGTGTTTGCCAAATTCCTGGGCTTGAAAATCAAAAAATGAAGAAAAGTGTTTCTGGAAAAGAGACTTGTGCGCAGTATACTTGAAGGAGAGGAAACTTGTGCACCATAAGTTTTTCAAGATCAGAACATGGAAAAATGGCCAAGGGATAAGGGCTGCGCAAGTTTTGGGCTGGTCGTGCAAGTGACCTGAACGCCATGAATAGATATGCGCACCGATTCCTAGGAGGATTAGAAACTTGCACGCCTATTGTTTTTCTAGATCATAACTTAAAAATATGTAACATGAAAGAAGGCCTCGCATGTATTGGTGTGGTCGCGCAAGTGAGTAGCACGACAGACGCTTGGGATGATGAGATGCGCGCCAGAACCTGCGTGCCAATGGAAGAGCCCATGTGCCACCACGCAGGGGGTCCAGTTTTCCTATAAATAGAGGACCCCCCCTACTCATTTATGAAGGAAGTTCAAGATTTAGATATTTTTCGAGCTCTCGTCATGCAAGTGGTTGAGTCTCCCAAGTGGTTGTTGGTTCATGCAAGTAGAGGCTACGTGCTGGTTTTTGGCTGCACAATCAAAGCAGTTGGGGAGTTAAAGGCTTTGCATTGCGTAAGTTTGGAGTTGAAGGAGGCTGTGTCGTGCAAGTGGTTTGGTTTCAACTCTGTGCTGAATTTGTACTGTGCAAGTGACTTGCACGCCGGGATTGAAACTTGCACATCGGGCTTGGAGAAGCGTGTCAGGGTTGTTAAAGTACATCTATCCTTTTGAAGCTGCATGAAAGCTGGAAGATTTCCTGGTACCCTCAGCACATAGTGAGATTCGTCTATTGTCGAGTGTTATACTTCAACAGAGCATCTACATACAACAGAGGATGAATTCTTATGCAATGATGAAGAGACCTTCACGTCTATAAACTGACTGTGACTTCACCAAGGGGAGTGAGCCAGGGGGAGTCAACAGGAGTGACCCGAGGGAAGCAGTGAGCTATCCCGAAACATTTTTAAAGGCAGTGATCCTGGGACAGAGTGATTGTGCCTGAACCTTTGTAATCCACAGCTAGTGAAGATTAGTGGAATTTGGTATGACCGACAACTTGTCGGCGTTTTCTCCTTGGATGTAGCCCTTAGTGGTGAACCAAGTAAAAAAGTGTTGTGTCTTCTCTGTGCATGTGAATGTTTTCTTTCTGATCATTTGCATCATACAGGTTCATCAAGTTCCTACCAACGTGGGAACACGATTCATCACATTAAAAGAAAAACTTGTCACCCTTATTCACCCCTCCCCTCTCTGGGTGTCTCAAGGTCCTTCAATAACTCTATAAAAATAAAGGTTCACAAAAAAACATGAACATGACATTATTTTAAAATAACCTTATAATATTAAAAAGGGATGTTTAAAAACATTTTTGGTCATGATGATAGAAAATTACAAACATAAAATCCACATTAAAACAAAAATACCTTTCACAATTTGATAAAACCCAAACAGGACATGTTTGGGAAAAAATAATATTAATTTGATGTTTTTTATAATAAATTCAAAAATGGAAGTTTTTCTAATAAATCTATTTGAATGTTTTGAAATAACTTTTGGAAACATTTTTTCAAATCATATTTTGGAATAAAAATTATTTTTAACCAATAATAGAAATGTTGTCGAATTTTTTTAAAAAAACCTCAATAATTTTAAGTACAAAATAGTTAATTTTTTCATGTTAATATAAATCTTAATTAATAATGATTGGATAATAAAATTAAACATTTTCATTAGATAACAATAAAATAATTTCCTTTAATGGAAATTTACGTTTAAACAATAATGATTAAAATGAAATTATTAAATAAACTCTTACAATGATTATAAAGATGATATGATAATTGAAAAATTAAAAAATTATATTTTTGAAATTTTAATAAAAAAAGTTAATATAAAAGATTATATTTTGAAAATTGAATACTAACATACTCATATAATATCAAAAAATTGAATAAGTAATATAACCTAATGAAAAGAATTTTTGGTGGGAAATTTTGTTTTACATGGTAATTTTAAATTCAAACACCCATGAATGGAAGAATTAAAATTTTAAACATAAAATAAAATTAATATTTAATGAATAATTAAATTTCATTTCATAGTGGTATTATATACACCATTTTAAAGTAATTAGGTGTATTACACAATGATGTGACTTAATAAAGGGAAATTGAGATGAAATCCTTGAATGCAAGTTTCTTTTGGGTTGAATTCGATTTAACCTATTTTATAATGGTTTTATATATCCTTTTAATTTATACATGAACAATTTTCATATTAATAATATCTTATATTATCCCCTTATACAATTATATAACCCATTGTTAATAAAATTTCATTATTTTCATTGATTGAGATATTGATGGCCATGTTTTCTAATGTCTGTTTTGTCATGAATGTTTTGGTTGCTTCCAATATTATATAGTTCCATCAAACCAAGAATTATATTAATTTTTTAAATATATATTTTTTCCTTAGATACATTTTGTAATAGATATTGAAATTTAAACATGTACAATGGATCACATCATTTCATGGATACAGTAGGTCATACATACACTTTAGAAAAGTTATCATTTATTTAATAGGTGAACTGTAAGTAAGTGGGTTATATATTAATTTTTAATAATCAATATAATTTCATATATATAAAATATATCACTAAATTTATCCTTATTACCATTCATGTAAAATTTAAGTGAAAAATGAATCACATTTCTTCAAAGGTGTCTGTCCTTTGTACCCAAGTGTGACATTATATTATTTGAAAAGGAATGGAAAATAAGATGGTGTATAATATATTAATGTTAAATAATTATATTAATATCCAAAATATAATATAACTCTATTAAAAAATGATTATATAGTGCCTTTAATGGTGGAATGGAAGACTAACTTCATTTGTTCGTGAGGCGGTAGTTCGTTGTATACCCAATCGATGGTTTGGTTTCCCATTTGATGGTAGATGAGATATATATAAGTCATGAAATTAATAAAATAACATATAAGTGTATTTAATATAATTATGTTATTATATGATAATTTATTGAAAATATTTTAATGATATTTAATGAGAAACTGTTTAAAAATACTTGTTTAAGAATGTTACATATTCTTTCAAAATCTTCTTTAGGTTTTCATCAAAATACTTCCTAGGTTGGAATAATAATAATAAAATATATATATGATGTTATGTGTGGATTAAGTACGCTTTTATATATTTATTTAACTAAAACAATTGTGTTTTTACGTGCGAATAGGGGAGGTGATTGGGTGTTCTTTATAGGTAGTAGAGATGACACCCATGGAATTTTGGAAATGATTCAATGAAACCCACGTTTTTATCTTGAAAAATCATCAAAATTGGTTAATTATAAACCATTAGGGTTTATGAGTTCTATATAAGACATAAAATGTGTTTTGGAGATATGTTTAGGTCATTTCAACCCTTATATTTGTAGTTTAACCTTTGTTAAATCAGTTTTTACCTTAACCGTGATAAATAATTTTTACCGACTATACTTTTCATAATGGTAAAAAATTAATTAAAAATTATTAGATAGTAAAATCATCTCTTATTAAAAATATGGAATCTATTTTTCCAAATTATATTCATAGAAGTTCAGTAATATAATATAAAATTATACCAGCATACACGATGAGAAAGTAGGCTTCCTAAGAGACAATTCTTATAAGGATAATAGGTTTTTATATCCATATATGATATGAAATTGATTTAAATGATGTGAATAAGATAAATTTTAATTTTAAGAAATAAAGTTTACTTCAAAAAAATTATAATATAATTTTACCATGTAAATTTTTTAAATGTGGTGGATGTTTTCAATAAAAATCAGTATCTTTCAGTATTCATCAAAAAAATGTTTTTTTCCAGAAAAAAACACAAAAGATAACCAAAAGATAATTTTTTTGTTATACTTTTAAAAAATAAGTACAATTTTAAGTTATATTTTATGAAATTGGTACAAATTAATTTGAATTTATGGGGCAAAAACACGATTAAATAGTTTTTTAGAAAAATATAGTTTTTTGGAAGACGTTTCTTTTTATTTTAAATGATTCTTATTTTATTTCTAATTTATATATAACCATAATTTTCACAATTATATTAGTAATATTAAAATATTTGATTTTATCTTCTATGTTGTAATGGTATACTATATTACGTTATACAATGGCTCATGGTTTCATGTTCTATAAGCTATTGAGAAGAAGAAATTTAAAGAAATATATTTCATACGTTATTTAGTTTATGTGTTGTGTGTCACATAAATTATCAAATAAAATGTTAATTCTTTTACCGCATAGTCTTAAATTTAACCCATAATTAATAATTAGGGTCCTCACAAATTAAAATTTATCTCTTTAATCAATGTTTTGAAATTTAGAAATGCCATTGTTGAAAAACCGACATAATTAAAGGGTTAATACAATATCCTCTTGATATGAGATAATGGGAAAAAGTTCAACTAGAATAATACATTACTAGGATTCCAGGTTAGGGAAAATATGTTTAATGTAAAGATACAAACATGTATTAAAAGATTAAATAAATTTAGAGAGAAATATATATCATTTATCAAAATAATGTAAATTATCGATGGAATGTTAAGGACCTCAAAACCATTAATCAGTAATGACTTAAAAGACCATTTGATTCATCAGGTATGAATCAAAGAGTGATTTTTTTATTTTTTTTTATTATTTTCCTCATTTTGAGAAATTATTTTACAATAAAATAATCTAAGTAAATATACATACCAGATATCGTTCTATTTGATAATCATAATTTACACCATTGGTTGCGACATGGTCCATTCCCATTTCATTTCACACTCCATGAAATTGATATCCAAAATTATATTTTACGCATAATTCTCTGGAATAAACATTTAATGGATTAAATTATCTATAAAATGTTGATAATTATTTTCGTCTATCGCTATCAATTTTCCAAAAATAATATGGTTAACATAAGTTATCTAATCTAATACATTAATATCTAAACCTAGATAGTAACAATATTGGTTCATCATTAATACCATTCACCAATATGTTTTTGTAAAATAATGAAATATTAACAATTTCATCTCATACATTAGTGGTAGGAATTAAACCCTCTTCACCCTTCAGTTACGTGTTCAATCACCTTGGAATTTCCCTATTAGATGAGCTGTTACCCCACATGCGGGTTATCCTTTTTAAAAGACCACATTAATTTAATTCCTAATACATTCCCAAATTTTTATGACCAATAATTACAATAAGATCGAATATAAGATAAACCATAAATGTTACCAATACCCCTAATTGTACATCTTATAAATGTAAAGGAATTCCTCATTGATTAAAAGTTTTATAAACTAAACCAATGGGGTTTATTCACTTTTTTTTTCAAAAATATCATTAATCAAGTTATATCCCCACCAAATGTTTTCCCCAAATTTTCATTTAGGAGTTTGATCTTATAGAAAACCTTAAACATGAAAACCCAAGATATTATCCATAAATATTATGTCAATCATAAATGACAATATATATTCTTTCAAAATAATCACTATCCTTAAATGTTTTGTGATTGTTATAACCAAAATTTCATTCACAAGAACATGTTCAACAACATAGTAATTTTATTATAATACATAAATACCTGGACTCTTTTACTTAAAAATCATTTCTTCCTTGATAAATTTATTAACCATTATTAGAGGGAATTGATTTTGATAATTCCTAGTTTCCCCAAATTTAAGACAGAAAACATTAAATGGGTCCATAAGATGAAATTCATTTATTCAATCATAATTGAAATTTTCCACAAAAAAATAATTAAATTATAACATTCTTTTACACACTTAAAACATTATACCATTATAATGGAGACTTCAATAGGAATCACCTTCTCTATTTAAGATATAATGGTAACCAATCCTTCTTCCCTCCATGGTATCCATCACTTGAGTCTTATCAACCATCATCCTTACTTTATTTGGTGTATCTGAGAGTTAGTTAATGGACATGTTGATAATAAAAAATTTTGGATAAATAATTAGGAATAAATATGATTTCTTTCAATTTATTCATCATCATATATTTCCATTATAGTCACTAAATTCTCCTTTATATTCAATATTGTCATGATTCCTTCTATTTCTATCCATTTACTAAAACCAAAAATAATAGTGTAAGAAATAATAATCATAGTTGGATAACCACATAATCATTTATTGAAGGTCTAAATAATGACACCTTCTTTTAAATATAATACACCATAGGTTTAACGTAGGTCACTCATTCTCATAATCTATTCAAATATATCTTAGTGGATACAAAAAAATTGAATCATCTATATTGTATCCACCAGAAGTTTCAAACCAGTTCTATAGTATATATAGATTTCCTGTACTAGGTAATTGTAATGTCAGGAACTAAATACCATTTTCAGAGTTATTACCACAGAGTAACTCTGTTATAAAACCACATATACTTTTATAATATAGAAATGGATATATTTATAGGAAAACCAAAATAATATATAACATAGAATAACATTAAGATGTTCTTATATAATTATTATATATATCAATCATAGGGTTATGTTCTCTAATAGATTTTTTTCCAAAATCTATTTCTCTTGTTTTCTATAGAAAACCTTCTAATTCCAACTCTGAAAGCCCTAACCATGATATCTCAAAGCAGGATTCTTCATTATTACATTGGAATAAGATTCATGGAATCACACCTTCAATGACTGAACAGTTTATTAGCATTGGTAAAATAGATATATACTTGATTCTAGCATTACATTTTAATATAATAATCAACTTAAATTATTACAATAAAATGATTTTTCATATATTGTTATATTATTTCATATCATTCTATGTGCACATTCTAGATTCCTTTTAATGAAAAAAGAGTTAGCATATATTCTTAGTAAAAGTTATGTAAATCAAAATATATCATGAATCAATAACAATAATCACCATGGAAAGGTAAATATCCAATTAAACATTCCATTAAATTATCAACTTTATTATCCAAATTAGATTATGTATAATCAATATGGAATCATAAATAACTTAACATACATTACATTTAAATAACTCAGCTATAATTAATAGATAATAATTAATCAATATGGAAAGGTATATAACTCAACACACATTCCATTTAAATAACGTGAATATCCTGAATAGATATGACACAATCAATATGGAATGCTTGAAAACTGTAAACACATAAATTTTAATCAGTAAAATGAGAATGATATACCACTAGCAATAATATTATTTCTAAAATATTATGGATAATAATAACTAAATTCTTTCTAACATAATGTTTAAATGATGTGATTTCATGATCTAAAGCATCATAAAACCTATACTATCAAGACCTTTCATAAGGAAATTTAAAACTATGGGTAAAAACCCATTTTATGCTAGATTACTACTTTGAATCATGGAAGTACCAAAGCATTGAGGGGATGTATATATTCATCCCAACTATTCACATATTTTAAAAATCATTCCTCTTGTATTGAGTAACTTATTTAATTAATGGATAGTGTTCTTTATTATGATATATTTATTTTGAGTAAATAGTAACATTTAAAAATATTTTCCCATATAAAAAATTAATATTTAATGTAGAATGAAATATGTAGAAATGATATCTGGTTTATAAAATAAATATAACCTTGAAATATAATTTGGATATTTAGGTAAAATTTAATGTCCAATGATCATAGGAAATTGAATAGTTCAAGTGAATTATAATAACTAAAACATGAATCAAAAATGATTGTGTCAATAATATCATTTGTAAAAATGATAATAAACCATCCATATAAAGAACATGAATGGATTTAATAAAAAATATACCCAGTGGATCATAAATAAAATAAATGGTATTTGTTTTTGATGAAGACAAATACCATAAAATGTTTTTTATAAAACTTATTGAGGAAACTATTTTTTTAATAATGAAAATCACCGTCCAAAACAAAAGATTCGCCAAATATTTTAAAAATAATCCTATAAAATAACATTTTAATATTATTTTAATAGTTTTAAAACGTTGATAGATCATTATGGAATAAAATTTTATATATTCTATACCAGTTAAAAAATAATCCATTAACATTTATGAAAAATGAAAAATATGACTTGTTTGGAAAATAAAATAAATATTAATTTTAATGTTTTAAAAAAATAAAACATGGTATCAAATTAATTTAATAACACATTTTGAAAATGATATAAAAAATTGAAAATGGTTTTTTTTGAAAACATAGTTTTGTTTGAAAAAGAGTTTTCAACCAAAGAAAGAAATGAAGTCATATTTTATTTACAAATATTTTTTAATATTTTTTATTAATTAATATTCAGAAAATGTTATTATTACATGAAAACATCTTTAATAACTATAATAGAAAAGGTAAAATGGATTTATTATACAATGATCAAATAATTTCATTAAATGGAAATTCATGAATAATAATTTCCGATTAAAATGATATTGTAAACAAACCCTTACAAATATCTTCACATTTATGTGATAATTATCCAATTAAGTGACTATGTTTATCATAACTAAATAAAATTAATATTATTGGATATAAAACATAATACATTCAAAATATAATTCACACAAAATCATATAACATCGAAGACAATGAAAAGGTAATATAACCTAATGAAAATAAATAGACTTATGAAATTATTTACCACTTGGTAATTTCCAAGCCAAATACCCTTAAATGAAGTAATTCAAATTAAAACATAATATACCTTGAATAACAAGTTCATCCTGATGTTAAATTTTCATGGATATGTATCTACAATATATAATTGAAATTAGGTGCATAACATTATAATTTACCCATATGAAGGGAAAGTTTGACGAGGTCCCTTACCTCACATTATCTTTTTGTTACATGGGATTTAACATCAATTATAATGGTATAAAATATGTTATTAATTTATAAAATAAACATATTCAAATTTAAAATTTCACATATGATACCCTTATAATATATTACCACCCGTTTCATAATAATATTTATTTATTTTCATTATTCTAGGTGTAAATTTCCATATTTTAAAATTCAGATTTTCCTTAAATGTTATGATTCTTCCACTTATACATCTATTAATTAGTTTTTATTAGATAAATTTATTATAATCATTATTTAAAATTGAACATTTATAGTGCATCACATCAATTCGTGGAAAGATTATGTCATATGTATGCACCTGCGATGTTATCATTTTCTCAATGGCTAATTGTGTAAAGAAGGACTTGATATGTTAATTTTCAAGAAAGAATATAACATAATATATATATATATATATATAATATTCACTAATTTTAACCCTATTACATTCCTTGTAAAGTTTAACTTAAAACCGAATCGCATTACTTCGTGAGGCGGTATTCGTCCACACAAATGAGTGAAATTGGCATATTTTAAATGTAATAAAATGTATGAAGGTATGTATGATAATAAAATTATAGATATATATTAATATAATAAATTTATACTAAATGTGTAAATTCTATCATTATATCCAACCTTTAATGGTTGTGATGGAAAACAAATCGCATCGGTTCTTGAGGCGGTAGTCCACCACACACACGATCGATGGGTTTGTTTCCCATTTTATGGAAGCGGAGATGAATATTGGTCATGTAATTAAAATTAATAATCTATATATATTTATTATAATTATGTTATTATATGATAATGTTTTAATAATATTTTAAGTATTTGGATGAATAAACAAACTAATTATCCTTTTTTGGGAATGATACCTTTTCTTTAGAATAATTCTGTAAGTTTTCACGAAAATCATTCCTAGGATGGATTTATAAAAATGAAAGGGAACAATTATTTTTCTAATGGAGTAAAAAATTAATTATAATTTTAATTTTAAAATCCAAATAGAATTGTATTTTCTGATAGGTGAGGATATGGGGTGACCTATTATTAGTGGGGGAGAAAAAATACATGGAATTTATGAAAATATTCAATTAAACAAACATTTTTGTAATTAAAAAGAACTAATAAATTTCAAATTGTTCACCCATATAGGTTAAATGGTATAATTGAATATATAAAAAAAATTGTATAAGTTTTTAGGTAATTTTAATCCTTATCATTTTAGTTTTACACTTAGTAAATCATTTATTACTTTAACTACAATAATTATATTTTACTACTTTTACTAATCATATTTTTGAAAATTTATTTTTAACATGTTATGTAATATAAATTATTATTATTAAAAATATGTAATACATTTATTAAAATTCAATTCATATAAATAGCATAATCCAATTAAAAATTTCACATGCATGTGCCACAAAAAATAATACTTCGAAAGAGAAAATTCACATAAGTAAATAGATTTTTAATATGAAAATTTAATTTTAAATAAATTAAAATTAACCAACTTAGTTAAATTTGAATTTATTATAACTTATTATAATTTAATACCAGTTTCTGATAAAATTTTACAACAATTTTTTTTTTCAAAAATGAATTTTTCAGAAAATATATATAAATATCAAAATTAATCAAAAAATGAATCTTATATAAAAATATAAAATTTTATTCTTATGATAGATTAGATATTATTATCTCAAAAATTTACATAATTTTAAAAAATAAAATTTCGAAAAATCATAAAATATAATTTTAAATTATGTGGGAAAAGCATGACAAAACCCTTTATTAGAAAAATACATTTTTTTAAAAATAATTTGTTTTTCTTTTAAATGAATACAATTATATTTTTAATAAATAGATAATTGTAATTATCTTTATTTATTTACTACTGTTAATTCCTCTGAATATAGTGTACAGTTTCTAATGGTACACTATATTAGGGTTCATGCAGGCTCTAGGTTTCATGTTGTACAGGAAATCAAAGATATTATATTTAATGAAATATTTTTGAAGGGTTTTTTAAACTTGGTGTTTATTTCGCATACACTATGACATATAATGGTCTAATTTTAAACTATTGGGGTTTTATAGATATAATATGATATTTTTGATATTATGATCATTCTAGAGAGATAAAATGTTACTTACCATCACCCCATTATGATCATTGAGAAAATGGACATGTTAATCATGAAAATATACAACCTACTATATAAATGATTGTAATTTAGTTACTTATTCATAATAATATTTCCAATTTTGTTTCAAAAGATATAATCTATTTATAAATTTTTTAATTATTTCATGATTATTATTCTAGAGATAATGGAATACTGACCTCTTTGACTATATTTATCTTACTGAAACCATTTTGGAATTATGAAAAAAATATCATCAATACATCTAAGATAAATTTAATTTGTTAAAAATTAAAATATATCATAGTAATAGATAAAATTATTGGAATGATAATCATGGAAATTTTCTTATGAAATTAAACAATTATCCTAATATTATTATTTATGAAGATGAGGAATGTATGTGACGAGTCAGACTGAAGGTAAGGGTAATTATTTTTCTATAAAAAATCCATCTTTTAATGATTCTATTCCTAATATTTTTATTCGACGTACAAAAATTTAGAAATTTTTTATGAATATATTTATATGGATGAAAAATAATTATAAATTTAATTTTATATCTCTTTTTTAATTTCTTTCAAATTTTTAAAAGGTATATATTTATTGAATGTTTTAATATTCTTTAGAAAAAGAAAAATGGCATGTTATTTTTAATACATATGGTGATGATGAATTTTCACAATATCGTAAAAGACAATTTATTTTTTACTTCAATTATATGATTTCATGTTACTTCAAATAAATTGCCTCATTCCCAATGTTCTGTTTTTTTAATAAAGGTGTTTTAAATGGAATAGATATTTTAATATCCATAAATGGTTTTTATGTGTGAAAAAAAATTATGATGCAAGGTTTTATGTATTTGGTTACGATTCAAAGTAATATCTTATGATGATGGGTGGTTCTGTTATAAAATTAAGCTGGTGATCATGTTATAGATTTACAATAAAAAAAGAAAATGTATAGTGTCAACTAGTTATGGTTCTACTTATGTACTATTAGAAAATACATTAATGTCCATTCCAATTATAACCATGATAGTTTTTTATATGTAATTGTGATTGTAACTATATGTGAAAACACGAATATTTTAACATTTTTATGAGTGATATGAAATTGATTCCCTATATTTCTTACATGATTTATCTATTTTTTTGGGATTTTATGGGAATATTATGATTTTATAAGGTAAAATAAATTATATTATACTTCATAAGGTTGAAAAGTATAACTCTGTAAGAATGTTATTATGGGTTTTTCATGATTTTAATGAAACCATTTTATTTTTTTACCTTTAATATTTATTTTGAATTATTTATAAATTTTTTTTGAAGATAAATTCATTTATTGGGTATTAAAATGCTTATATTGAGCTAAAAGTTTATTTTGAAAAAGGGAAATTTTTATAAGTATTCTGGGAATAATGACTATATTATTTAAATTTACGTC
This sequence comes from Viscum album, assembly GCA_963277665.1. Taxonomy (NCBI): domain Eukaryota; kingdom Viridiplantae; phylum Streptophyta; class Magnoliopsida; order Santalales; family Viscaceae; genus Viscum; species Viscum album. The sequence goes on from CAUJRU010000532.1 coordinate 23,494, forward strand.
TCTTAATTTGATTTTTAAGAACATATGTTATTTTCATATGTTTTTCATAGTATGATTATGGATGAGGATGAGGTAAAGATAAAAATTTTGATGATTCTTCATGAATGGAAAAATATTTCTTTAATTTTTTTATTTTAAATGTTAAATGAATACTGAATAGAAGCATCCACTTTGTAATATATGGGTTAATTATGTAAGATTTATGAAATAATTCTATAAAACTTTAAACCTATATGTCATTTGTGAATATAAGAATGAAAATTATATTATAAAGTAATGTGAATATATAAGTTATACGTTCATGTCCTTACATATCAAGATGTTTTTGATATGACGAAGTTAGAACTGCGAAAGATAGAAAAAGGAGATAAAATCATTTTTCTATATCAGAATTAGAACTGTGATATTGTTCAACCTCTTATTAAAAAATAATGTTGTTTGGTGAAAAGGGAATTTTTAAAGATGAATGATGAAACATACTTGAATAATATGAGGTAAAGGCATGAATTATTTCTAATGGATATGCCAAAAATGATGGGATAGAGTACAACGTGGTACTTCCTTTTTTCTATAAGAATTATTTTTCCTAAAAAAACATTATCATTGGTTTCAAAAATTTATATAGTAAGAATATGTTAATGTAAAAAAACCCTTTATTTATCATTATAGGAATATATATGTTCGAAAAAACCTAATTTATTTCATGTTCCATGATGTGAGAATTTGGTATAAAGAATAAAAGAATCATAGTATGACCTCATGCTACCAATGAAATAGTGGTACAAAAGCCTTATGGCGGTATAACAGTTGAAATACTAACTCAACATAGAGTTTGAGATGGATTATCATAGATATACTAAGAAAATTCTTAGGTAAGAAATAATATGTAAAAAACTTTGGGTGATTCTACACTCAATCAGATGGAACATTTGAATCAATTGATCAAGAGGATTCACAATGATGATAAAACCAAATCAATCATCACCCTGTTAACACAGTATTTTAAACATAGTGTATCATTATCTATAAACAAAAGATGAAGAGACGAAACAAATGGACTATGTCTCATCTGGAAGAACCGTAGGATCCTTGATGCATTCAACAGTATCTATGAGCATGGTTTTTCACGTGTAGTGATAATGATATGGTTGTATATTCATTTCCATGGTAATGGTCATTGGATGAAAGTTATATTTAATATAACCGAAATTTTTTTTACCAAAACTTGATTTTTATGATAATAATTAATTATCTTAAATTTTACCTTATATTTTGGATTAGAGTCTCATAAAATAAATTCATAACTCCTTCATAAAAAAACCATATAATAAAATGTGTACACTTCCTATGAGCATCAATTTTTCCAACAATATAAAACATTTAAAATGATATTTTATTTATTTATAAGAATAATCATCATATCATTAATCTTGATCTATTCCACTCCATAACCAAACCATAGGTCATACTAAAAATATTTTTAATGATTGGTGTGAGAGAAAACATTAGTAAAGTACATAAAAAAATAAATCTATTAATATAGTAAAAATTATTGAAATCATGCGATTTTACCCTTACCATTAATGTTCATTGAAGGTATGAAATAAAACATATCCACATGAAAAACACACACAATTTTTACTCAGATAGAACCTTAAAGACCCATATAAAGTAGATAAAAACCCATATTATAAAAAATAGAGAATCATATTTATACAACCCTTTCAAAAGCCTTTCAATTGGAATAACTGTATAATAAAATTATAATATAATTATAAAAATAAAATAATCATTACCTAATTAATTGGACATATATAATGGAAATAAACCCTAATATAAGAGAAAATGGTCTTACACATTATTATTGAGAAATAATGTGAATCAACACTTTATATAAGCTATATTGGGACCACCATCGATATATAATGGAGATCAACCCATCGATTATGTTGTATCGGGATCAACCATTTTTCATATAATACTTATCTTCTAAATTATGAATAAAAAATTGTATTCTTTCACATTTTCATCATATAACCATTTTAAAAACACTTTTGAATCCAAATGAATAACTTTTTCAAATATTGAAATGGAAATTCTATTTAATAACAAATTTTCAATACAAGAATTCCTTGAAAAAATTTTATTGGGTTTTTATTTGAATAAAAAATAAAATATTGTAAAGGATTCCAGAAATAAAATACTGGATATGTGGGTGGGAAAATTCATTGTCTTTATATATATTAAAATAGAACACTCGTTTGGTATTTTTGAAAAAAAAATACATATATAACACGTAAAAAGGATTATTTTTTATTTTGTTGAAATAAATTCAAAAGATAAATAAAATTTCTTTTATAAATATATTATATCCATATAAAAAACTAATTTTTTTAAAAAACATGGACATTTAAGATAAAGAGTTGTTAAGAAAACATAAAATGTTGATTTTTTTAAAACAGTGTCCCCATACACATTAAAACTTTTGAATAATAAGACCCAAGAGATATTAACATTAAAAAAATAAAAATATCTCGAAAATAAATAAATTAATTATATATCATGTATGAGGGGCTGCATATATACCTTATAAAACAATATAGGGAAATAACATCAAAATGTGTGGGAATAAATGGAATTTTAGATGAAGTCCCTTACCATGGGTCCAAATCATCAATACAATCCTTTTATTACAGAATATAAAACATATATAAATTAATTACTTTATTAATAGCCTTTTAGAATTTATTAGTCATTTTTATTTTATCTCTTTTCATGGTATGCACAGTTAGTTAATCATTTATGTTCACTAAGTAATTTGTAAGAACCCGGTTTTCTCTGCGAAAGACTTCAGAATATTCTTGATATTATTCTAGAGCAGTGCCTTTAGACGCCCTGTGATTCTGAACCCCAATGTTGCCGGAATTAAATTTTCAGTGCATTCACACTGGACATTCCAAATAAATGGGATAACTTCTAAACGGATATACATATCAGAAATCCGAGTGTACGGATGGGTCCAAAATGGGGTGTTTACCCTAGGCGCGACATAAAATGAGTCAGCGCGGGACCTTCGAACTCCTCGTTCGTTAACAGTGTGTTAAATGGATAAATTTAATTAAAATTATTTATTTAATAGCTCCAACCCATGTAACACCTAAACAGTTTCTCGGATGAGTAAACCAAGGGAACCATTGAGTCCAGAGCGTGTCGTTTACCCTAGGCGGTGTGTAAATGTTGCGGGCGCGGGCCTGCTGTGAGAGATGTCACCTAGGGGAAAAATGGACATTTTGAAATGACCTCTTAGTGATTTTTATCACTGAAGTTCCTTCTCAAATAACTTTTAAACTAAGTCTAGGAATGGAAATCTGAGACTTCCGTTGAGTTTGGAATGGGGTGTTTTGCTTAGGCGTGATATAAAATAGGCGGGCGCAGAGGTTGCAAAATCTGCGCCCATTGAGAGGGCATTTCAGCGAATTTTTATAAATTCGCTTAAGGGTTGAGAGGAGACAACCGATTTTTCTCTCCCTCTCTTTCTCTATCTCTCTCTCTCATATTCTTCAGTGTTCTTCTCTGTTATTCGACGGATCAAGGAGTGATCTCCACCGGACCCATGGAGGATCAGAGTAGGAGCGTCGTAGATGCGTCACCTACGACGCGCATCAGATTCGAGGTTGGAATTCTTATTCTTTTTTTGAGATATGATTAATGTTTTAAATTTAATAATTCCTTGTTTCCCCTTGTTGTTTAGTTTTGGATACACAGTTGATGGCCGCACGGACATGATAATCAACCCATGCTGAAAAATAAAGTTTTGTTCATCGTGTTCTTCAACCGTTCTTCGGGTTCTTCAGTGCTCACAATTATGTGCATCCAATATTCAATGGATTTTTGATCCGAGGTATGCGGTTTGATGGTCTCGTCACAAGGATCACATGTATGGGCTCAGAATAATTTTCAGGTGTGCGGTGGAATCGGGGTGGTCCGTGGAAGGGACCACCAGAATAGAACCGCCAGCAGCGGTCGAAGGTGGTCCGACGCAGCGGCCGACGGTGGTCCGAGGTGGCGGCCGGCGTGGCGGAATGGGGAGCCAAGGTGGCAGTGGTATCAGGTGGAACTACCACAGCGGGGTTCCCCGCATGACGGTGGAGAGGTGGCGCGGACCAGGCGGAGCCGTCGGGCGGAGAGGAGGAGCCGGGTGCGGTGGCGTCGCAGCGGAGCTCGGAGGGAGTCTGGGAGGCCGGGGTGAGCGGCAGCATCAGGGTGGTGTAGCGGGCGTCGGCAGGGCGAAGGAAGCCTGAGGGGCTCGCGGCGTTGACCGACGGAGCCAGGCAGGGAGGCGGCTTCAGCGGAGCAGGGCCGACCGCGGCCTGTTGTGATCGACAGGCGAAACCCGAGGCGATCAGCGCCTTGGGCATGCGGTGGGTGACGAGGACTCACCTGATGCGGGTCCTGCTGGGCGCATGAAAAAGATCGGCCTTTGGCCAGTATTTTTTGGAGATCTGGACCCGCAGTGGGTCCGGTGGTCTGGACCGGGCTGGCTGGTCGCGACCGGCCCATTTTGGGCCCCCTTACATTCGTGGGTCGTAATTTGCAAACGACCCGTCCGTTTGAAGCATCGTCTGCGGCTGTAGAATCCTATCGGCAAGGATCACTTTTTAAGATGAGTCCCAAGGTTTTTAGGTTACCTGAACAAAGGCGAGTGATCCAAAACGCATTAAGTTAATAATAATAAATTATTATTACAGTTGTGAAGGACGTGGCTCGCGATCCGGACATCCGTTTGATGTGCCGTCAGAGGTGCGGTGGCTCTGGATCTGTGACGGTCCTTCTAAAGTTGGTTCTGAACCTCTGAGGGTTGGTTGCATTGCTCGGTGGCATGAAACGCCAAATGTGAGTAATTAATTAATTAATTAATCATTGTGTCGGACCTAACTCTTTTTTGGGATGTCTGATTGACGCGCCGTCAGCGGCAACATGGTTCCAGTCCTCGTGCGGACTTTTTGAGATGATTTCCGTAGCATTCGGGTTGGAGGAAAGGGGCGGTCCCCACAAGTCCTAGTTCGCACGTTTTACGGTGAAACGTCACTTTTTCATCCGACATCCGTTTAGGGTGAATGAGCACTCATTTCGGAGTATTTTTCTGAGGGGATTGCAACGGCCCAATCCGCCCGCCTAAATTCGAGCTTGAGGTGTGGGCCCGACTGGGCCCCATTTACGTATAACGCGGGGAATTGCAAATTTTGCATCTGGAGTCCATTTTAGGCACCATCAGCGGCGTTGTGACCCAGACATCGAGACGAGGGTGACGAGGGTGGTTATAGGCGATGATGTTGGAGTTGAGGCATGGGCCCCACGGGACGTCTTTTGAGCTGCGTGCAGCGTATTGCGACATTTTCATCAGAAGTCCGTTTGAGGCAAATGAATAGTCGTTTTGATGTGTTTTTCCGAGAGCTTCACAATGGCATAGCTCGCCTGACCCTTCTCTGGATCGTGGTGTGGGTGCCACTCGGGCTGGCTACAGTGAATAGCACCATTTTCACTGGGTGTCTGTTTTGGGTGATTGAGGTGTCAATCCTGTGTGTTTTTTCGAGGGGACTATAGTGGTTTGATCCGTTTGTTCAGTTTGGGGATCTTGGTGTGGGCCCCACATGGGCTGGCTACGGTGAATAGTTCCACATTCAACAGTTGACCGTTTCGGGAAAGTAAAAGGTCTATCTCGTGTGTTTTTCCTCGAGGATTGGAACGGTGTGATCCATTCAGGCATGTCGGTCCTCGTTTGAGTTCTTATTAAATGTGGAAACATGAAAGGGTATTGGATGGAGGTCCCTTTGATGCACTCTGAACCAACGCAGGGTAGCGATGTTGGTAACATTTGGTGATGTCAGTTGTAGTGCTGAGTTATCGGACCCGTTACCAGGTCTACCCTCCAGCAGAGACTAGTTAGTGCGTCACATGTCGACTTCTTATGGGTCTCCCCTCCAGTAGAGACTGGGTAGTGGGTCGCATGTCGACTTCTTACGGGTCTACACTCTAGAAGAGACTGGGCAGTGGGTCGCCTGTTGACTTAATCCGGGTCTACCCTCCAATAGGACTGGGTAGTGGGTCGCCTATCGACGTGTTCTGGGTCTACCCTCCACCAGGACTGGGCAGTGGGTCGCATGTCGACGTGTTCCGGGTCTACCTTCCTGTAGTGCTAGGCAGTGGGTCACCAGTTGACTTCTTTCAGGTCTACCCTTCAGCAGGGCTGGGCAGTGGGTCGCCTGATGGTGTATTAGGGTTTACCCTCCATCAGGGCTGGGCAGTGGGTCACCCATTGGCATTTCAGACTCGGGCCTTCTTATGAGGCTAGTCAGTGAATTTTCTCTGTGACTACCTGGAGTGGGACCCTTGGTTGTATGGGTTAGTGATGTGACAGATTTGATGTGACATTAGGACATATGAGGACTAGGGGAACTTTTCCCACTGAGACGCATCCTTGCGACATGACTTAAAAGCTATGCGGGTGAGTCAGTGCCACCCAGAGCAGATAGTATCAAGGTGTGGTGATTGAGCCCCTTTGAATTGTACCTCCTAGGTTGATGTGCTGGATGTTTGGGTTCAGTGTTGGATGTCCTTTGAACTGTTCGCGACTCATCTTGGGATAAACTTGGAGATAGAGATCCCCTTGCACTATCATTTAGGGTTTCTCGTTAAGCATATATACATACATCATATTGTTCTTCCCACTCCTTGGGTTCGGTTACTCTTCTTCTAGGAGGGGGAAGATTCTCGGGGTATTCCAAGTTCCTTTTATGTCTCACCCCTCTTGGTCGGACAAGTCTACTCTCCTGATATAGGTAGAGAAGACTCAACGAGAAGTTCATCTTCTCATCATCTCTATATCCTTGCGTCTGGACAAGTCTGCTTCTTTTCCCTTGTTGGGTTGAGCAGCACTCTCTTTCTATCATTTTCACTCCTACACCGTTCTTTTCTCAATCTACTGCTCTCCATTTTAGAACCTCCCTTGTTTCTCCCTCGAGCTTTCGGGGCATCCTACTGAGTATTTATTTTATAATCACCCCTGATTGGGATTTTCCCGCACATGGTGTTCACTTGCAAACGACGGACAGGTTGGTCAAGACTATGGAGGAGCGTAGAGAACACAGGAGCTTGGGTTGCATTCGGTGGCTGTAGCAGGACTTCCTGGGTCGTGAGACTCACCAACGGTTTAACTTTGTTTTACCTATTGTCGGGTTGTGGCACCTTTCGGGATGGGTGCATGTTTTCCCCTTTTACAGTTCAGTTTAATTGTCAGCACTTTACTTGTACTGGTTAGAGGTTGATGCATGTATGTTGGTTCCCCTTTTTTGTAGCAGTGTTGTATCTTGATTTCTTTTCTCTGGACTTTTTCATTGAGTTTGTTGTGTGTTTGTGTGTACAGTTTCTTCGGAAAATTCCTCCCCTAGTTTATTGTGCCTTCGATGCTAGTCACTAGCCCCTGGCCTATGGAGGCAGGCTTGGGGTTGTTGCGGCTCGAGCCTCGGTACGGTTCGGGTCGTGACAAAGTGGTATCAGAGGTGGTTCATTCCTTAGGGCGATGTTCGGACATCCCTAATAATGAATTGATTGAGTTTTGGGTAAATAGTGTCAATGTGTCTCGAGAGCGTCTCTCAGGACAGGGAGTCCAGTGATAGTGCGGCGGTAGACGTATCCATTCACGAGGACCCTGATAACCCGCTTGTCGACATGGCACCCTAAGACACTTGTTGCAAGGAATTTGATTCGTGCATCGTATAAGGATTGAGTCCTTGATTGTCCTTCTTGAGTCATCTCTCCATCGTTGTTGATATATATATGCTCATTTGACCGCGGTGCTCCTAGATCGGGTTCAGGATGTCTCCGTAATGATACCCATCCAGGATATTAGCTCTGGTTCGTGACAACGATTCTGTGATTGAAGATGCCTCAGTTCAAGATCAATTATAAGATTACCCTTTCTCCAGGAGGACAGGTAGTAGCACCACCACATGTGGAGTAGCGGATAGTACCGACAGTGAGGGTCGATGATGAGCGCAGGCTGGGCGTACTACGTGAGTTCTAGCAACAGAGACCGCTGAGGGTCCGCAGTGAGCCGTACCCTCAGACAGTGAAGGGTTGGGTAGAGTAGGTGGTCATCCTCTTCCGGGTTGTTCGGACACTAACAGGTTAGATGGTGGCTTTGACAGCTAGTCTTTTTCCACCATGTAGTTTTGCGTGGTAGAGCCGGTGTTACTCGGATACTTGATGAGTTGTCACTTTCATGAGGCTCCTTTCGGCTACTGTTTCGTGAGGAGTTTTACCCCTCTTTCTTACGCTCTGTTCGGATCTAGGAGCTCCTGCAATTTCAGCAGGGAGGGATAACAGTTCCTGTTTACACGACTAGTTTCACATACCGTGCACGTTTTTATCCGGACGTGGTTCGTGACAACAACTTCCAAGCACAAAAGTTTGAATGAGATCCCTGTAGAGGAGATTCATGCCAGTGTAGTGACATTGTGCATCCTCACCAATCTCAGGGTACTGGAGCAGGTACTGGTGACATAGAAATTTCTGGTAGAGGGACGTTGATTGGTGGGGCCTCAACGCCAAAGGTTTCCCCTTGATGAGACTCAAGCACATGGTCGGGGAAAGTGTAGAGAACCAAGATATCCCAGGTTGGACTAGCGCTACGTTTGCGATGTGCGAGATCACATGGAGTGAGACTACTCGACCAAATGTGATTAGTCTTCCAGATAGTTGGTAGATGCACCGCCACGACAGAGGCAGTGTCGTGATTAGAGAACTCACAGGTGAGGACAAGGTGGTCCCTAGAGAGGTAGTTTTGGTAGAAAGAAGAAAGAAATGTGGTTGGCGGACGATGTTTCGAGGTCCTTACACCACCACTAGGCAGCCCATGTCAGGCTCAGGGAGCTGAAGGACGGGCTGCGGGCGGCTGTGTGTTGTGGTTGTTTACAATTCTGTAGTGTAGAAGATGATAAGAGGTACACTATGTGTCTTTTTCTACTTTTCTCAGTAGAACTTGTTAGACACTGTGTGAGGTACTCTTTCATATGACTCCTTACATGAGGGGTTACTGAGGGTGAAGCGGGGCGTCGGTGTAACCCTGTGTTGGTGCTGGTGGTTGTAGTTTTCACCTAAGAATGTGGAGACACTATCTTCACGGATAGAGCTTTGTGGTTTTCTCAGACCACCATTTTCTCAGGTGTGTCCCCACCCATGGAGACATGAACCGGAGACGATAGTGCTGGATGGAGTTTCTGTAGGAGGGTGCAGCTTGTCTATAGTTGATTAAGCCGACTCCTTCGCTGGTTTATCATGTAAGAGAGTCTCGGTCGTGATGCACTGACTGTGAAAACTTGTGCGACCAGATATCCTTGGGTGTTTCACCAGATGGACATTCTGAAGGATGGAATCACCGGGCCTTGTTCCAGGTGAGAGCAATGAATCCAGTCGTGACATGGGACATAGAGGTTTGATCGGGGAGGTGAGCTACCCCTGAGGTCCTTCGGACTGTTTGAGAACATGTGAAAGTATGGAGAGGTTCCCTACCGGCTTGCCCTAACCCCGAAGTATAGATTGGGTGCACGACGTCTCCCATGTTGGTTTCCTGAGAAGATGTGTGCATGCCTCTAAGAACATGATCAGCAAGGTCAAACCTCGCTTGAACAAATAAAATCCTTTGGTCCATGTGCGGTGACGCAGGACGGTGTAAGAGTTCCTCTGGGTATGGAAGAGCCAGGTGTGGGCTTAGTATCCTGAGTTGTTCCCTAGTTTTTCATTTCGGGTACGAATTCTTGGGGGAGGGAATGGTGTAAGAACCCGGTTTTTTTCTGTGAAAGACTTCCGAATATTCTTGATATTATTCCAGAGCAACACCTTCAGACGGCGTGCGATTCCGAGCCCCGGTGTGTCCGGAATTAAATTTTCAGTGCATTCACACTGGACAGGCCAAATAAATGGGATAACTCCTAAACGGAAATCTGGATCAGAAATCTGAGTGTACGGATGGGTCCGAAATGGGGCTTTTACCTAGGCGTAACATAAAATGAGTCGGCGCTGGACCTGTGGACCCCTCGCACGTTAGTGATGTGTTAAATGGATAAATGTAATTAAAATTATTCATTTAATAGCTCCAATCCAAGTAACTCCTAAACGGTTGCTCGGATGTGAAATCCAAGGGCACCATTGAGTCCGGAGCATGCTGTTCACCCTAGGTGGGGTGTAAATATTGTGGGCGTGGGCTTGCTGTGAGAGATGTCAAATAGGGGAAAAATGGTCATTTCGAAATGACCACTTAGTTATTTTTATCACTGACGTTCCTTCTCAAATAACTTTTAAACGAAGTCTCAGAATGGAAATATGAGACTTCTATTGAGTTCGAAATCGGGTGTTTTGCCTAGGCGTGATATAAAATAGGCGGGCGTAGTGGTTGCAGAAACTGCGCCCGTTGAGAGGGAGTTTCAGCGAATTTTTATATATTCGCTTAAGGGTTGAGAGGAGACAACCCATTTCCCTCTCTCTCTCTCTCTCTCTCTCTCTTATTCTTAGGCGTTCATTGACGTTCTTCGACGGATCGAGGAGCGATCTCCACCGGAGCCATGGAGTATCGGAGTGGGAGCATTGTGGACGTGTCACATACGACGCACATCAGAATCGAGGTAGGATTTCTTTATTTTTAGCTACGATTCAAGTTTTAAATTTAACAATTCCTCATTGGCCCTTGTTTCTTAGTTTTGGATACACCGTTGATGGCCGCACGAACACGGCTATCAACTCCTGCTGAAAAATAATGTTTTGTTCATCATGTTCTTCAACCGTTCTTTAGGTTCTTGACTGCTCACAATTAAGCGCGTCAAATCTTAAATGGATTGTCGATAAAAGGTATGTGCTTCAATGGTATCGTCATAATGATCGCAAGTATGGGCTCAGAATAATTTTTGGGTGTGTGGTGGAATCGCGGTGGTCCGCGGAAGGGACCACCCAAATAGAACCACCAGCGGCGGCCAAAGGTGGTCCGATGCGGCGGCCGGTGGTGGTCCGAGGGGGCGGCCGGCGTGGCGGAGCGGGAAGCCGAGGAGGTAGCGGCGTCGGGTGGAACTGCCACAGCGGGGCGCCCCACAGGACATTGGAGAGGCGGCGTGGACCAGGCAGAGCCGTCGGGCGGAGAGGAGGAGCCGGGTGCGGCGGCGCCGCAGCGGAGCTCGGAGCGAGTCCGGGCGGCCGGGGCGAGCGGCGGCGTCGGCGCGGTGCAGCAGGCATCAGTAGGACGGATGCAGCTGGAGGGGCTCACGACGTTGACCGACGGAGCTAGGCGGGGAGGCGGCTTCAGCGGAGCAGGGCCGACCATGTCTTGTCGTGGTAGGCAGGCGAGACCCGAGGCGGTCAGTGCCTCGGGCGTGCGGAGGGAGACGAGGACCCGCCTGATGTGGGTCCTGCTGGGCACATGAAAAATAACAACCTTTTCACTGGTCTTCATTGGAGATCCGAACCTGCTCCGGGTCTGGCGGTTTGAGGCAGGCCACAGAGAGCAGGTTGCGGCGGGTTGGACCGGACCCGCGGCCCGGATGGGCCCATTTTGGGCCCCCTTACATTCGGGGGTCGTAATTTCCAAACAGCGCGTCCATTTGATGTGCCGTCTGTGGTTGCAGAATCGTATCATCAATGCGCACTTTTTATGATGATTCCTGGGGTTTTTCGGTTTCGTGTCCAAAGGAGAGTGATCTTAAACCTGTTAAGTTAATAAAAATAAATTATTATTAAAGTTGCGACGGACGTGGGTCGCGAGCCGGACGTCCGTTTGATGTGCCATCAAGGGCGTTGTGGCTTCGGAGCTGTGACGTGTTGTACCCCTCTCTCTTGGATTTTAATGATCACAATCACTCTCATCGTGTTCTAACTTGTTTTCAAGTTTGTTTGATGATAGGAAAAAGGTTGCCAAAGAGTTGGCCCAAGAAGACTGGAAAAAGGACTCTCTGAGTCCACCGGCCAACCGGTGGATTACCACCGGCCAACCGGTGGTCTCTGGCAGGAGCAATGCTCTCTGCCAGGTTCCACCGGTCCGCCGGTGCCTGACCACCGTCCAGCCGGTGGAACCAGACAGTAGGCATTGCCCACTGCCAGGTGCCACTGGCCAACCGGTGTCTGGACCACCGGCCGGCCGGTGGAACCAGACAGAGAGCTTGCTCTCTGTCTCGACCACCGGCCAACCGGTGGCCCAGCACCGGCCAGGCGGTGGAGCCCAGATAGAAAGCTCTGCCTTCTGTCTGGTGCACCGGCCAGCCGGTGGCCAAGCACCGGTCAGCCGGTAAGCCCAGTCAAACTAGCCGTTGGGCTTTGACTGGACTTGTACTTTTGACCCCTAACGGCTCCGGAAGCCCACCAACGGCTATATTGAAGTATTTGGGCATATTTCTCCTATAAATAGACGAGGATGGATACCGGGAACACCACCAAAACATTGGAATGATATTTTGATCCCTTGAAGCTCTAACGAGAAAACTCTAAGGCTACTTGTGATCCACCTCCATCCTTGAAGCTTGGGCTGCCTCTACATCAACTACTCTCACACTCTTTGCGCTCAAGGCTTCCTCAAGTTTGTTGTAATTTATTTATTTCAATTGTTTAGTTATTCATTGGGTTTGTATTAAAACAAACCATTCTTATCTTCCTCACTTTCATTTTGGGTTTCTTGCTACAACCATCATAAAAAAGCAAGCTGTACGAAGATGATCTAGCCTACCTTAAAACGGCTAGTGGGTTTCTTGCTACAACCATTAAAAAGCAAGCTGAAGTAGATCTCTCAACGTTTGAGTTGGGAGCGGAGACGTAGGCTTTGGTTTAAGCCGAACTCCGTTATCAAATTGTGTCTTGCCCCTTTTTATTTCCGCTTCATTTATAAATTGTTTTTAAATTGATAATTAAATTTTAAAAGGCAATTCACCCCCCCTCTTGCCATCACTCTCCGACCAACAATTGGTATCAGAGGGAGAGTTTTTGTAATACCTTAACCGGTTACAAACTCAAAATCCATAGTGATGGCTTCTTCCTCATAGGAACCCGAAGGGTATTCCATGACTCGGGCTCCATTCTTTGATGGAACCGACTACAATTATTGGAAAACTCGCATGATTACATTTCTTAGAAGTATTGGCTATCCTATATATAGAATTTTTTTGCAAGGCTATACTCTCTCTAGCAAAGATGAGTCTAAATGGACCCCCGAAAACATTGCTAATTTTGAGCTAGATGGCAAAGCCATGAATGCTCTTCAATGTGGGTTAGACCGTAATGAATTTAATCGTATTTCTACTTGAACCACTTCTCGTGAAATTTGGAAGCTTTTGGAAGTGACCCATGAGGGAACTAACAAAGTCAAAGACACTAGATTAGATATGTATCGTCAAGACTTTGAAAGTTTCACCATGCACCCACACGAATCTATTACGGAAATTTTTACTCGCTTCACTAATGTCTGTAATGGGAGAAAGTATCTTGGAGATGATGTTTCTGCAGAGACAATGGTCAAGAAGATTCTTTGGGTCCTACCAAGCACATGGGCTCCAAAGGTGACGGCAATCCAAGAAGCGAAAGATGTCAAGAAAATGCCGGTTGAAGAACTCGTTGGATCACTTATGACCTATGAGATTACCATGAAGAGGCAAGCCGATAAAGAAGGTAACATCTTCAAGGAGAAAAAGAACATAGCATTCATAGCAAAGAAAGAAAGCTCCTCCGATGATAGCGGATCCGAGATTTCTCAACTTGCAAGAAAAATGAGCAAGTTCATGAAGAAAAAGAAGAATTTTCAAAGGGCACGAAAGGAAGAGCCAAAAGGAGAAAAAGAAGTTACATGCTTTGAATGTGGAAAGAAAGGCCACATCAAACCGGAGTGCTCTCTTTTCAAGAAAAGGTTAAAGGAAAAGAAAAACAAAAAGGCTTTCAAAGCGTCAACATGGAGTGCAAGCGATGACTCCATGTCTTCAAGCGACTCAAGCGATGAAGGTGGAAAATGCCTAATGGCACTTGATGAGGTATCTTCTTTCGACTCCTCTTCCTCATCTTCTTCTTTTAATAATGAAATGTCTTATGAAGATCTCCAAAATGCGAGAGATCAATTAGAGGAAGGTTTTCACGAACTCACCTCTAAATATTTGGCCTTAAAAAAGAAACACAAAATTCTAATTTCTGAAAAAGATCAACTTCTCAAAAAGAATGAGGAACTTGCCCTTAAGGTCCAAGATATTCCAAATGTTGATTCTTTGAATTCAACTATTAAAGATTTAATGGAATCTCTTGCCAAGTTCACCCAAGGTGAAAAAAATTTGACCAAATTGCTAGGTTCTCAACGTTCGGCTAGAACCACACATGGACTTGGCTTTAACAAGAAATCCACCTCTTCTAGAGCACCCACTACCTTTGTAAGTGGGATCTCTCAAAATAAATTCTGTAATTATTGTAGAAAAACCGGACATATGATTTATGAATGCGATTGTAAAAATGCTAGATATGGCCACCCCAAAATCATTACCTACTCAGATGAATATCTTAGGATGTATCCCTCTAGACAAGTATGGGTTCAAAAGTCTCTTTTAGCTAATCTTTCCGGACTCAAACTTATATGGGTACCAAAATCTATTCTCTCTTGATTTTGTAGGATAAACACCAAATAAGTAGAACTTAGAAAGGCTCGTGGTATCTCGACAATGGATGCTCGAGGCACATGTGTGGCGATCCCTCCGAGTTCAACTCCCTTGAAGAATTCGATGGAGGATACGTCACCTTCGGTGTCAATTCAAAAAGCAAGATCGTCGGAATAGGTACCATTGGTTTTGGTAGCACCTCTTTAATTAATGATGTTTAATTTGTTAAAGGTTTAAAACATAATTTAATTAGCATTAGTCAACTTTGTGATAGTGGTTTTTCAGTAAATTTTCAAAATGACTTATGCAATGTGTTTGATTTTCAAAACAAATTGATATTTTCTGCTTCCCGTTTTCAAAATGTTTACATTATTGATTTAAAGTCTTTAGCTAGCCAAAATGTTAAATGTTTAAGTGCTCTTAACAATGAGTCTTGGCTTTGGCATAGAAGGTTGGGGCATTGTAGCTCTCATTCACTTCTAAAGCTTAATAAGAACAAGCTCATTTGTGACCTTCCTAAACTTAAGTTTAAGAAAGATTTGATTTGTGAGCCATGCCAACTTGGCAAGAAACACAAATCTTCTTTCAAATATAAGAAGGAAGTGTCCACTTCAAAATCTCTTGAGCTCCTTCATCTTGATCTTTTTGGTCCTACCCCTGTAACAAGTCTAGGTGGAAAAACCTATACCTTTGTCCTAGTAGATGACTTTTCTCGTTTCACTTGGGTTTTCTTTTTAGCTCATAAAAATGATGCATGTAGAACCTTTTTGAAATTCTCTAGGAAGGTAGAAAACGAAAAAGGATATAAAATTATCTCGCTCTGTAGTGACCATGGAGGTGAATTCGAGAACAAAGAATTCGATGAATTGTGTTCCTCTCAAGGATACAATCACACCTTCTCTTCCCCTAGGACTCCACAACAAAATGGAGTGGTTGAAAGGAGAAACCGAACTCTCCAAGAAATTGCTCGAACCCTCCTTAGTGAATTCAATCATCCTCAATATTTCTGGGCCGAGGCGGTAAACACTGCTTGTTATACTATCAATAGAGTCCTTGTAAGACCCCTTCTTAAGAAAACACCCTATGAACTTTGGAAAGGAAAATTGCCCAAAGTTGGTTATTTTAAAGTGTTTGGTTGTAAATGCTTTATCCTTAACACAAAAGATAACCTAGGGAAATTTGATGCCAAATCCGATGAAGGTATTTTTCTTGGGTACTCCAACTCAAGCAAAGCCTATCGTGTCTTCAATAAACGTTCAAAAACCATCGAAGAATCATCTCATGTCAAATTTGATGAAACTCTTCCTAAACCTCACCCGGTCATTGAAGATGTTGAAGATAAGCTTGATAAGCTTCATTTGAATGATTCCTCTTCTCCTCCCAAGGAGGATGACCTTCAAGAACCCTCTTCACCTTCTTCGCCTTCCACCTTGCCTAAGGTTTGGAAACCTTCTAGAGACCATCCTTTAGAAAATGTTATAGGTGATCTTCAAGCCGGTACTCGAACTAGAAGATCAATCCTCAACGAGGTTGAACATCAAGCCTTTCTTTCTCAACTAGAGCCTCAAACCATTAATGATGCCATTAATGATGAGAATTGGGTTCTTGCAATGCAAGAGGAACTAAATCGATTCTCTAGAAATGATGTTTGGACTCTTGTTGAAAGACCCAATGATCATCCAATTATTGGCACTAAATGGGTTTTTAGGAACAAACTTGATGATCAAGGAAATATAACCCGGAACAAGGCTCGCCTAGTAGCTAAGGGCTATAATCAAGAAGAAGGAATTGATTATGGTGAAACCTTTGCGCCCATTGCTAGATTAGAATCCATTAGGATCTTGTTGGCATTCGCCGCCCACTTAAATTTCAAACTTTTTCAAATGGATGTTAAAAGTGCTTTTTTAAATGGTTTTATTTCAGAAAAAATATTTGTTGAAAAACCCCCCGGTTTTGAAGATCCAAAATTTCCAAATCATGATTTTAAGTTAACCAAGGCTTTATATGGCTTAAAACAAGCCCCTCGGGCTTGGTATGAGCGGTTAACAAAATTTCTTTTAGAAAATGATTTTAAAATGGGTCAAGCTGATTGTACCCTATTTTTAAAACACACTTCCAAAGATCTTTTAATTGTCCAAATTTACGTTGATGACGTTATATTTGGTTCAACCAAAGAATCTCTTTGTACTGATTTTTCAGATTTAATGAGAAAAGAATTTGAAATGAGCTTTATGGGGGAATTAAAATTTTTTCTTGGTTTTCAAATCTTTCAAAATTCAAATGGTATTTTTCTAAACCAAGGCAAATACACAAACGAACTTTTAAGTCGTTTTGGTATGGATCAAGTAAAGGAAATTAGTACCCCCATGAGTACTTCTTGTAAACTTACGTTAGATGAAGCCGGGAAACCGGTGGATAACAAGCTTTATAGGAGTATGATCGGGAGTCTACTTTACCTAACTGCGACCCGTCCTGACATCATGTTCAGTGTTTGTCTTTGTGCTCGTTTTCAAGCCAATCCCAAAGAATCTCATTTTAAATCAGTCAAAAGGATTTTTAAGTATTTAAAAGGATCCAAAAACATTGGTTTGTTTTATCCCTTTAATACTTCTTTCGAACTTTTCTCATACTCGGATGCTGATTTTGGCGGATGTCAATTAGATCGTAAGAGTACTAGTGGAACCTGTCATCTTCTAGGCAAGTCCCTTGTTTCATGGAGTAGCAAAAAGCAAAACTGTGTTGCTCTTTCTTCTGCCGAGGCCGAGTACGTAGCAGCTGGTAATTGTTGTGCCCAAAATATTTGGATGCAGCACACTCTCTTGGATTATGGCCTTTCCTACGATCATGTCCCTATACGGTGTGACAACACTAGTGCCATTAGTATCTCTAAGAATCCAATACTACATTCTAGGACAAATCATATAGACCTAAGGCATCATTTCCTTCGTGACCATTTTCAAAAAGGGGATATCACTTTGGACTTCATTTCTACTGATTTCCAATTAGCTGATATTTTTACCAAACCGCTCCCGGTTGAACGTTTTGATTTTATTAAGGGGGAGTTAGGAATGATTCTTCAATGAGCACTATTAAATATTTGACTCTTTTTGGCTTGCTTATTTCTTTTTATGTTTTTTTAACTCTTTTTTTTAATTTTTTTTATGAATTTCAATACCACCGGTCAACCGGTGGTACATCACCGGTTAACCGGTGGTGTCGGGTTTTCTTTTGTTGGGTCGGCCGGGGAAAGGGTTAAAACTTAAATTAAACCCTTCCCCTCCCATTTCTCTCTCTCCCTCTCGTGCGGCACCTCCAGACCAGCATCTCTCTCCCTGCCCTAGCCTCCTTTCTCCCTCCTTGCTCTCTCCAACTCTTTCTTCTCTCAATCTCTCTCTTTTTTTCTTCCTTTTTCCATCATGGGTCCGCGATCTTCACGCAAGGGAAAGGGAATCGCTCAAGAGGCACCTCCTCCTCCTTCAATCCCTCAACTTCCGGACATTTGGCATGACAAAGTAATTCTGCCGGGTAGGGTAATTGATTATTCTTGGCTCTCTTCTGCTCGACTTGAGCTTTTCTCAATCATTGAATATCAACACTGGCATTCCTTTTTTGAACCTCCTGAGAAGGATGTCATTTATCCCCTTCTTGTCAAATAATTTTATGCTCACCTGACGTGTTCGGTCTCTGACGATGTCGATACCATTACCACCACTGCTCTTGGGCAACCCATCACTATCACTTCTTTGGAGATTGCCAGGATGCTCGGGGTTCCTCATTTTGGACCTCATGCATTTTCTCAGGGGGAGTTTCCTCGGGACCCTGAATTTGATCTTGCTGTCGCTCTTGAGCATCTCACAGGGCAGCCCACCGATCCCATTGTCAAGCTCTCCCAGCTCACCCCAAATCATCGCATCATTGAGCGCCTCATTCAGACCACTCTTGCACCCCGTATCGGTGATCACGATACGGTGAAATTTATTGATATTTATCTTCTTTCTTATATCACCAGAGGCGTTCATTTCAATCTGGTCTGGTTCCTGTTCCGGGACATGTCTTATGTGGCAGAGCACCCGCGCCGGTCCAAAACTCTTCCTCACGGGCGCTTGTTGACCAAAATCTTTACCTTTCTTGATTTCCCTCTCCGTGCTACCTCCTTCGAGCAGCCTAAGAAGGATAGCATCATCAATTTTATGATGGTGCAACGGATGAACATTCGTTGGAATCCTTGCGTCAGGAGTGGATTACTGACAAGGAGGGCCTTCTCAAGGCTTACTCCCTCAGACACATTCACACCCTCCTACCCATGCCATGCCTCCTGTCATTGCTGCTGCCTATCCTCTTTCAGATAGTGAGGACAGTGGTGATGATGAAGAGGAAGGGAGTGGTAACGACGAAGGTGAGGCTGCTGCTGCTGCTGATGAGGGAGATGGAGTGGGTGATGATGCACCGGAGCCTGCTGAGGCTGTGCCCCCTCCCACTGATACTGGTAGCTTGTTGGTGACGGCTGATCAGTTCCTTCGCTTCCAGGATCAGATTGAGACCCGGCTCGACTTACAGTTTTCTTACTTCATCTCTCAGTTTGATCAGCTCCACTCTCGGATTGATTCTCTAGATCGTCGCTTTGAGGCGGTCCAGGCTCCTCCAGCTCCTCCGACCTTCAGGCGTCGCCGTCACTCTCGGCCCGCTAGGAGTGAATAGAGCCATCCCTGTTTTTTGGCTTGTCTTTGTATTTGTATTTTGAACTTTCTATGTAACGTTTCATCTTTTATGAAATTCAAGTTGTCTTATCTATCAATATTTTTTTGTCATTGCTTACTTCCTTATTATTGTTTTTCTAATTTTCTTTCATTCTTTTCCTCCTATTTTGATAATCCCAAAGGGGGAGAAAAACTCTCTTTTGCATAGTTACTTATTTCATTTAACTAAGTGATCTTTTTAAAAGTTCAATTTTAAGTTATTACGTTCATCAAAATCTATTTTTTAAATGGTTAAGTTATTGATTTCAGTTTTTTCTTTTAAATGACATATGATTACAATTTCAAAATGAACCATTCTCTTTATTTCAATCCTTTCAAGGTTAATATCATTTTTCAATACATGATACATCTATGAATTTCTTGTATGATCTCTAAAATTTTTCATGTCCAAGTTTCTTATTTCTTTTTTACTTGGCATATCCTTTTTAAAAGCTTTCTCATTTGTGATTGTGATCATCAAAATAGGGGGAGATTGTTGTACCCCTCTCACTTGGATTTTAATGATCACAATCACTCTCATCGTGTTCTAACTTGTTTTCAAGTTTGTTTGATGATAGGAAAAAGGTTGCCAAAGATTTGGCCCAAGAAGACTGGAAAAAGGACTCTGTGAGTCCACCGGCCAACCGGTGGGTTACCACCGGCCAGCCGGTGGTCTCTGGCAGGAGCAATGCTCTCTGCCAGGTTCCACCGGTCAGCCGGTGGAACCAGACAGTAGGCATTGCCCACTGGCAGGTGCCACCGGCCAACCGGTGTCTGGACCACCGGCCTGCCGGTGGAACCAGACAGAGAGCTTGCTCTCTGTCTCGACCACCGGCCCCCCGGTGGCTGGCCCACCGGCCGGCCGGTGGAACCAGACAGAGAGCTTGCTCTATGTCTGACCCACCGGCCAGCCGGTGGCCCAGCACCGGCCCGCTGGTGGCCAAGCACCGGTCAGCCGATAAGCCCAGTCAAACTAGCCGTTGGGCTTTGACTGGACTTGTACTTTTGACCCCTAACGGCTCCGGAAGCCCTCCAACGGCTATATTGAAGTATATGGGGATATTTCTCCTATAAATAGACGAGGATGGATGCCGGGAACACCACCAAAACATTGGAATGATATTTTTATCCCTTGAAGCTCTAACGAGAAAACTCTAAGGCTACTTGTGATCCACCTCCATCCTTGAAGCTTGGGCTGCCTCTACATCAACTACTCTCACACTCTTGGCGCTCAAGGCTTCCTCAAGTTTGTTGTAATTTATTTATTTCAATTGTTTAGTTATTCATTGGGTTTGTATTAAAACAAACCATTCTTTTCTTCCTCACTTTCATTTTGGGTTTCCTGCTACAACCATCATAAAAAAGCAAGCTGTACGAAGGTGATCTAGCCTACCTTAAAACGGCTAGTGGGTTTCTTGCTACAACCATTAAAAAGCAATCTGAAGTAGATCTCTCAACGGTTGAGTTGGGAGCGGAGACGTAGGCTTTGGTTTAAGCCGAACTCTGTTATCAAATTGTGTCTTGCCCCTTTTTATTTCCGCTGTATTTATAAATTGTTTTTAAATTGATAATTAAATTTTAAAAGGCAATTCACCCCCCCTCTTTCCATCACTCTCCGACCAACATGACGGTCCTTCTAAAGTTGGTTCGGAACCTTTTTGGGTTGGTTTCATTGCTCACTTGCACGAAATGCCAAATGTGACTAATTAATTAATTAATTGTTGTGTCAGACCTTACTTCTGTTTGGGATGTCTGATTGACACACCATCTGCGACAGCATGATTCCAGTCCTCATGTGGAATTTTTGAGACCTTTTCCGAAGCGTTTGGTTTGGAGACAAGGTGTGGACCCCACAGGGCCTAGTTTGCTCGTTTTACGGTGAAACGTCACGTTTCACCCGACATCCATTTAGGGTGAATGAGCACTCATTTCTGAGTATTTATCCAAGGGTATTGCAATGGCGCAATCCGCCCGCCTAAATTCGGGCTCTAGGCGTGGGACCCATAGGGTCCCATTTACGTATAACGCGGGGAATTGAAACTTTTTCATCCAGATTCTGTTTTAGGAGTCGTCAGCGGCATTTTGACCCTGACATTGAGATGAGGTTGACCAGGGTGGTTTCAGGCGATGTAGCTAGAGTTGAGACGTGGTCCCCACAGGCTGTCTTTTGAGCTGTGTGTAACGTATTCCGACTTTTTCATCAGATGTCCGTTCGAGGAAAATGAATAGTCATTTTGATGTGTTTTTTAGAGAGCTTTGAGATGGAACAGCACGCCCAACCCTTCTCAGTATCGTGGTGTGGGTGCCACCCAGGCTGGATACGGTGAATAATACCATTTTCACCGGGTGTCCATTTTGGGTGATTGAGTAGTCAATCCTGTGTGTTTTCCCGAGGGGATCACAGGGGTGTGATCTGTTGTTTCAGTTTTGGGATCTTGGTGTGGTCGCCACATCGGCTGTCTATAGTGAATAGTGCTATATTTACCGGTTGACCATTTCGGGCGAGTAAAAGGTCTATCTCGCGTGTATTTTCGCGAGGATTGCAATGGTGTGATCTGTTCGGGCATGTAGAGCCTCATTTGAGATCTTATTAAATGTGGAAACATGAAAGGGTATTGGATGGAGGTCCCTTTGATTCACTCTGAACCAACGCAGGGTAGCGATGTTGGTAACACCTAGTGATGTCAGTTGCAGTGCTGAGTTGTCGGACCTGTTACCAAGTCTACCCTCCAGGAGAGACTGGGCAGTGGGTTGCCTGTCGACTTCTTCCAGGTCTACCCTCCAGTAGAGACTGTGCAGTGGGTCTCATGTCGACTTCTTCTGGGTCTACCCACCAGCAGGACTGGGCAGTGGGTCGCCTGTCGACGTGTTATGGGTCTACCCTCCTGCAGGACTAGGTAGTGGGTCGCATGTCGACATGTTCCGGGTCTACCCTCCAGTAGGGCTAGGCATTGGGTCACCTGTCGACTTCTTTCGGGTCTACCCTCTAGTAGGGTTGGGCAGTGGGTCACCCATTGGAATTTAAGACTCGTGCCTTCTTATGAGGCTAGTTGGTGACTTTTCTCTATGACTACCCGGAGTGGGACCCTTGGTTGTATGGTTCAGTGATGTGATAGCTTTGACGTGACCATAGTACATATGAGGATGAGGGGCACTTTTCCCACTGAGATGCGTCCTTGCTACGCGACTTAAAAGTCATGCGGGCGAGTCCGTGCCGCCCAGAGCGGATAGTATCAAGGTGCTATGATTGATCCTCGTTTGACTTGTACCTCCTAGGTTGACGTGCATGACCTTTTGGTTAAGTGTTGGATGTCCTTGGAACTGTTGGTGACTCTTCTTAGGCTAATCTTGGAGATAGTGATTCCCTTACACTCTCATCTTGGGTTTCTTGTTGAGCATATATACATTCATCTTATTGTTGTTCCCACTCCTTGGGTCAGTTACTCTCCTTCTAGGAGGGGCGGAGACGCGCAGGGTATGCCACGTGCTTTCTTTGTCTCGCTCCTCTTGGTCGGATGAGTATACTCTCCTACTATAGGTGGAGAAGACTCGACAAGATGTTCATCCTCTCATCGTCTCTAGCTCCTTGTGTCTGGAAAAGTCTTCTTCCTTTCTCTTGTTGGGTTGAGTGGCACTCTCTTTCTCTCTTTTGCACTCCTACATTGTTCTTTTCTATGTCTACTGCTCCCCATTTTAGAACCTACCTTGTTTCTCCCTCGATCATTCGGGTCATCCTTCATAGTATTTTTTTATACTCACCCCTGCTTGGTCTTTTCCCGTACTTGGTGTGCCCTTGCAGATGACGGAAAGGTTGTTCGAGACTACGGAGGAGCATAGAGAACATAGGAGCTTGGGCTGCGTTCGGTGGCCGCAGCAGGACTTCCTAGGTTGTGAGACTCACCAGCGGTTTACCATTGTTTTAACTATTGCCAGGTTGTGGCACCTTTTTGGATGGGCACATGTTTTTCCTGTTTTACAATTCAGTTTACTTGTCAGCACTTTACTTGTTCTGGATAGAGGTCGATGCATGTATGTTGGTTCCCCTTTTTGTAGCAGTGTTGTATCTTTCTTTCTTTTCTCTACACTTTTGCACTGAGTTGGCTGCGTGTGTGTGTACAGTTTCTTAGGCAAAGGCCTCCCCTAGTTTATTTTCCCTTCGGCGCTAGTCACTAGCCTCTGGCCTATGAAGGCGGGCTTGGGGTAGTTGCAGCTCGAGCCTCGGTACGGGTCGGGTCGTGACATAATTTTTGAAATTATTCGTCTTATGTGTCTAAAATGAATTTTATTGGTTGAAAAAGGTTAGTTAGGTCAATGTTTAAAAATATACAAAATAAAAATTGTGAAATAATTATCATTTTTAAACACTATTTGTACCATTAAAACCAAAAATTAATTGTGGTTATAAAAATTGAACTACATTACAATCATTGAGACAATAGACCATAATTAAGCATGAGTAACATTTCAATTTTTCAATTACCATTATGGAAAGAAGGCAAGTTTTATTTTTATATTTACATAATTTTAATCATATCATAAACACCATAATATTTATTTAAATAAAATTATATATATTATTAATGTTATATGTTGATGAAAAAATAATCAAATAACTTCTTGGAGTGTGTAGTCCACTAATATACATGAATGAAATTAAAATTTCTTAGTGAATGGAAATTTAAAATTAAATGATTTAATTTATATTCTAAGAATTTAAATGTAAAACCCCCAAGATTTTACGAATTGTTTTCAATATAATGTAATCTTTTTGAAATTTTTGTTTCAAACATCACTGAATATATGTTTTGTTATATAGATGCACTGAGTATTATAATACCTCAAGCCCGCTTTTCCAGAATCAATGCTTTAAAAGCTGTGTAATTATTATTTATAAAGGAAAATTTACAATTAAACAACACATTAATCAAACGAGGATCTTTTACGAGTCTAGGTACTAGAGAATCAGAAATCATCATACAATTACATGATTTGAAAAAAAAATAACTTTCCCCTATGCTTCCGCACACGCTAACCTCAAACCAAGAACATCTAAGTTAGAACGTCTAAGATATCTATGAAAAAACATTTTAAAATAAATGGTGAGAATTAATATTCCCAGTATGTAGTTTTGAAAACCATTGATAAATTCCATTAAAATATCCCTTAGATAATACATCTGAAAAATACATTTGTAAAACAACTTTTCCAAAATACTATAATGCTTCAGAATATAATTACACTTTGAAATTGATTTTAAACAAATCCAGTTATTCTATTGAAAATATTAAAAAATCTCATAAAACAAGAAAAAACTAAGACCACTCAAAACATTGAAGGCTTTCTTGGGCATACCCACTTGAGGTATGGATTCACTCTACAATTCCATATGGTATTTACAATGTTAAAGTACTAGATTTTATATAAAATAGTTTTTCATAGCTTTCCTTACATACATATAATTTTCACTAGAGATCTATATTTGAATATATAAATATATAATCCTACATGGAAAAAACATGTTCACTTTTATTTATATATATAATATAAATAAATACTAAACATCCTTAGAAATTAATTGAAAGTTTAATTAATATTCACATACTTCAAATTTCATTCTCAATCCCATAAAATATCCATATTTTTGTAACATTTACTAAATTTTTAATCATGTTTGTATGTACTTATATACGTATATACATATGCATATTCATGTATGTAGTGACATAACCAAAAAAATCATTGATATATGGATATAATTATGTTTTGCGCATGACACGCATATGACATGAGGGGTTTATAAAATTCATAATACGTAATTTCATATCAATTATATGATTGATCATAATTTATAAAAAAAATGTTAAATACATGAAAATTATACATTCATTAACATATATTACATAATAAAAAAATTCATGTTTAAATAAAACATCGATAAATGAAATAATATTAAAACATACATGTAACTATATAAGATGATTCTTCCGAAATATGTTGATTTATAAAAAAAAATAAAAAATTTAACATACTTAAATAGTTCATCTAACAAAATTCTGAGTAGCAGCTTAATAAAATTTTTCAAAATTTTCAAAATATTAAACATGTTTGATTTTTATAAATACGTATAAATAGATATATATGTGCATCTTTTTAGAAGATAATTTTACTAATAACAACAAAAACATAACACCATAATTTATGTAATTGAAATACCTTATTTAAAACGAGATACAATTGTTCTAAAATAAATAACTTTAAAGTTTTCTCAGTAGAAAATATGATTTTCGGAACTTGAATGATGAAAAAAAAATTCCATAACAAATAAAACACCATTAAATCCAAGTAAAATCATAAAATAATTATATACATTTACAAATTAAAATTTATCTATTAAAAAAATAGAACCAAAAAGATAGTATATGAAAATATATAATTCCATTCATGTTTTTTGGGTAGAAATTCCGATTGGCACCGCTCAATTCCCATACACATAGAATTAGAAATTACACTAAGGAGAAAATATGGAGGAGGCTACTACTTTCCTTTCCAGCCTCAAACATAACATCCTCCTAGTATACCTTATTGTCTTATAGAATTTATTTACATATAGTAGTGATCAAGGGTCAAATTAAATTCTAATTTACAAAAAAAAATTTATTTGACGAAAAATGAAAATGACATCAAATAGAATTCATTGAAGGAATAGAAAATGAATTTTAAGAAATATAACTAGTTAATGAAGCATCATCGTGAAGCTTTATATAAAGAAAACCCAATCAATCAAAAAAATTACTTGTTGAAAAGCATAATTAAATCATTATACAGAGATAAATGAACAAAAAAATAAAAAAATAAAATGATGATATCTCCGGTGTATCTCTATTTTTGAAAAAATTGAACAAAAACAACGAAAATCAATAGAGGATTCATCAAATAAATATCAACAAAAACATGAACCAGTTTCTAGAAAATGATGAGAAAATGAATTAGACATAAAATGGATAAAAAACATAATATAATAATATAAATAGAAAGATATTGATGAAAAATAGATACATAAATCAGTGGTATACAACTGTTTAATGAAGTAATAAAAATCAGGATAACAATAAATGGATGTTGATAGGAAGAACCAGATAATATACGGTTGGATTTATGGAATATTTATATAACAAAAATTAATTAAAGAAGGCCTAATTTAAGTTTCAGACAATATAAGGTGGATCAGAATACATTTTCACTAGAATTCCTTTTGGAAACACCACCTGACATAACCAAATTGAAAACATATCCCAATTTTACCCAATCCCATCGTGCACAATCGATTCATGGTGATCAAACACTTTGCCTTCATCTTTGACCACATAATGGCAGAACATTGATCTTTTTTCATGCTTCATCAGAGCTCGTGATTTGACCTTCGATTGGCCATGTTGGTGAACCCCTCGTGGCTAGACTCCCTCTGTGCCTCTCTTCCACAAAGATGACTCATCGAAGCCCTAACACCAGAAAACGTGATTCATCATTTTTTAATATTTCATTTCACTTTTATTTTTAATTTTTTCATTAAAACTAGATTATTGTTTTAGTTTTATTTCTTAAAAAAACAATAATATTAATATATATATATATATATCATATCGTTATATATATATATGCAAAGGTCTATATTCAATTTTTTCAATTATTATTATTTTAAATGATAAATTTTTTCGTTATTACATTTAAAACAAGTATATGATTTTATATGTTAACGGAAAATTATTTAGTATTTTAAATATCAAAAATGATTTATTATTTCTATTTTTTAAAGTAATTTTATTATTTAGATAAAAATTAACAATATGAATCCTAAATTGTAATATATATGTATATATAATAACATCCAAATAAAATAGCCTTAAAAAATTTTATCTATATGTTTAAAATGTTATATTTACTTACATATTTAAAAAATTTATTTATCAAATACAACATTCTAATTTAATTACTTTTATAAAAATATGTTATATAACATTCTAAAAATAATTTAAAATTATTAAACTAATTAATAAATATATACTATTATAAAAATAATATTATATTTCATTCAATCAAAATATGTTACTTTTAATATTAAATTTGATTATCATTATTTATGAAAATAATATATCAGAAAATATCATTTCAAGATACTAATTTCATAAAGGTATAATTAATTTATATTATTTCAATATGTATTTGAAAAATGACATGATGAAAAATAATAAATATAAAAGTAAACATATTTCATTTTAAATAAATTAAATCTCGTAGTTTCATAAAAATATTTTATACAGTTTCTTATTGAAAATTATTAATCATTAATTAATTAATTAAAATATCCGGGATATTACATTCTACCCCCTTTTATGAATTGCCCCCTCACAATTATTTTGTCAAACTTACAAAACATATGAATTTCCATTTTTAGAATTAAAGACACACTAAGGGGGCATAACTAACTAAATAAAAATATTATGTGTAGTGATTTTCCTCAAGAGACAACGTCTAATCTCTAAAGATGTCTAGACCATTCCTATGATACTAATTATAACACCTCAAGCCCGATCTTCCAGACTCAGTGCTTTAAATTTTGTGTAATTTGATTTTTATAAAATAAAATTAACAGTTACACAACACATTAAACAAATGAGTATCTTTTAATCAAATAGGTTCTGGAGAATTAGAAAACCCCTTAAATTTATCAGAGTTGAAAAAAAAACAATTTTCCACTGTGATTCTTCCTGAGCTAACTTCAAAACAAGGATGTCAGGGTAAGAAAGTCTAATATTCCTATGAAAAACATTTAAAAATAATGGATGATCATTCAATTTACCAGTAAGGAGTTTTGAAAAACATTAATAAATTCCATTAAAATATCCCTTAGATAATACATCTAAAAAATACATTTATAAAACAACTTTTAAAAAATACTATAATGCTTCATAAAATAATTATATTTTGAAAACTATTTTAAAAAATCTAATGATTCTGTTGAAAATAATAAGCAATCTCTTAATACAAAAAAATACGAAGGCCACTAAAAACATTGAAGGCTATCTTGGGCCTACCCACTTAAGGGATAGATTCACTCTCCATTTCCCTATCGTATTTACAATGTTCATTTACTAGTTTTTATAAAAAAAATTTGTTCTTAGCTTTCCTTACATACGTATAATACTCACTAGAGTTTTAGCTTTAAAAATATTAATATATAATCATACATTGAATAAAAAACGTCACTTATATTTATATATATAATATAAAAAAATACAAATTGTCATTGGATAATACAAGAATTTTCAATTAGCATTCGCATACTTCAAATTTCATTCTCAATTCTATAAAAGATCCAACTTTTTGAAACTTTTATTAAAATATGAATCATGTATGTACAAAGCTATATTCGTATATACCTATTTATATGCAGGTATGAAGTGACATAACCAAAACAAATCAGCGATATATGGTTATAATTATGTTTTTCACATAACATGCATATGAAATAAGGAATTTATTAAATTGTTAATATGTAATTTCATATCTAAAATATGATTGATCATAATTTATAATATATTAATTATATACATGAACATTATACAAGAATTTACATATATTAAATAATAACAAAAAAAAATTCCCTTTAAATAAAACTTTGATAAATGAAATCGAATTAAAACATATATGTAATTATATAAGCTGATTTTTCTGAAATATATTGATTTATCAAAAATAAAAATAAAAATAAAAATCATCATTTTAACGTAATTAAATAGACCGTCTTTCAAAATTCCGAGCCGCATCTTACTAATTATTTTTCAAAATTTTCATGATATTAAAAATTTTTGATTTTGATAAATACATATAAATATAAATAAATGTGCATATTTATAGAAGATAATTTTATTAATAAAAACAAACCATTAACACCATAGTTTTTGTAAATGAAATACCTTATGAAAAACGAGATACTATATTTTAAAAATAAATTACTGTAATGTTTTCCCAGAAGATAATATGATTTTTAAAAATTGAACGATGAAAAACAGATTCCCCTTACTAGATGAACATAATTAAATCAAAATAGAAAAAAATTAAATAAATACTTAAAAAATTAAATGTTCTCCATAATCAAAATTGAACCGAAAAGACAGTATATGAAAATAAATAATACCTTACATGTTTTATGTATAGACAAATGTTTATCTTCTTCTTCTGATTGGAACCGCTCAAATCCCATACACTTAATTAGAAAGTATACTAAGGGGAAAAGAAGGTACAGGGCACTAAATGCCTTTCTAGCCTCACACACAGTGCACACCTAATATACCTTATTGTTGAAGAGAACTACTTTATATATTTTTGTGCTTGAGATTCAAAATAAATTATAATTTTACAAAACATTTAATGACATTTCAATACAAATGAAAATGAAATCAAACAGAATTCATTGAATGAATACCAGATGAGTACAAAGAAATATAACTAGTTGATGAAGCTTCATCAGGAAGCTTGGTAAAAAGAAAACAAAATCAAACGGAAAAATTGAAAAGGTGAAAAGCATCATTAAATAACTATACAGAGACAGTTGAACGAAAAATAAAAAAAATAAAATGATGATATCTCCAGTGTATCCATTTTTTTCAAAAATTTGATCGAAAAAAAGAAAATCAATATGAAAAAGTTTATAGAAAATGTGGTGAAAATGAATTAGACCACATATTGATAACACACATAATATAAAAATATAAATAGAATAAAATTAATGATAATCCACTAAAAAATCAGGGGTATAAAACTATTTGATGAAATAAAGAAATCGGGATAACTATAAACAGATGTCGATAGAAAGTACCAAAAAATAGACTATTGGATTTATGGAAGATTCAGATAAAAAATTAATTAAAGAAGAACTACTTGTAATATCAAACTACATGAGGGGAATGAGAAGTTGTTTTTTTCGAGAATATCATTTGGAAACACCACCTGACTCAACAGACTCAATAATAGATCCAATTTAGACTCAATCACGTTGTCCACAATCGATTTGTGGTGATTTAATGCTTCACCTTCAGCTTTGACCACAACATAGCTCATCTTCAATCTCCACTCAATCCTCATTAGAGTATGTGGCTGGACTTTCAATCATCCATGCTATGGAACCCCTCATTTATAGTTCATTATCTGCGCCGCTCTTCAAAAAAGGCGACTCATTGGAGCTCTAAAACCCAAAAACGTGATTCATCAATGTTGAATATGGCATTTCACCTTTTTTGATTCTTTACATTAAAAATAGATCATCTATTTGTTTTATATGTTAAAAAAATTATATTAATATATATATATATATAACATATCGTTATATATATATATGTAAAGGTCTGTTTAAATTTTTTTCAATTATCATATTTTCAAAACATAAATTTTTTAGTTTTTATATTTAAAACATATATATTATTTTCTATGTTATCATAAAATTATTAATTATTTAAAATTTAAAAAATTATTTATTATTTATATTGTCTTTAAAGTAATATTAGTTTTTATAGAAAAATTTACATTTTGAATAATAAATTTCAATAAATATGTATATATAATAACTTCCAAATAAAATTTTCTAAAGTATGTTCATCAATTTGTTTAAGAAATTATAATATCTTAAGTATTTAAAAACAACTGTTTCTCAAATAAATCATTCTAATTTAATTAAATTTATTAAAAAATTTATATAACATCCTAAAAATAATTTACAATTGTAAAACAAATTCATAAATATATACTATAAAGAAAATAATATTATGTTTCTTTTAAACTAAATATGTTACGTTTAATATGAAAATTGATTGTCATAATTTATTAAAATAATATATCAGAAAATATCTTATCAAAATACAAAATTTCATAAATGTATACTTAATTTATATTACATCAATTTGAATTTAAAAAAGTTACATGATGAAAAATAATATAAATAAAAATAAAAATATTTCATTTTAATTAAATTATATCTCATAATTTTATAAAAATATTTTATACCATTATTTATTTAAAATTATAGTTCATTAATGAATTAATTAAAATATCTTGGATGTAAAAATTTTTACATGTGTTATATTCAACACCAAGTTATTATTACATTACATGAAACACTTAAATTATAGTTCAATACAAGAAAAACTATGTTTTTCTTTTGTTGAACATAATATTGAGTCCCATCGATAGTTTTCATTACATGTAAGGATGAGTTTTAATGAACAACAAAATACAATTAATATTATAATTAAAATATTTATATAGATACCACATAGCCATTAAAATGTAGTTATGAAAAGGATTCAATAAAATTTGAAATTATAATATACCAATCTATATAAAATTTATCTTCTGGTTATCATTTAGTACAAGTGAATGTATGAACTATTTGAAAATAAAGGAATTAATTTTCTATGAAAACAATATTTTATGTACAAACTTAATTTTATATCTGTAAATTAATCAAAACCATTTTGATTAATTTTATTAATAAATATTCAATAATATAAATTAAAATAATATTTTCAATACTCAATTAATATATTTTATAGCTACAAGATAAGAATAATTCAAATTGTATAAATAAATAGATATATATTTCTACAAAATAATCATCCCACCTTTTAATAGGGAATTAATTTTAAAATTATTTTTATAATATTTTAAATCTTTTATTTGAAAAAAAATTGAAATAGAAATAACATAATTTATTTCCTGTGAATTTTTGTTATTTCTGTGAGAATTATATTCTTTTGAAGAATAGTGAAAAACATTGAATTTTTATTCCAAAGTTATTTTTAATATAATTAATATATATAGTTCATTTATATTTTAATTTGTTATTAATTTATAAATATTTCAATATTACATCAATTAGTCCAATTTTGTTGTTTGGATCCCATTTCACCTTGAAATTTGGTATAACAAAATTTTAATCTTTTGAGAATTTTCTCTTTAGATACTTGTCTTCTTATCAAATATTTTTGATTAATTTAAAATTAATTTAGTCCCCTTGTGTTATTTGATTTTGAAAAAATGGGTTACATATTTGGAATAATCATGATTTATAATTTCTAATAGAGTAAATATTACTTTTATAAAAAATTATTAGGGTAAGTAATTAAAATTAATCTTAGCGAATAATATCAAACATGTGTTTACTTAGTGCCTAAACATTAACTTAACTGGCCAAATACCCTATAAAATGCCCAGTATCTATTTTATGTTCAAAATTCAACCATGGACCCTCTTGGATAAAAATTTTTCTATTATGGATCTCATAATATGTAAGGTAGACCTCCAAATAGTGTTTACCTTTTTATATGTACAGGATTGACACTACTCCTCCAATATAAACGGGAAGCCACCCCCCCTCACTTATTCACACCTCTAAAGCCACTTTACGTAGATAAAACATATCCAAAAAATTTCTCATCTTCACTAAATCCTTTTTATAATCATTCCATTACGATGAAATCCATATAAGGTTTCCATTCAGTGAAAACCAAGAGGAATTAACCAAAGAAGAGGTACAAATATTCCATAAGTTATTTTTCTTTATTTTTATTATAAAACCCATAAAATCTTATTAATAAATTATTATAAAATAAAATAAGTGACTTCAATATAATTATATATTTAAATTTAATGGGATATAACTACAACTACCCACACATCCATCAAGTGGGTAACATACTTATTTTTCATGTATACAATGTGCTACCACCTCGCGAAGTGATGTTTTTCATTTTTTTCCTTTACAACATCTCATGGTTGATATTTATGATGGAAGAACTATTTTTATGAGATAAATTTGATATTAATGATTTCGTTAGGATTCTAGAATCATAATTTTAAACATACCTTCATGCTTTTCATTTTTGGTAAAAATGATAACTTCATTTTTGGATGTGTGGACTACCGCCTCTACAAATAAATGCCATTCGTTCACACATTAAGTGAAATGTATTATGGATAGGTTTTGTATAAATTTATGATATATGAGAAATAATAATTCTATTGGAATGATAATATATATATATATGTATATATATCTTTTACTTTCTAACATTAAATATGACAATAAAACGGAATCATTATCCTTGTGTACGTATGACCTACCCGCTTTATGAACAGTGTATTAAATTTCATATTTATAGATTTTATAGATTTTTATAAAGGTTTATATACTGAATATATATTTTATTAATATCACGTTTTACATTCAGTAAATAAGTAAATAACTAAATAACAAAGAGGATTATAAATAATAATTTAAAATAGATACAAAAAATGATGGGTATATTACACAAAATGAAAAATTAACATGGAATTATTAATTAAAGGGTAATATAAAGTCATAATAAAATAATACATGATAATAAATATAATATTAATTTTCTTTTTTATATAATGATAAGGAGGGGAGGATCCTGAGCAGGCCTCCCTATCAAAAGCTATAAAGGAACTCTTTTTAAGAATCCATTGGTATATGCTTTCCCAGAAACCCTATACCCATTTTTTATCTAAACTATGGGTACAGTTCTATTAGGATATATTCATCACACTTTTATTTATATGATACTTATACCAAATTCACCACTCAATTCTTCTATGTGGTGTATATAATTCTTATGAATGAATTATATGATTATTATACATGAATTCATGGTTATTTACATATCCATTTTATGATATTTCTTTCATGGAGTTTATGGTTCAAAAGTTACCAAATTTGTAGAGTAATTGGGTCTCAATTTTCTTTATTTGAGACAAATTCCACATTATGAACCAATATTTTTAAAAAAGGTGTGTATTCATACCTTTTACATGTTATATCATGATTATCATTATTTTAAAGATGTTTTTAGCTTTATATAATTTTATACACTCTATATTATTATTACATAATGTTACCAAAATGGTAACGGTTTACTGCTTCAATATCATCATTTATCGAGATTATTTAAAATTATGATTCCATAAATGAATTATTCTGATATATATTTCAATAAATATCATTATTATTTATTATCCTCATGTTATCAATTCCATCCCCATGAATTTTTTCCATTTCCCCACTCTTTAGTGCATAAGATAATTCATGAAGTTTTTTAAAATGAAAATATGACTTTATTTTATTGTTCAATCAAAAATTTGTTTTATTCATAAATTGATGTTTTCTAATTTTTTTCAAAAATGTATTAGAATTATGTTTAAAATAAATTTTTACCCATTTTTAACATTATAATAAAATATGTTATTAAAATTAATATCCATGTCATTTTCCAAACCATGCATTTTTATAAACATTTTAAGGTGGAAAAGGAATGTTCAGAATATAAGGATTTACATGCCATCATTGCTATAATTTCCTTGAATCTTCCATTGAAGGACTACATGATTATTTTTAAATAAAATTCCTTTTTTAATATTATATAAATATTTTTTTTAGAGTTTGTTTTAAATAAAATATTTTTCAAAAAAATTTATAAACTAAAACGTTTTTTCAAAGAAGATGGAATAATTTATAATTTTAATGTTTTTAATGATTTTTAAAATATTCCTATGTATGTTTTTACAAATGGTTTATAAATAAAAGTATCCTAAAAAAGTTTCGGTTTTAAAAACTGATTTTCAATTAATGTCTATTTTCATTAAGAAATGCTTCATGTGATATTTAAAAATCATTCTCCATCTATGTTGACCTCTATTAATATAGATTATTATTTACATGGTATATGTAAAAAGTACACAATAATTATTAATTATTTGAATGGATTTTGATTAAGTGGACAAGTTGTTTAGGAATCTAGTTTCTCTTCCATGGTTATACCAGGATAAAATTATTATGAAACCCACATCCATTCATGAGTTACTGTATGATGGAATTACTATTCACATGTTATTCCATAAAGGAATTTTTATAATACCAAATTACTTTCATGGGGTTTAATATCATTTTTATGAAACCCATATCTTTTTATGGTCCATGATATGATAAATGTCTTTTTATATTATTGAATATGCATTTAAGATTTCATTCTGTGATAGGTGGGAATAATATCTCTCTCCAATGAATTGGGTATTAATGGATGACTGATGAGTATATATGTTATTTATAAACCTAATTTAATGTTAACAATGTTATTTTTGTATAGGGTTCTATATCCATAAGTTAATGATTTAATCTTATTACATGTTAAAAATGTTTATGAGGGGACCATTTTCATGTCTATATTATTAAGTGTGAACCTGATTACATGCTCAAAAAGTTATGTGCAGACTTGATTGCACGGTCATATTGTTATGTTTAAACCTGATTACGTGTTCACAATGTTAGGCCTGAACTAGATTACATTTCCAAAAATGTCATGTCTGTCCCTAGTTTCATGTACATAAGTTTATGTGATGGCCTAATTTCATATCCTAAACCTAATGAGTCAAACTTTTTTTATTTACACATATTTAAAATGTTATAATATGATGTGTATTCCAGAAGTCTATATATAATTCCAATATTGTGCACTCATAGATAATGTTCTTTGATTTATTTATTATTCATGTCATATAAACTACAAATCATTATTATATGACTTCTATTTGTGATCTTTGATATGTATTTTATGATCTTCTAAGGATACAGTAATGTTATCAAACCCTAATTCTCATGTTATACTTACATATATCCATTTATTTTCCTAACTATGAACCTAAGCTAACCCCTTTCTACTATTTTATTCCCTATGTTATCAAGAAATATTTTTTGGTAAGATTATTGAAGGGGGAGATATTTAGGGGATATGTTGAAGATCAATCCCAATACATATGATTTTTTCCATATTTCCAAAGACACTAATCAATTAAGGTCCAAAAGTATATACTTTTTCAATGTTCATATTATTCATCTAAAATGAGGTAATATTAACGTATGTTATTCTTGGATCACTATAGTTGGTATCAAATTAAAGGTATACTCAATAATTTAAAAATATGTTGAGAACCCTTTAGGGAGATTCCTAGTGATATTTCAAAGGATATTTCTAGGGATATCTCTAAGGATATGTCTTAGGATAAATCAATGTTTTATAAAATTTCTTGAAATTTTTGTAAAGGATGGATCATATGGTTTTTTAGAAATACATCCCATTTTAGATACTAAAATTATTTGTGGATCCAGACCTAATATACATTGGAGTAACAACCCTAAAACAACTTATTGAGCTTGACTTGATTAGGAAACTATGAACGAAAATGGGCATTGCTGCACACATGGTTTGACACTCTCTGGGGATATTTTTTGTTAATTCAAAAACACTTAATGAACCATCAATAAGGATTTAAATAAATAATGAATATCAGTAACCTTGGATAAACTTTTGGCATAATACATTAAAGAATTAGGCATCAGTATTTTGACACTATATTAGTATTTTTAATGATTATTTGGATCCCAATGATGATTAATGTTTCTCACACTATATTTTTTGGTTTAGTCAGTAGATGAATCCTGAAGGAACTATGTTAATGTATAATTTAATGATTTGTTTTCCCGAGATTCTAGATGGTATAAAATATATTATATAAAACCTCATTGCAATGCTCACAAAATTTCTCAACCTGTGAATCATGGTGGAGAACCAAATGAGTAACGGAGGGAACACCATATTTTTGAGTCCTTCATGAGGTAACTTCTATATTCATTCAGTGGTTCTAGATTCCCTCTAGTTGAAGAGAAATGGGTTAGTACAAGTAAAAAGGTATTTTCCATTCTCCACTATTTAGAGAATGAAAATGTCACTCATGCTCACAACTATTTTGAAGGTGAGCCCAATCAATGGTGTAAAATTATTAAGAATAAAATGAAACAAGATGTAATCGACCCCATTAAGTGGGATGATTTTATATGATTATTTTTCAAGTAATACATTGATTGTATTCTTTATACACAAATGTAGAGAGAGTTCCAAGTGATTAAGTATAGGGATGATAAATCTAATGGTGCCCATGAAACAAATTTTACAAGGCTTACAAGTTACTATTCAGGTATTATAATTAATCCTAAAAATTTGGTTGATGAATTCTTCGGTGGCTTAAAACCAAATATTATAAGGGAGTGATCCATAAGTGACTTAAAATTATATTAATAAATAATTGCATTGATATTAAAATTGGAAATAGAACATGGAAACCCTATTGGTTTTGGTGATATGAAATGTAAAATATGGTTCCATAGAAAATATAGTTATATTTCACAAAGAGAGAAGAAAAGGTTTCAAACTAAAACATTCCAAAACTGCGTGAAAGATAACATAGGTGGGTCCTTGAATGGAACAAGAAGGTGTTTCAAGTGTGGGAATCTTATACATTATGAAAAGGAATGTATGAGTTATGTAAAGTGTAAAATCAATGAAATGATGAGAGAAAGAGCTCAATATAAAGAACCACCCACAATTTCATGTTTCATGTTCATGGAGTATTGGAATTATGTAAATAAATACTATAATTATAGGTATAATAAGGATGAAAGTAAAAAAAACTTCAAATTAGAAAAGGGAAAACATATATATAATGCAATAATAATGGATTATGTGAATAATAATAATTAGGGAATGCTTATACTCTCCTTCTTAGTTTGGAATTTCATGTTATATATTTTATGAACAAGACCTTTGAAAAATAATGCTTCATCCTTTCAGGAACATTTATGTGATTATGTACCACTACAAGTATTACGGAATAATAAATTTGGAATTTACATTCTATTGGTACAAGTATGCAACCTATTTACCAAAGAAAATGTATTTGGTATATGATAAGGTCATATTTTAAGATGAAATAATGAATTGTATTTTGGAAAGGTTAAAAGGTTATCCATTTATAAAATGGTTTACATTAAACATGGGGTGATGTTTTAGATATTCATATTTTAATTCTCCATTTGAGGATTTATTCATAT
Source organism: Viscum album (assembly GCA_963277665.1). Classification (NCBI taxonomy): domain Eukaryota; kingdom Viridiplantae; phylum Streptophyta; class Magnoliopsida; order Santalales; family Viscaceae; genus Viscum; species Viscum album. Next base: position 61,902 of record CAUJRU010000532.1, read on the forward strand.
TGGATAACATGTTCTAACATTTTTTCTTTGATGATATCTAAAGACAGGTGGAATCACTTATCATTATACCTCCTAATCTATTAGAAATTTATGAATACAATATTTACCTTATTTTATTAGAGTAATAGATGAACTGTAAATAGAGATAGGCATAACCGAAATGTGATATTGTTCATATAAAAATAAATAAACTCTTGAAAGTATATTTCCTTGTGTCTTTAGACAGAAAAATAATTCCTCAAATCCATGAAAATGATATAGAAAAATAAATATCTGAATACATTCATTTCTATTGAACTAATAGTGTTATTAATCAACAAATATTTATGGTTTTGATACCCTTTAATTTTAATTCATCATTCAGTTTATGGTGATTAATGATCTTTATCCCACACTATGTCTATTTATCTCAAAATCTTGTAATGAGTTATTGTTGGTAGCCATTATGGTTCCAAATTTCCATTTTAATGGAAGTATTAATATTTATTTTTATAATATGGGTTTTTGTAAAAGGAAAATTCAAGGATTAATCCATTAATAAAATAAAAAAATATCAATGGAAGAATTGATTTTAAAAGTGTAGAATGTTACACCCTAAGATTTTGTGAATATTTTTTTTGAATTAATTTATTCTCTTTGATATTTTTCATTCCTTATAACTGTAACTATAAGTTTTATTATATAAAATCAGTATGTTAGAGTTGCATTAAATGAAACATCTAGTTAATCATCCATTACATGAAACACCATGATAAGATTTTGGTACAAGCAATACTATGTATGGATAGTGTTCCACATAATACGAAGTCCCTTTGATAGCATTCATTACATCCACGGCTGAGTTTTACCAAACTATAATATAATATTATTATTATTATTAAAAATTTTTATGGATACCACATGGCCATTGGAATGGAATTTAAGTATAATATTAACTATACTGTGGTAAAATTATTTATAAATATATATATAAAATGAATCATTTGGTTATCATTTTTAATAATTGAATCAAGGAACTTCTTGAAAATCAAGAAATTAATTTTCTAAGAAAACTATTTTCCTATGAACAAACAAAATATTATCTCAATAATTATAAAAAATACTTTTCATAAATGCTTTAGATAAATATTATGTATTATATATTATATCATTATTTTGGATACCCATCCAATAGGTTTGATTGGTATAAGATATGAATAAATCTAATTTTATCAACATAAATAAAATTATTCTGCTAGAAATTTTTTCACCTTTTAATGGGGAACTAATTTTAAAAATAACTTTTAATGATTATATACTTTTTATTTGAAAATTTAAATTTAAATTCTGAACATGAATATCGAAATGTTATTTTGTTGAGTTTTTGTTAGTAAGAAGTTCTATTTTTGATTAATAGTGAAAAACAATGAATTTTAACTCAAAAATGATTTCTTATCAAATTAATTAAAATTGGTTAATTTTGTTTTAATTTGGGTTTAAAGTATGGTAAGAACAATTATACAGATTTTTATTAAATTTAGGTTATTTGAAACAGTTTCACATTAAAATTTTATATAAAAACAATTCAAAAATTTTGGGCCTTTTCGCTTCAAAACTAGTCATTTCATGGACTCTGTAGGATTAATTTTAAATTAATCTCTTCCACTTTTTCTTATTAAAATTTGATTTTTTTTCATATATGGAATCATAATAATTTCTAGATTTTAATTATTTACACATAATTTTTTACCAAAAATATTCATTAATGCAATTAAAATAAATTTCAATTATTAAGGTAAAAAATGATTTTACTTATAGTTTTGACATTAATTTATGTGGGAAAATACCCTAGAAACATGTACAGAATCCATTAGATAGAATTATTTCAACCAAGGACCCTAATTTATAACAATGTATAATTATTGGAGGCATGTGATGTAGGTGATACCTCTAGATTTTGATTACCTTTTTATATTTTCAAGAATGTCACTCCTCGACTATAAAAGGGCACTCACCCCTCCCCCCCTTAATTCATCAAACCTATCATGAAATTCGGATTGAAAACACACCAAAAATAGCTCCTCCAAAATTTCATAACCGCATCCCAGAATTACCCCTTCATGAAGAAATCCATACAAGGAATCCCATTGTTGAAAACGTAGTAGAATTACCCAAAGAAGAGGTATCATTGTTCCACAAGAAATTTTGTTTAATTTTCATCTAAAAGCCCTAAAATATTATTATTCAATGATTATATATTAACATTAGTATCTTCAAATAAAATAATATGTTTTTTCCAATTTTTCATACATGTATCTACATATACTTCCATCAATGGGGTAACAAACTTACCGTTCATGTGTACGACGGACTACCGCCTCACGAAACGATGTAGTTTATATTTATTCTACCACCGTTCATGGATGGAAATTATAATGGACATAATATTATTAAAATATATATATTATTTTTATTTTTATTTTTATTTTATAATTCTGGAATTATTATATAAAACATACCTTCATTCCATTGATTTTGAGTAAATAATATAACTTTGTTTGTGGACGTATAGAGTATCGCCTCCTCAAAGCGATGTGATTCATTAACACATTACATGTTTTTTGATTAAAGATGGGTTTAGAAAAGGTATATGATATTTAGAAAATATTTACTATAATATAATGATAATATATATATATATATCTGTGTGTGTGTGTGTGTGTAATTTACTTTCTTACTTTCAATATGACAATAAAATGGAATGATGCTCATGGGTACATATGACCCACCATAAAAAAAGAATGACATATTAAATATCATATTTATATATTTTATAGATTATTATAGAGAATTATAAAGTGAATATATATGATATTAATGTCATGTTTTACATTATGTAAATATGTAAATCATGACTTATGTTATAGTATCATGAATAAGTAGTCAATACATTTATGAAAAAATGGATATTACCTAAAACATAACATTAAAATGGAATTATTAATAAACATGTAATATAAAGAAAAAATAAAATAAAATATTGTATTAGATATATGAAAATGATTCTATGTTATATTTATAATAAACATATATTTATTATTCTTGAGATTTGCATGAGTACAATGAGATTAAATACACAATGTAATGGTTTCCTCTACTCACTTTTATTTTTGTGAAACATATTCCTTATTCGCCAATAATTTCTATTTTTAGTGAATATAATAAAAATTAATGTATTCTATTATTCCTATAAATAAATTTATGGGTATATACATATTAATTTAATAATATTTCTTTCATGGGGTTTATGGTTCAAAAGTCACCAAATCTGTAATGTTAGTCTGTCTCAATTTCCCTTCATGGAGATACATTCCACGTTATGCACCTATATTTTTTCATATGGAATATATAGTTCCATTTGGAATATTATATCATGAATATCATTCTTTTGATGATATTTTATTCTTTATTTAATATGTTTGTTTCTATATTATTATGATTCGAAGGTACAAAATTATTAATGATTTATTTCTATAATCTCAATGTTTATAGATATTGTTTATGAATATCCTTTAATTGATGAACTATTATGATCCATATATCAAAAAAAATATTTAATTCTTTATATAAACTAGTTATCAATGATTAATCCATGTATTGGTATCATTTTACACTCTTTGGTACTTAATATAACTAATAATTATTTTAGAAAAATCTGATATTTTTTTTCTCATTGGTTGGAAATACATTTTATTCACAAAACCATATTTTCTAATAATGTTTTTAGAAATATTTTACTATGATGATTAAAAGAATATTTTACACATGTTTTTACTTTTAATAAAAAAGTATTTAAAATGAATATCCTTGTCATTTTCCAATCAAGGAATTTTTTTAAAAAAATTATATTGAAAAAAGGAATGTTTAAGCTATCAAGATTTAACCATAGTCATTTCCATCATTACCATGAATATTCCATTAAATATTTAAATGGTTAATTATGATTATTGTTTTACTAATAAAATAGAATTTTTTTAATTTTTTCCCTAATAAAATGGTTTTGAAAATGGATTAAGAATAATTGTTTTTCAATTGGAAGAAGATATTTTACAAAAAAATGTTTTAAATTAATTTTTAAAGATTAAATAATATTGTTTTCAAAGTGGTTTCTATAAAAATATTTTAAAATTCATTTTTTCAAAAGTTATTTTAAAATAAAATGTATTTTCTTAATGAAATTCTTATTTGTTCTTTCAAAATACTAATACATGAATTTTTACATCCTTTTTCATAGTTTATTCATTTCCTAAGATATAATCCAAGGAATCCATTCTAATTTTTTCTTTAAATGGATTATATTTATGAGGAAATTTTATTTATTAATCCCATTTCTTTTCCACGAGTTATAATATGATAAAATGATTATGAAACCCGCTTCCTTTCATAGGTTATTCTATAATGAAATTACTATAGAACCTATATCCTTTTCACAAGGTACGATATGATGAGATTTGTATAATAGAAATTTAATTTCATTGGTAACAAAATTATGTTTATGAAAAACCATAAATATTTATGTTTCAAGTTATAATGAATGTTTTCTTTTCATTTGGAATATTCACTTATGGACCAATTATCTAATGGGAATGACCATTATCTCCATATATTTAATTTAGTAATGATGGATGACTCATGAGTGTATATCTTATTCATGAAACTGATTACATGTTCACAATGTTATTTTTGGGCTTGTTTCAAATCAATAAGTTTATGTATGAACCTGATTACATGTTCATAATTTTATATTGGAACCAGATTACATGTTAAAAATGTAATGCATGAACCTGTTTGTGTGTCCATAACGTTATGTGTGAACAAGATTACATGGTCCTAATGTCATACATAAACCAGATTATGTGTCCATAATTGTCATGAACTAGCCCAAGTCGACCCAGAACCGGTCTGCCAGGCCAGCACATGATAAGTCCTAAGAGGAATTCTTGATCCTCCCGGGATGAAGACAAGAACCATGGGTATCAATAGACTTCAAAAGGAAATGATTTCACCTATATATAAACGATCAGAAAAACAAAGGAATGAAATCGACAACCCAACATGAATTTATATAAAAATTGAACTAAATATTATTTGTACAAGAAACTGAATGTAGAGATAAACCAAAAACTCAACTGACAAAACCCGATAACCTATCAACTCAATGTGACCCTATTGGTCACTCTAGAAAACAATGATCACATGTCACCCTAGGCAATCAAACTCAAGTTGAAACCTGCAAAAGGGCTAAAAATTGAAAAAGACTATAGGCATGAGTATTAAAACTCAGTAGGTTAGCCCGATATTCTATTCCAAATGCACATCATTTAAAATAAAGGAAACATCAATTACAAGTTTTAGATCAAAATATAAAGGTATTTTTTTCCAAATTTGGTCCCATGCTATAAAATGTTTACCTGACAAAGACATGAATGTTTTGTAAACAAGAATGCTAGTAACAATTTTCAAAGAGGTAAAAATTCAAAATGAAAATAGTGTTCAAGACGGATGCTTTATAGAATTTACAATTTTAAATAAATATTACACATTTCTGAATTCATCAACCAAACACACAGTATGCTAACGGTGAGTACAAAATTGTCACGACCCATCCCTCAGGGCCCTTGCTGTGACTACCCAGAGCCCTCCATCCCTAGTCCAGGGGCTGGCGAGTAGCACCAAAGGCATAAATCCATAAGACTGGGAAGGAATTGCCTTTATAAATTGAATGGACACACACAATAGTGTAAAAGCTGAAATTTAATGCTAAAGTAATGCTATATACAAAAGAGTGCTTAAAAGTAACGGGGTCGGAAATACAAGCCCAAATAGAAAGAGCAAGTACAACTAAAAAACAAGTACAACTGAAAAAGAAAAACCGTAACTGGGTCATCCTCAGGGGTTCCCACATAAAGGTTAGGTATATATGGAATCCTCAAAACTTCACATCCAACAGTCTCCTTCGTGTACCAACTCGACGTAAGGTCCACCACTGGGTATCGTCCAGTCTTTCTACTCAGCCTCAGTCAGCGCTGTCTGTCTTCAGCATCCAACACAACGAGGTGCAGGCATAGCCCATACAGGGGTGAATATAACGATACTCAGTAGGGATCCTGAGACCCTCAAGGTATCACAAAATCCAACAAGGATAAACTAAAGAGTATGAAATCAACAGATAGTCATTACATAGGTATATGCCCGTACATTTACCTGAGTTATCAAGTAAACCATCTAAATCATGAGGAAACCACAGAAGTACCGGGCTCAGATCTCATAGGTATAAAACTTTTGTAGAGAGATAGGGATGATCATATGTAGCCACTAAATCATTTAAGCTGTTGGACCCACACAAGATCCAGGACGAGCAGTTAGAACTATCAGACCCACACATGATTCAGGAACAGTAGTCAGAGCTGTCAGACCAACACATGATCCAAGACCAGGTATTCATTCTGACTAACACATGATCTAGGAATATAGGTCAGAACATTCTTACCAACACATGATCCACAAACAATCTTTTGAACTATTGGACCGACACATGATCAAGGAATAATCAACAATGCACAACTAGCCATAGCGTTTCCACAACGTACGCTTCATCCTGGGAGGTTCTGCAACTCAGGTCAAATGTCGACACTTCAACTGCCACGATGTCCCACCTAAAAGTTTCTCAAAGATCCTCCTTGTCATAGTGGTCTCAACGCAATAGACAGCGCATCAATCGAGCACCCATTCTGTGATTTATAAACTTTTTAGTCCTAGGGGACCAGTTGGATTCGTGTACGATCCAACCAAAACATATCTCTACATTACCCCGAACTCAAGTGGGATATATTCAAAGGGAAAGTCACATTCTAAGAAAACTAGCATCATTGACGGTTCGCCAAACGTTCATCTGGTGGTAATGATATGGCCAAAGAAAGTATGGGTCGGTATTGGGCATGGGCCCCGTCTGACCCGGTAGGACCGAATCGGCCCAACCCCGTCTGGGCCGACCCAGTCAAGGTCCACCCTTTTAGACCTGCTTGATATTCCATGGCCTATTGGTCAGGGAAGAACACTAGGTTTGGCCCGGTCCTCTAGGGCAGGCCCAGCGGACTGTAGGGACTGTTCGGCCTGGAGGTCGCCTCATATGCGACTCGGCCCGGTTCGGCCAGCACCACGTGGGGCGCGACTTGGTCGGCTCTTCCCAGAAAGCTGATTCCTTTGACTAGCAACGCCGCAAATGACACCGCGAGTTGGACCGGGGGGGTCGGCGCAGGTTGGTCGGTTCAGACGGGAGTCGTAGCGCGGGAAGTCCATTTGAGAAGCCGGGAAGGGCGCGGGCAAACCGGCAGGGCACCAGGTAGGGCGCGGGTAGGCCGGCGGGGCACAGGCAGTGTGCGGGTAGGCCTGCGTGGTGCCGGTAGGCCACGGTGGCCGCGGGCCGCGCACGGGCTGGTCAGTGGGGTGCCGGGTAGGGCACAGTCAGGCTAGCGGGCCGCGGGTAGTGCTTGGGCAGGCAGGCGGTGGTCAGGCAAGGCGTGGGCAGGTCGACAGGGTGAGGGCAGTGCCCGGGCAAGCCGTTGGGAAGCAGGAAGCCCACATGCAGGCCTGCGGGGCACGCGGGCAGGCCGGCAGGATGCTGGGCAGGGTGCGGGCAGGCCGGCGGGGTGCGGGCAGTGTGCGGGCAAGTGGTCGGGCAGGCCGATTCGGCGCGGTTCGGTCAGGCTAGGGCCGACAGTGTTCGGTCGGGAACACTGGTGTGCCATAGGGGCAACTCGGTTTATGGGGGCCGTAGGTATCACGGCCTTTGTCGTGGCCTCCTTCGTCGCCTTGTTGCCTCTTCAAAGATCACAACAAGGAAGAAAATCGACGGAGGGTGTCATGCCATTTTAGTTTGGCCTACACCCTCCGCATTTAGGAAGGTATCATTTGGCTCATCAATAAAAGTATATGATCAATAACTTGTCCTCAACAATCCCTTTTTATCCAAAAAAGAAGATTGGAAAAGGGTATAACATTGTCAAGTAATAAACCCACTACCTTTCTTGTAGTTGGCTGACATTGGTGCAAGAATGTGGAAGTCGATTCGTTGTGGACAAGGACGTCTCACATCGGAAGGAGTTCCGAAGAAGATGGCCGATGTCGAGGTCGGCGTTCATCATCGGTGGAGCGTTCTCTATTGGAGATTGTAATCCTCCAAATGTGGGGTGTCACATCACTCTACCAGCACTTCATCACATGGTGAAGCCATCCCAAATCATCCTCCCAAGATCCCTGTATATAGAAGAGGGGGAGAGGTATGTAACCATCGTGGAATTTATGACAGTTCATTTATTAAGAACCTTCTTAAATTCCAACGATGCGGTTACTTAATTTAAAAAGGGGGGTCAAGAAAATTAAATAGCGTTGGTGAATTTTAAGAGTTTTGTAGGCTTAATTATTGGGAGGTTTCCAAGGGGTTTCCCCCACATAACCTTCATCAAAACAATTGATAGGATTTCATTTTTTGATGACCATAAAATTAATTGATACCATTTAATTTTTACATTGACACATAAAATTATAATGAAAGCATTTAATTTTACATTGATACATGCAATTAATTGGGGGAGTTGAGAGGTTTTCTTCTCCTCCCATTAATTGGGGTTAAGCCCCGTCTGGTCCCCACCACATTAATCCTCTCATGGGAGGTGGACTTCAAGTGGGCCCCACCACTATAACCTCTAATGGGAGGTTAATGTGTGGTGGCCCCGACCTCCAAACTCCATGTGGAAGTTTTAACCTCCACACACAAAAAGGTGGTTCAAATAAAAGAAAATGTTGAAAACACTATTTTAATTATTTTTAATCTAAAAACTAACATTTATTCTCGACTAACTACCATCGAGGTGAATGCCTTCTTAAGAGAATACTAGCATTGCGAGTTCAATAGTGCACTTAGATTTCAGTTTTGAGTATCGGTTCAAAAGTTATAAAATATCGCTCGTACGTTTACTGAACATACCCGAACAAAACCTCATAAATTGATTCTATGAACATCGGGCCTCGGAATCAAGTGTCGTAAATTTTTGCAAACTCGTAAATTTCCCATTTATTTAAGAAAAAAATCAACAAAAATTCTAGGCCTTTACATTCTCCCCACCTCAGGGCTTTACATCATATTATTCTACAACTTGAACTAACGGAACAAAAGAGGGTACTGAGCGCCCATCTGAGCCTCCCGCTCCGAAGTTCTCTCATGGAGGTTCCCGTGCTACCAGTAAATGCGCACCAGAGGTATAGACCATCCACGTAGGACCCACTTCTATCAATCCTCAATCTCCTCTAGATCCTCCGTGAAATTCACCCCATCCTAAACATTCAACTCTCCATGGTCGATGATGTGTGAAGGTTCATGTACGTATCTCCTTAGCAGAGATACGTGGAAGACATCGTGCAGCCGGTGCAACTGAGGTGGAAGAGATAAGAGGTTAGCCACCTCACCTACTCCGCTAAGGACATGGAAAGGTATGATGAATCTCAGAGATAGCTTGCCGCCACGGCCAAATCTCCATAGACCTCTTCGAGGTGAGACCCGTAGGAATACGTGTTCTCCATCCTCGAACTCCAGAGGCCTTCGTCTCCTGTCAGCATATGACTTCTGCCTACTTTGTGTAGTCATCATCTACTCTTGGATGAACTGAACCTTCTTCATGGTAGCTCGTACCATCTCTGGTCTCACCAGTGCTGACTCCCCAGGGTCTGCCCAGTACAAGGGTGATCAGCAAGGTCACCTATATAATGCCTCAAGGGGTGCCATCCCTATGGTGGAGTGATAGATATTATTTTAAGAAAACTCAAACCAGGGTATGTGATCCCCCCAGTTGTGACCATAGTTGAGGACACAAGCACAATGCATGTCCTTGAGTGTTTGAATGGTCCTCTCAGTCTAGACATCTGTCTCAGGATGGAAGGCGGTGCTCAAACGAAGCTGCATCCCGAAAGCCTCCCACAACCCATTCCATAGCCAGGAAGTAATACATGTGTCATGATCAGAGAATAAATAAGAATGTGCTCCATGTAGCCACACAATCTCCTACATGTAGAGGCATCCTATTCTCTCTATGTAACCATGCTATTTGATTGGTATGAAGTGGGCCTATATGGTGTGTCGGTCGATGATCAACCAAATCGAGTTGTGACCCCTGGATGTATATGGAAGACCCATCACAAAGTCCAAGGATATCCCATCCCACTTCACTCTAGGACCACTAAAGGCTGAAATAGGCCTGTTGTTACCTGGTTCTCCTCCTTTACTTTCTGACAAGTGAGGCATCGAGAGACAAACTTTGCTACTTCCTTCTTCATACCTGGCCACCGGTGCTTTTGTCGAAGGTCCTAGTACATCTTCACCACTCCTAGATGTACCGATGGAGGGGACGTGTGAATCTCCCTCAACACTTATTCCTAAAGTGACACTTGAACCATAGTACATCCTATGAAAAGGATGATGTGCTCCCCACATTCAGAAAATCCCTTAGGTGCCCACCCTGTGAATATCTAATCACGTCGTGTCTTGCTGTCAGTGTCCCCATGATGTGCCTCTCAGACTCGTTGAAGAAGTGGGGGGTGACCGTAAGATACTGTAGAAAGGTTGATCCATCTCTATCCACAAAGGATATCTACAAAGTAGCTAGCTTCTATGTCGCCTCTCCTAGCAGCTGTATACTAGTCCTCCTATAGAGTCCATCTGCAATAATGTTCACTTTCCCAGAAGTCTAGACTATCTTGAAGTCATAGTCCTGGAGGAACTCAAGACATCACCACTATCTCAGTTTCAGGTCCTTATGAGATATGATATACCTGAGACTCTTTTGATCAGAGTACACGGTAAAACGTTTTCCCATCAGATAGTGTCAACACACCTTCAAGGTGAAGACCACTACTGCTAACTCTAGGTCATGGGTAGCATAGTTCTTCTCATGTTGTCTCGGCTGCCAAGAACCATACGCGATCACTGCTCGCTCCTATATTAGGATACACCCATGTCTGGTCCTTGATGCGTCACAGTAAACTACATACCCTACGCCTTCCTCTAGAAGCCTCAAGATGGGGGCACTAGTCAACCTCTCCCTCAGCTCCTTAAAGCTCTACTGGCATCTCTCCGGCCACACGAAGGGTTTCCTCTTCTTCTTCAAGCATTATAGTGGTGCTGAAACTCTATATAAGTCTAGTACTAACCTTCGGTAGTCCCATCCAAACCCAGGAAACTCCGTACCTCCGTCACACTCTTGGGTGGCTCCCAAGAAATAATCCCTCAATCTTTTCTAGATCCACTGTAACTCCAGCCTCCGAGATGACATGTCCCAAAAAATGAACCTGTGGGATCTTAAACTGGCACTTCAAGATCTTTCCATAAAGTTGGTTCTCTCTATGTGTGTCTCATACTACTCGCAAATTGTAGGCATGCTCCTTCTCAGTAGTCGAGTATATTAGAATGGCGTCGATGAAACCTACGACAAAGAGATCAAGGTATGGCTGGAAGATCCTATTCCTGAGTCCCATGAACACTGCTGAAGCGTTGGTTACACCGTAGTGCATAACCTAGAACTTGTAGTGGTCATACCGACACCCGAAGGCCTTCATCTACACATCCTCATCTCAAACATTGAGCTGGTGATAGCCTGTTTTGAGGTCTATCTTCGAGAACCATCGTGCTCCCATTAGTTGATCAATGAGGCCTTCGATCCTCAAGAGTGGGTACTTGTTCTTCAAAATCACCTGATTCAGGTGATGGTATTCAAACCAGAGCCTCAAGATCCCATCCACCATCTTTGGCGACCTGAATCGGGGCTGCCCAGGGAGAAACACTAGGCCAGAAGACTCCCTTCCCCTGCAAGTCCTCTAGTTGTACCCTCCGCTCGCGAAGCTCAGCATGAGCCATCCAATATGCTGGTGTAGAAATAAATTTCATCTTGGGGTACATGTCAATGTATAAGTCCACCTCTCGGCGAGGTGTTTTTTCTGGAACATCATCAGGGAAAACATCTGTGTACTTTTCCACCACTATAGGATAGCTCCGACTTTCCACATCAACTGCTCTGTGGGTAAGGCAGGCCAACTGATTAGTGTTCGGTTGCACCCTCCTCTGTGTAAGTCCATCCTGCGCTGTAGAGGCTCCCTTCTCATCGAGGAAGGTGAACCTTGTCCCATATGTGCGGACACACTGCATTTTGTGCCCAATACAGTCGATCTGATCACAGACTATAGATAACCAGTCCATACCCAAGATGACATCGTAAGTCCTTGACGCTTCTACGAGGAGATATCAGCTGCTGTTCTCGCCTCCTAGAGAATGCTCACACTGTCAGCACCAATGCGTAATCGCCGAGTCTACTCTCATAGGAGTATCTAGCCATAAGCATTTGGCCAACGACTCTGTCGGAATCTCTGAGATCTGAACGAGGGAACTGAAAATAAAAGAGTGACTGGAAGCAGTGTCTATATGAACTGTAGCTAAGGTGGAGTTGACACAGAGCATACCTCAAATCATCTCTGAAGTACCGTGATCATATTCCTCAACTTCCGAGAGCTGAGTTCTCCCCTTTCCACCTACTCCCTACGGTTGGCGGTGGACCTCTTGGTGGTGGTGGTGGTAAAACCTCGAATCGTCGTCCACCACCAACTGCATAAACAGCTCCTCTTCCATGTTCTCCTACCCCCTGAGGTCCGCCTTGATCGAACCTATGCCTCTGCCTGGGAGGTCCCTCAATTATCTGTTGATTGTCAGTACGACGGGTCGGACAATCACGAGCCATGTGACCCTACCCACCGCAAGAGTAACATTGCCCACTCTTGGAATGACTGGCGCTGTCTCATGTGCCCCGTACAATAGAACCCTTATCATGAGGTCATCCACCAGAAGGTCTGATCCACTTGGATCACTGTGACATATGTCTACTACCATCTGTAGAAGACTTCGATGTATTTCGACTAGGGATGGGTCTCACTATTGATGACCACTCAGCATGGAAAATCTCTACTAGGAGGCCTCTCTTTAACACCCCCACCTACGTCGGGATGCTGAGGGAGATCATGAAAGCTCTGATGTCTCACTTGAGCCCCTGCATGAAGGTTCGGGCCCTGAAGAATGGGTCCCACACCATATCTGTGGGGTAGCGTGAGAGGTCGGTGAAACTCATTGAGTACTGCGCCACCGTCATGATACCCTATTGTAGATGTTGTAGATCCAGTATCCATATTGCACGTTGGGTGGATGGGACAAACTCATTCAAAAATAGGCTCTTGAAGTCAGCCCAGAATAGTGTCGCCTCGTCATGCACCTGGAGCATCAGGCTCCACTATCTGCCTGATGCTTCTTAAATAAGACTCACAGAAAGGATCCCAATGAGGTTGGCTGGTGTCTCTACTAGTCTGAATAATCTCACTATAGCCTCCAGCCAATCCTCAGTTGCATGCGGGTCCGTCTCACCCATGATCCTGAGTGGCCTCTGGCACTGGAACTCATGCAACGTGCTCAGGTGGTGTGCACTCTCTAATACTAGTGTTTCTTGTATCGGTGGACCAAGGGGAAGTTGTACCGCTAGTGCCTCCACTGTAATAGGGCCCTACACAGAGGCCTCATCGCTCAGTGGGATGTAATCAAATACAACTCTCGGAACCCTGGCTGGCTGTCTTGGTGGAGGAATCTTGAAAAGAAACATGTGCTCCAAGGTCAATATGTTATACCTGGTGAGCTTACTCAAATAGATCACAAAGAAAACCCTTCAAAACACACATGCAATCAGTGTTTTCATGCACTGAGTCAGAAATCAGTAGTCAGTGTCCTGGTGTATGGATACATTAGCCGCCATACCAACACTGGACTCCCTGGACTAAAAACCACACTCAGAAGTCTTAAAACTATTGATTATAGAAAAGAAAGATTAGAGTCCTATGCTCTACGGTGGAACCAACTTCTCTAGTACCAATTGTCATGACCCATCCCCTGGGGCCCATGCCATGACTACCCAAGCCCACCTTCCATAGGCCAGGGGCTAGAGACTAGCACCAAAGCCATAAATCCATAATACCAGGAAGGAATTTCCTTTATAAACTGAAAACATAGACAAACTCGAGTACGATCAGAAAGTAAACAATAAGTAATGTTTTATACAAACGAGTGCTGAAAATTAAAGGGGCCAGAAATACAAGCCCAACAGGAAAGTGCAAGTACAACTAAAAAACAAGTACAACTAATAAAGAAAAACAACTACTGGGTATTCCTCCGAGTTTCCTACCAGAAGGGTAGGTAACGATGGCTCCTCATCACTCCACATTCGTCAGTCTCCTCCGTGTACTGACTCTTCGTAAGGTCCACCTCAGGGTATCGTCCAATACTGCTACTCAGCCTCAGTCAGCGATGTCCTTCGTTTTCATCAAACATAATGAGGTGCGGGCATAGCCCGTGAAGGTGTGAGTATAAAAATACTAAGTAGGTATCCTGAGACCCTCAAGGTCTAACAAAATCTAACAAGGATAAACCATAGAGTATGAAATCAATGGATAGTCATTACTTTGGAATATGCCCATAAATATACATAAGTTATCAAGTATCTCATCTCAATCATGAGGAAAACACAAAAGTCACTGACTCAGCTCACACAGGTATACAAATTTTGTAGATAGATAGAGAAGATCGGATGTATCCACTTAATCATCTAAGATGTCGGACCCACACAGGATCTAGGACCAGCGGTTAGAACTATCGGAACCACACAGGATCCAAGAAAAGCAGTCAGAGCTATCAGACCATCACAAGATCTAGGACTAGCTATTCTGTTGGACCAACACATGATCCAGGAACAGAAGTTGGAACTGTCAGACCAACACATGATCCAGGAACAGTCCTTAGATCTGTCAGACCAACGAATGATCCAGGAACAATTACGAGTGCACAACCAGCCACATGGTTTCCACAAAGTATGCATGATTACAAGAGGGTCCCCTCCTCAGTCCATTTTTAGATACTTCAACTACTAATAAGTCCCACTTATAAGTATCTCAAAGGTCTGACTCGCCATAGGGGTCTCAACGCAACAGACGACGCGTCAATCGAATGCTCGGTCTGGGAGTTATAAGATTTTTAGTCCCTAGGGCCCGGTTGGATTCATGTACGATCCAACCTGATCGTATCTCAACATTACCCTGAACTCCAGTGGGCTATATTCACAATGTCCGCCGTGTTCCAAGAAAACAAGCGCCACTGACAGTTCGTCAAATGGTCATTCGATGACAAAGATATGGCCAAAGCAAGAATGTTTCGGTATTGGGCCTGGGCCTGGTCCAACTTGGTCAGACCAATGCGGCCCAAACTAGTCTGGTTCAATCGTATCAGACCCGCTTGGTCTGCCCCGACCCGTTGGGCGGGTCAGCCCGTTAGGTTCAGCCCGGTCCACTAGGCCCAGCCCAACGGACTGCATGGGTGGTTCGTCCTGGAGGTCGCCTCGTAGGCGGCTCAGCCCGAAGGTCAGGACCGGTTCAGCTAGCGATATGTGGGGTACGGCTTGGGCGGCTCGGCCAGGAATGGAGAGTCGGTTCGGCCAGCGATGATGTGGGCCGGCCCGGTTGCCTGGTATGGCTTGGCTGGTTCGATAGGGAGTCGGGGCGTGGGCAGGCCATGTGAGGCGCCAGGCAGGGCACGGGCAGGCCAGAGGGATTCTAGGTAGGGTGCAGGCAGGCCGGAGGGGCGCGGGTAGTGCGCGTGCAGGCCAGCGGGGCGCGGGCAGGCCGGCGGGGCACGGGCAGCATGTGGGCAGGTTGATGGGGTGGGCCGGCAGCATGTGGGTAGGTTGGTAGTGTGTCGGGAAGAGCGTAGCCAGGCCGATGGGGCGCGGGTAACGTTCCGGCAGGCCGGCGCAGCGCGCGGGCAGAGCGCGTGCAGGCCGGTAGGGTGCGAGCAGGCCAGCGGGGCGCGGGCAACGCGTGGGCCGGCTGCCAACGGCCACCAAGGGGCGTGCGGGCCGACGACCGAGGGTAGTTAGGCAGGGTGCGGGCCGGCGGACGGAGGCGGCCGGGCAGGCCGGTCGGCGTGGCTCGAGCGGACGCGAGCTGACGGGGTTTGGCTGGCAATACAATGGTGCCAGGGTGGCGGCATGGTTCCCAGAGGCCGCGGGTGGTGGAACCTTTGTTATTGCTTCCTTCGTCGCCCCGTTTCCACTTTAAAGATCACCACAAGGAAGAAAATTGATGGAGGGTTTCGGGGCATGTTAGGTTTCCCCTCACCCTCTGCGTTTTGGGAGGTATCGTTTGGCTCGACAAGAAAAGTAGATGATGAATAAAAGGTCCTCATCAATCCCTTTTTAACTGATGAGGAAGATAAGAAAAGGGTATAATATTATCAAGTAATAAACCCCCAACCTTGCTTGTAGTGGGTTGACGTTAGCGCAAGAACGCGGATGTCGATTCGTTGCGGACAAAGACGTCTCACGCCAGAAGGAGTTTTGAGAAAGATGGTTGAAGTCGAGATCTACATTCTTCGTTGGTGGAGCGTTCTTCGTTGGAGAGTGTAATCCTCCAAGTGTTAGGCGTCGCGTCACTTTACCAGTGCTTCTTCACTTGGTGAATCCATCCCAAATCCTCCTCCCAAGCTCCCTGTATATAGAAGAGGGGGAGAGATATCTAACCATCGTGAAATTTATGATAGTTCATTTATTAGGAACCTTCCTAAATTCAAATGATACAGTTACTTAATTTAAAAGGGGGGGCCAAGGGAATTAAATAGCATTAGCGTAATGTAAGTGGTCTGCAAGCTTAATTATTGGGAGGGTTCCAAGAGGTTTCCCCCACATAGCCAGCATCAATAAAATTGATAGGATTTAATATTATGTTGACACATAAAATTAATTGATAGAATTTAATTTTTTTGTTGAAACATAAAATTATATTGAAAACTTTTAAGTTTACATTGACACATGAAATTAATTGAGGGATTTGGGAGGTTTGCCTCTCGTCCCATTAATAGGGGGTTAAGCCACGTGTGGTCCCCACCACATTAATCCTCTAATGGGAGGTTGGGTTTGAGTGGGCCCCACCACCATAACCTCTCATGGGAGGTTATGGTGTGGTGGCCCCACCTCCAACCTCTATGATAATGTTTTAACCTCCACACACCAAAAAGCGTCTCAAATAAATAATGAGTTGCACACTTTATTTTATAATTTATTTTTGAAAATCCAAAATCTAACTTTTATTCTCAACCAAATTCCATCGAGGAGAAATTATTCTTAAGCGAATACTGGCACTACAAGTTCCACGGTGCCCTCGGATTTCAGTTCCAAGCACTGGTTCAAAATTTTTAAAATTCCGCTCGAATGTTTAATAGACATACCCGAACAAAACTTCAGAAATTGATTTTGGGCACACTTGGTCTCAGAATCAAGTGATGTAAATTTTCTCGGACTCATAAAATTCCTATGTATTTAAGAAAGAAAAAATTCTCACGGAAATTTTGTGTCTTTACAAAAAATACCCCACAAGCACAACTCAAGGGAACACCCCTAGGCACTAGTTAGTTGTGAGCCCCAGATACCTCATATCTTGGTGAAGTAACCATAATAAATATTTGTTCTCATGAACAAGATCCACTCATAGATAGAATAACCATAACCTAGTATTCCCCCAAAAAATCATCATCAGTGTTTATTTATTGTTGTCATCGCCAATCTTGCTACATGAAACAGGGGCGAAACCCCATGGGATCACTTGCATACTAGTACATGTATGCCCACCTATATAATCTGAATTCCCTTTAGTTCTCAATAAAGTTACACCTATTATCAAATAATCCTTTCACATCAAAATTAAATTACCTAACCACACACAAACAAATATCCCACAAACATGCTTCACATTTTCTTTCACGAATCAATAAACCACTAAAATGTTTTGAAAAATAATTTCAAGGAGTATAATGAGGCTTTGCATATAAAATCCATTAAAAATGCTATTTTAAATACAAAACCCTTCAATTACAAAACAACCCAGATTCTTCATCCCCCAAAACAATTAATAAATCAATTTCAGGGACTATAAAATGGACCCAAAAGATAGAACCTGAAATACACATGGAAACCATTTTTTTTAAATGCCAAACATGCCTTTATGCCTTTCTAAAAACTATCATTTGACCAAGGTATGCATTTCACATTTTTTAAGGATGAGTATACACACCATTAACATCTAAAAAATAGATTCATAAATCCTTTAAAACACTAAAGTCACATATTCTAAACAAAACAATTTTCATAGAGATGTGAAACGGGCCATTTTCCGACTACTCAGGCCAAAACATGTTGTATACCAAAACCCATTTGTTTGTAAAACCAAATCCAAATTGGAAAGCCATATAAGGACCCCAAAATAAAATTTATCATTCTGATAATTCATTTATAAATCCAAAAAAATAATTTTTAAATCACACATAACACATAAACTTCAACCAAGGAATTTATAGAACACATGAAACGACCATTTTAATCAAAAAAATTATTTAAAGAACATGACAAGGAATAAAACTCCCATTTTATGCCACATTTTTTGAGATACTTTAACATGTTCAAAATAAAATAAAACAGGTTCTAAACCTCAAAAATAGTTTTTAATGATAGTGGAACATTTAAACAAAGACTTGGTGTGCACTTTCATGACAAAACAACACTACCATTCACAAAACAATGTGTAAACAACAATTTCTCAGACCAAAAAATTATCCAAAGCATAAAAAATAATAATAAAAATATATATCAGATGTTAATAGTAAGAAAAATGATGAAACACAAATGATGATGTCATGTGCAAGTGATTTACTACTTGAAATCCTTGGCATAATGGAAATGCACAACCAATATCACCATCTGAGGGTTTACAAACCCTAAACCTACAAAAACCAACCCCAAACAAACAAAAACTCCATAAAATATCATGGGATAATAGAACCCTAGGACGATCATAAATAGGGTAGATTATAAAACCATGAAATAATTAAAGGAGGAAGAAGAGGGAGGATAAAAGAGAGGGAATATCACCTTTTCAACTAGAAAACTCTACGGCTTCCATTAGATCTGCACCCATAGAGAAAAGGGCGTGGGTTGGAACATCTTGGAGAGGCTCTTATAGGTTGGAAGAAACAAGGAAAGATGATTTGTGGGAAAGAGAGCATGAATTGAATGAATTATGTATGAAAAAATTTACCTTCTCAATTGTGAAGGATTTGAGGAAACCTAAGAACCTTTGCCATAATATTAATCTAATGAGATCCAAGGAGGTAAACTAGATAATGGGGGTTATTTTAGTTCTTTTGGATTTTAGTGGGATTTTAATCACCGAAAAATATTAAAAAAATTTAATGATATAAAAAATAATAATCTTTTGTAAAATGGAAATGGGCCCATAGGCTAGCTCAATACCAAAATAAGTAACCCAAATTCACCATTATTTTCAAATAATAAGGGTCCAAAATAAAATTTCTATTTGAATATGTTTGTGGAGGTAATGTATGAATTCAAATGGGTGAAATATGTTGAAAAAAAGAATTTATAAAAGAATGAAATTTGGTTTTTAAAACTGGAAATGGGTTCACAGTTGGCCCAAATCATGAAGTAACCACCCTCTCTCTCCCAAAACTCTTAAACATGCAATGGGGAACAAAAATTAGGGGGATTAGACATATATGGTAGTTCAAAACTAAAAATTAATCTCACCAAACACCCATGAAAAGGATCAGTATTTTCATTGAACGTGGTCCAAACCATGAAATGAAAGGAAACAAACTGAGTGTGGAAGATCTCCCCACCATTAAAGCTTCCCACCCCCGGAAATCCATAACACCTTTCAACTAATGGAACAACACCTAATGATTACTTATCCACATAATTCAGCCACTAAATCTAAGGAAATATCATTCACCAACAATGAAACTTAATACTCTTGCCAAAATAAAACACCAACTCACAACCACATCTGGAGAATCAACCATATGATCAAGCCACCACCTCCATAACCAAACCAAGAAATAGATTGTTTGGCCTTCTCCCAATGAACCCAATGATCAGGAAAACCATAGTTCACTCAAAACAATGACTTGGGGTGGAGGAAGGAATGGGATCCCCACCATTATATCATAGCTACCATCTGAAAAATCCTAAATGAATGATATTGGAGACCCCTAGTGGGTCTTCCCACTAGTAGAGACCAACAACAAATGAACAAAAAAAAAAGAAATCAACATGAACTAGAATTGGGCCTCACCTGTACAGGACCACCAAAACAATCCCACAAAAACCTACAAATCCATGTTACTAGGGGTACAGCATGAACATCTAAACCACCCACTCCAGAATGGAGGGGACAAGAACTGGGCCAAAAATTTCAGCATGGATCCGGACCCCCACCACTCATGGAGGGGAGGGAAGGGGACCCAATAATTTGGCCAATGAAATAAAAAAAGAAACAACAGAACTACCCAAAAATCTCTACCTATGAAAAGTTAACACCAAGACCAATCTTTATTTTCACAGGAGGTCCTCACATGGACATTGATCGAAAACCCACATCAATGAAGGCATAACCGTAGACACCGTGTGAGGAGTAAGTCCAAAACTCTTGGTATGACAAATGTAAATTCACACTAATGAGGAACCAAAATAGATACATAGAAACTTCCATACCACAATGGAGGAGTCAGAAGCCTGGTCAAGCTCCCCAAACCACTATAGATTTCCTGACTTTTTGAAAAGCTTCACACTGAGGCCTATAGCTGGAGCCCTGAATATTGAAGATTCCACAGCACTGCAGTCTGGTGATAAGGAGAACACCACTAAAAAAACTCACTTTCTACACAAAACACATTCATCTAAACAGTAAATCATTGATGCATATAAAAATTCTATCTCACTCCGAACAAGGAGTAGAATGGACAAGGAATATTTCGAAACACATCAACATCAATGAAAACAACAGAAATGTCCCAAAGAATTATCACGCCCTGGAAGCACTTTAAATGGATCCCAAATAGCTCTCTATTTCAACTAATGGGACGAGAAATTATTTGAGGATTTGGATCTAGCATGTGAAATAGGATAAAGAATCCACAGGTTTATCAATTTGAAATATTTCAAATATAGAACTATTTGTGGCCACATAACAACAACCAACACATCTTTATAAACTCACTCAATATTACTCAAAAACCAAGCCACCAACAAGATCTATTCTCAAGATACAACAAGAGTATGACTTCTGGATCACCAGGAAGCTTACTGAATAAAAAAACTCTTCTAAGACACAAATAAAACTATCCACATAACCATAGGTTTATAAAAAAATGCCAAAATATTTCAGCTCAAAACTCTTTGGAAAACAAACTAATTTGGTGGGTTTCCACATTCACCAATGGTGTTTCATCAAATATCACCCACATAAAGATATATGACATCCATAAAGATATTCCATATTTCCAGATATCAATAAAACCATCCATGTGAGCACCCATGAAAACACCAAATTCCAAAACTATACAACATTATTCCAAAAAAACATATACCTTACAAAGGAACAATAATCACCAAGTCAAAAACCATTTTCATATTTCACATAACAAACCACCCATCATCAAGAAACACTTTCTTAAAAAACATACCCCTATTAATTTTTAACTACATTTAAATTAACCATGCTACTCAAAACTACTGCTTCCCATTTACTAAAATTCAGCAAGGTATATCTTCATAATCTGATGTCCATTGAGACTAATACCCTTTCTTATATAACACCAACCGCTCAAAAACCAATTTCCAAACTAGTTTATCTGATTCAATCACTTTTAAACATCCCAAAAAAACCCATTTGAAACAAATATTCATAATCACCTTAAAATGATTCACACTTTCAAAACATATTATTCTAGCGAACAATAAGTTTGGATTGTGGATAATCCAATCCCATTAATTCATTTCCACTTCCTCCTAATTATTTTTTCACAAAAACAAAACCTTCAAAAACCATTCTTATATTTAATTTTTGAAATCCCCTTTTTCCACTTTTCAAAACACAATCCTTCCTTTAAACCCCATTTCCACAATTCTCACACAAGGATTTTCAAACCAAAAATTCAGAAATCAAGAAAGGTCCAAGAGACCCAAAAAGGGAACTAGTGTCGGTGTGTGACTTGACCATATGGTTGGAGGCCATATGTCAAACACAAGACCAACACATAGAGACTTATTAGGAACATTCCATGACATCACATGGCTTTCCAGGTTCTACGAGCTCACATAGGCCGTTATTCAGACTCCCCTTGTCATATCCCAACACCAAAAAATCAACAATAAAAAATGAAAATAATAAAAATGGAATTCTCGTGGAAACCCAATGATCAGAACGAGAAAGATTTCTCAATTCACTTACCACACTTACCTCTCATGTACTAAAAATACAACTACATCTAACTTTAAATTCCCCAAATAATAAGGGTTCTCTAAAAATAATGGTCTGATAAGAGTCGACCTTCTCTGATACCATTTTATCACAAACCAGCCAGAGTCAACCCTAAACAGGGGACATCAGCCAACCCGAGATAAGTCCTAAGAGGCATTCATGATCCTCCAGGGATGGAGGCAAGCCAAAATGGAATCAATATAGTACACAAGGGAATGATTTTTCCTATATATAAATCATCAAACAATCAGCGAAAAGAAATGGACAACCCCAAATACTTTTATATAAAAATTTAAATGAACATTATTTGTACAAGAAACAAAAATTAAAACTAAACCAACAACTCCACTGACCAAAGCTGATAACCAACTATGTCCATGGGACCCCGCTGGTCACTCCCCAATGCAATGATCACACATCGCCCAAGGTGATCAAACTCATGCTGAATCCGGTATAGGGGCTAAAAATAGAAGAAGACTACAGGCGTGAGTATTAAAACCCAGTAGTTTATCCCAATATTCTATTCCCAATGCACATTCTTTAAAATAAAAGAAAAAACCATTTATGTTTTAAAAACAAATATAATGGTATATTTTCCAAATTTTGTCCAAGGCTATAAAAAAATTACAAGACAAAAACATGCATGTTTTATAAACAAGAATTCTAGTAACAATTTTGAAAGTTGCGCAACATCAAAATGAAAATAGTTTTCCAGAGGTATTCCTTAAAGAATATAAAATTTTAGATAAATCACTCAAACTTTGGAATTCATCCACCAAACACATTGTATGCCGACTGTGAGTACAAAATAGCCAATGAGCACAACTCACATGATCAACCCAAGGCACTAGTTAGTTGTGATCACTAGGTACTTCATATCTTGGTGAAATTAACCATAATAAATATCTTTTCTCCTGCACATGAGCCACTAGTAGAGAGTACCGATAAGCTAGTGTTCCCCCAAAAACATCGTCAACATATTTTAGTTAGTGTTTTCATTTTCAATCTTGCTACGTCAAACATGGGAAAACCCCCTTAGGATCACTAGCATAATAGTACATTTCTGACATCCTAGATACCCATGATTCCCTTTTGTAACACCACAAGAATCCATGGTATCCTTCTCTTTGAATAATACAATATCGTGTGTTGTACGCAACATCGAGTTCTAACACATCACAACCAATCAAACTTGCCGTTATGAATATTAATACCCCCTTTTTGAAATTATATAAATTTTATCTTTCAAAATGGACTTCGTTTTTGGATTCGGATTATAGAAAATATCTTAGGGTGAATTTTTGGTATTTTTCTGAAAACATTCAGTTTTGGATGAATAATGAAAAATACTAAATTTTAATTAAAAACAACTTTCTTAATCAAAATAATTTATATTTCTAAAATGTACTATTGAGTGGTTTTAAAGTATAATTAGATTATATTTTTACCATTTAATCCAATTTTGGTCATTGGACATAATTTCACAATTAAACTGGTAATAAGAAAGTGTCAATCTGTTGATTGTTATTATTTCTTAAAAACACACTTTTTGTTTTGACAACAGAAGTTAAATTTAAATTAATTTCATCCAATTATATGTATTTAATTTAGAAAAATTGATTCCATAATTAGAATAAAGACTTCCAAAATCTTTAAATAGGTAACTTTTATTTTTAGACATTGTGAATAATTACTTCATTAAGTTTTTTATTTACCATGGTTAAAGGGTAAATCTGGTAAATAAGGGTAAAACATAAAATTATAATAATAATAAATTACCTTAAAACTTTTCCTAACCCTATTGGATGATAAATTTCCGACCACTGGAATCTTTGGGTCGATTTTGGGACCCCATGGAGCCACTAGTAAGTGATATTGACACTTTATATTAATTATGTTAAAGTAAATACAAAAATTACATAAGCATATATCATTTAGTAAAAAACAATTTACATAAGGTTATACATGTTATCTATTCGACTATAAATATTAATTAGAAAGATAAAAAGATTTCCTACATAATTTTATTTTAAGTATAATTTTCATACATTGAAAAATTAAATTTATTTATGACGTAATGATGATGTAGTATTTTACTTATTAATTAAAGAATCAAATAAATGGTATTACAAATGTTAAAATAAATAAAATTTGAATGTTTTGATTCCATCAAAAAAATTTATAGTTTAATATGAAATTTTATGATTGATTAAATTAATTTATTTCAAATTACTAATTTTTTAGGACTTTAGAACCAATCAATTATTAAATAGTGTCAAAATTGACATAAAGGAGTTTTTTAAAACGAATTTTATATTATTAATTGATATAATATTTCTAAAAATATAAGGATCGAAAAAATGACTTATATAATGATAGGTTTATCATTAATGAACCATGTGGGGTTATCTTGGAAGTTTATAGTATGTTTATTAACCATATAATATAAAAATACAAATAGACAAGGTAAATGTCAAACTATTTAACTAAGAGTTAAATCTAAAATATAAAGTTAATATAATAACCCAAACCTGTCTAAAAGCTATTATTTGAGTGGTTTTTGATCCATACCAACCTTAAACTATTAATAATTTATTTTGGAGCCATTATAAACTGAAAATCAATTTATTATAAAATAATATTTCTAGCATTTCCTAAGGTGCCCATCACCCCTCTTATAAAAGGGAACTCCCCCATCCCTTAAATTCACATCTTTAAAGCCTTTTGGATCAGAAAAACCCAACCCCAATACCCTCTAAACTATACTATATTCATCCTAGATACCTTACTTTAGTCAGAGATCCATCCTAAGGATCCCTTTTGATCAAATCAAAAGGAAGAACCCAAAGAAGAGGTAAATATTTCATCACCTTTTTCAAGTTCCTTGCTTCTTCCACGTCCTCTTTATTTGTTATTTCCATTATAAAATAATAAATCCGATATCTTCTATTTACTATTATGTTTTTATAAATATGGTACAACCATATTCAATATTCTATCCATCCTCTGAATGTCATGTCACCATACGTGCATACGTACGACTTATCGTCTCCACGTCATGGTGTAATTGTTATTCAATACATTATTATTTGGATGGGTATAATAATGATGTGTAATTGATGTAAATAATAAATATTACATGATAATTATTTTGTATATATATGATATACCATCCAATTATATATTATTTTAATATCAAAATAATGATATTGTCACTTGTGCATATGTACGGATTACCGTCTCCACGATTGCGATGAGATTAATTCCCCATCTTATCCATTCATGACTAATTTTTATTAGATGATTAAAAATAATTTTTAAAGACTTAATATTGTTATGAATATTAATAAGAAACATCCTATCCATAACAAACATTACTTACACAAAAAATCATACAAAGGAAAATGAATCAGTTAACACACGAAACGATGATAATACAAAGATATTATTAACAAAGCAATGTTAAAAGAGCATATATGATGACATATTAATGTATATAATTCTTGTATAATTTAATAACAAATATTTCACCATTATACTGGAGGATGACCTACCCTCAACCAAGGAAAAGTACACTGTAAGGGTTAATTTCACAGTCTCTTTATTATCTGAGGTTGTTTTTATATAATTATCTTCCGGGACCTATTTATCATCCACATCCATGTTTCTTAAAAATATATTCCAAAACATTTTTACTATTTACTAGACTATGGGTTAAAGTCATTTATACCATTTATTGACTTTTTATAAAATGGTTTGAAAGGAATCTTTCCATCATTTTCGAAACAAGGTACCTTTTAACCTTTTTGACAAAATTAAGGTAAGAATGTATTTTTTTTTATCTTATACGGAGGGTGAAGCTATTTTCCACCATTATTACATCATTGAAGATTCCTTTACAATATTATAATAATATTTTCAATATAAATATTTTCTTAAATGATTTCAAAATAGAAATAGATATTTATCTAAAAAGGTTTAAATTTCATCTATGTCAACATCCTTTAATGGATTTTAAGCATATTGAAGTTAATTTATTATGATACAAAACATCAATATTGTATTTACAGTTTTGTGATATGTTTGACTATGGATGTGTTATTTTTACACCATTCATGTTTTATAGATAATGTATTGACATTTTGTACGCAAGTTTTAATATGAATTTTAATGTTACGTTTAAACCGTTCCATATGAGGAATGCATTGGACATAATAAGTGATGGCTGGAGCCCGCTATAGATTCTTGATGAATCGGTATGTCTCATTAGACAAAATAATGTCTTGGAACAAGGCCTTGAAAAAATATTATTTGTAGTCTTGTCATAAGGCCTTGACTATGTGGTTATGAAATTCTAGCATTATGCATTCCATCATTATCAATGTGGCTATTGATACTGCATGTGATTATTCAACTAGTAGAATATCCATGAGAGTAAGTAAATGGAATTATTTTCATTTCTATATTCATATTATGAAGAATTTTATGTTGAAATGTCTTTTGTTTTAGTTCAATACATTTATTTAAATGTTTATTCTAATTTATGAAAGTTTCTGCTATATTGTTATCCTTACTGAGCATATTAGCTCACCCCTTTCAATGTTTTTTTTGAGATGTGAAGAACTATATTATGAATGACATATAAGGATAGACTATGATATCTCAGTGTTTTCTATGGAAAAAATTTTGTTTTTTTTCATTTTATGATGTAATGGAAACCTTATAAATGTATCTAGTACATCAAAGGCTACTAAAATAATCAGTCTTTCGAGACTTTGTCAATTGTGATCATGCCAATGATACATAATAATGCACAGACTCTTGGCTATTGGGGTTTGGTGTTATAGTTAGTATCAGAGGAAGTTTAGTACAAACCCTGGAATCTTGATTTAGATAAACACTGATTAGAGCACATAGCCCAAAGACAGACTTTGAGGAATAGTATATAAGAACTTCCTAGAATTTTTATATTGCAGATATTTTGTGAGTTTTCCAAGAAATACATCTGTATCTGGATACGATCAGGTAGGGGTTTCTTTAGCCCAAATGTACCTAGGGGTAAAACATGAAAACACCTCTTTGAGCTAGACTCAAATAGGAACCACTGCATGACAACAGGCCTTACTGCACTCTTGTTTACGACACTCCCGGGGGATACGCTTAGGAGAATTATTTTTTAAAAAAATTAATTATGAAGGATTTATAAGTATATGCTTCCTCAATGAAAACATTTTTTATGATTATTATTATATTGATAAACTGTTCAATTTATGTTGTGTGTTTTATAAGTTTGCATTTATGAATTTCCCCCCCCCCAGCCCGAATAGCCCGAAGGCGTTCTTTTTTATTTTATTATAGATAATCCCCATTTTAAGGGTTGAAGGGGAACCCGTACATGACCTATATGCCCAATGCACATGGCCCGACATTACTCTTAATACATGACCCGAAGGCCTAGAGGCATACCATGCCCAATACATAACCCATAGTCCCATCCCACTAGAACTGCCCCTCCCCAGCTTTTTCATCATTGATTTAATTTAGCTCCCCACCTGCATTGCTGATCGGCTAGCATTGCCCCATACAAAGTTGTACGGTGCCTGGTCCCGATGGCGGTTTCCATACCCTCTCATTCTTCCAATCTGGTTATCTCTACTTCTGGTGACTACTACTGGGGCTTTGATCCTCATCTGGGGCCTGCTCTGTGTGAACTGGGGTACATCATGGTCTTAAATATCCTGAAGGCCCTGTGTCCTGAAGGCCTTTGATGGCTCGAAGGCCCTGAGACCCATAGGCCCAAACCGGTGGCCGGAAATCCCAAATCAGGTGAATAGTTTGGCTTATATAGTACCGAACAGTGCCTACTGAAGTGCATTCTATAGTACTACTACAGTACCCCCAGAAATTTGCCTCCACCCGGTTTTGAACCTGGGTCTCTTGGATGCCAAGAAAGAGCCCTTACCACTTTCGTACGGGCTCATTGGCAGAAAGTGTTAACGGTTGACACATGTATAGGTGCGGACTTACACCACCCACATACCACACTTCCCCAGCTAGGCCCAAGGTGGACAACCCTTGGGCTTGGGCCAGTTCCTGCAGAGTCAAGGAGATGAGAGGATCGCTGGCGTATAGTGCACATTGCCTTTGTGAGGACTCGAACCTGGAACCTCAACGACAAGATGCCACCGCCTTGAACCAACTCACCCAGCCCCCGTGGGCTAAAAGTGTTAACAGTTAATGCGTGTATAGGTGTGGCCTTACACCACCCGTGCGCCACACCACCCCAGTTAGGCCTATGGTGGCCAACCCTTGGGCTTGGGCCAGTTCCCGCTGAGTCTTGGGGACGATAGGATCACTACTATATGGTGCACGTTGCCTTTGTGAGGACTCAAACCCGGAACCTCAATGACGAGATGCCACTTCCTTGAACCAACTCACCCATCCCCCATGAGATAAAAGTGAAAATAGTTAACACGTGTATAGGTGCAGCCATACACCACCCGCGTGCCACACCTCCCCAGCTAGGCCCAAGGTGGCCATCCCTTGGGCTTGGGAAAGTTCCCGCAGAGTCGAGGGGACAAGAGGATATTTGGCGTATGGTTCATATTTCCTTTGTGAGAACTTGAACCTTGAACCTAAATTATGGGACGCCACTACCTTGAACCAAATCACCCAGACCCCACGGGCCATAAGTGTTAACGGTTAACGCATGTATAAGTGCGGCCTTACACCACCCGCATGCCACACCTCCCCAGCTAGGCCCAAGGTGGCCAACCCTTGGGCTTGGACTAGTTCCTGCGGAGTCGAGGGGATGATAGGATCGCTGGCGTATGGTGCACGTTTCCTTTGTGAGGACGTGAACTCGGAACCTCAATGACGGGATGCCACCACCATGAACCGACTCACCCAGCCCCCGTGGGATGAAAGTGTCAATGGTTAACGCGTGTATATGTGTGAACTTACACCACCCGTGTGCCACACCTCCCCATATAGGCCCAAGGTGGTCAACACTTGGGCTTGGGCCAGTTCCCGCAGAGTCGAGGGGACGAGAGGATCGTTGGCGTATGGTGCACATAGCCTTTGTGAGGACTCGAACCCGGAACCTCAATGACGGGATGCCACCACCTTGAACCAACTCAACCAGCCCACGCGGGATAAAAGTGTTAATGGTTAACACGTGTATAGGTGCGGCCTTACACCACCCGCGTGCCACACCTCCCCAGCTAGGCCCAAGGTGGCCAACCCTTGGGCTTGGGCCAGTTCCCGCGGAGTCGAGGGGATGAGAGGATCGATGGCGTATGGTGCATGTTGCCTTTGTGAGCAGTCGGACCCGGAACCTCAATGACGGGATGCCACCTCCATGAACCAACTCATCCATCCCCCATGGGCAAAAGTGGTAACGGTTAACGCGTGTATATGAATGGAAACTATATCAATGCATGTACTACATGTAGGGATTTTCCTCCTGATCAAGATAATTATAGTGGAGATGGTGATACATCTGGTGCTGATCAGATTATCACTATATTAGGACAACTCACTCCAGTTATGAATCATACCCATACCTGTTTGGGGCACCCTGATCCGTAGAGTGGAGGTTCAATTTTAGATCTCTTCATGAGGAAACAACCACCAACATTAAATGGGGGTATAAATCAAGTATTAGCTGCGAAATGGATAAATTCATTAGAGAAAATATTCCACCCCTTGGGGAGTAGTGAATGACTAAAAGTTTTCATGGCATTTTACCACCTCACTAGAGATGCTGATCAACGGTGGTCATTGATTAAAAACACAAAAGAAGATGATGAAGTATCAAATATGGAATGGAGGGAGTTTAAATAAATTTTATTAGAAAAATACATTCCTCATGACCATCGAGCGTATATGGAATGAAAATTTCTGAGTCTGAGGAAAAAGGAGGATGAGAATGTCACAAAGTATGAAGCTAACTTTACAAGGATAGATAGGATGATGTGGATTATATACGTAACCCAAGAAGTAAGATTGATCGTTTCTTTGATGGGTTAAAACTATTTATCTATCGAGCATTAGTCTCACAATCCTTCTCATCATACGAAGATATTGTATCACGTGCTATCAAGACAGAAAAAGAATTATCTATGTCTTACAACATTAAAGCAAAGCAAGAGAACAATAGACCTGCTGAACAATCTGGAAATAGAAATAAGGGGAAGAAGGGAAATTTTGAATATCCATCCTGCATTAAATGTGGGAAGAAACACCCTCATACTTGCCTGAAGGCAATGGGAGTATGTTACAATTATGGTTAAAAAGGCCTCCAAGATCATGTTTGCAAGGGGAAGAAAATGTCTATCGATGTTGAATGCTACAATTGTAGAGAAAGGGGGAATTATGCGAATAAAGGGCCTAAGCATCTGGGGAACTTACCTTAGAAAAGGCCAACTGGTCAAGGCCAAGATTATGTGATCACTACTGCTAAGGTTGATGCTCCAAAATATGTAGTGGCAGGTATTTTAATGGTTCCCTCAAGTTTAGAAAATACTTTATTTGATTTGGGATCATCGCATTGTTTCATTTCTTCCCATTTTTCTATGGAAATTAGATATTTCCAATTTGATTTAACAAGGGAGTTTTCAGTCAAAACTCTTAAGGGTTGTATCATTGCAATAATCTTTTGTGAATCAATCCCCATTAGGGTATATAAATGTTCTCTATCTACTAATCTCATCTTCATACCCATGATTGAATTTGATATAATCCTCCATATGGATTGGATATATGACCATGATTCAAAAATTTATTGTAAGAATATGTAGGTTAAAATTTTTGACGATGATAAGAAGTACCTTATCTTTATAGGTGAAACGTCGCAGTCTAATTCCTATCTAGATCCACCCCTAGTAGCTCAACTAAATTCAATTACTAGGGAGGAAGAGAATGAAGTAACTGTGGGTGAGGAAAGGAATGTTAAAATAGAGGGTGTACCTATTGTGCAAGAATATGTTGATGTGTTTCAAAAGGATTTACCTGGACATCCTCCAGAACAAGAAATTGAGTTTTCCATTGATTTAATTCCTAGTTCAAGGCCCATATCTAAGAACCCTTAAAGAATGGACACTATGTAATTAGTGGAACAAAAGAAACAAAAAGCGGAATTAAGTAATAATGGATTTATTCACCCTAGTTTTTCTCTATGAGGAGCCGCTGTTATTTTTGTCAATAAGAAATATGGATCTATGAGGCTGTGCATTGACTATTGGGAGATCAATTCTATAAAAATAAAGAACAAGTATCCCCTACCTCGCATTGATGATTTATTCGACCAACTTCATGGTGCTCAATACTTCTCAAAGATTGACCTTCGATATGGATATCATCAGTTTTGTGTGAAGAATGAAGACATTCCGAAATCGTCATTTCAAACCAGGTACGGGCATTACTAGATTACAGTAATGCCTTTTGGAATAACTAATGCACCCTCTATCATCATGGATCTAATGAATAGAGTTTTCAAGGAATGTCTTGATGACTTGTAGTGGTATTTATTGATGATATATTGGTAAACTATAAATTCTATTAATATCATGAAAATCACTTGCACATTATCCTGATGACTCGTAGAAGACATGAATTATATGTGATGTTTAGCAAGTGTGAATTCTAGATTTAGGAGATTTCATTTCTTGGCCATATTTTCTATAAGGATGGAATCATTGTTGATCCTTCTAAGACAAGAGAAATCCAAGAATGGCTAAAACCAATAGTATAACTGAGGTATGCGGTTTTATTGGTTTAGTAGGTTATTATCGACATTTCATCCTGAATTTTTCATAGTTGGATAACCCATTCAAAAATATCACACGAAAAGGGTTTAATTTTTTTTGGAAAAATGAGTGTGAAGAATGATTTGATGAACTGAAGAGAAGATTAGTCAATGATCCTATATTGACTCTACCATTGGGGAATGATGGGTTTGTTATTTATATTGATGCATCAAAAAAAGGACTTGGTTGTGTCCTTATGTAGAATGATA
Organism: Viscum album; assembly: GCA_963277665.1. Classification (NCBI taxonomy): domain Eukaryota; kingdom Viridiplantae; phylum Streptophyta; class Magnoliopsida; order Santalales; family Viscaceae; genus Viscum; species Viscum album. Next base: position 94,414 of record CAUJRU010000532.1, read on the forward strand.
GGTTTTTTCCCTACACATCATGACAACTAAATATTCATGAGAAAAACTATCCTACTCACGATCTTGAGTTAGAATCTGTAATCTTTACTTTGAAGATATGGTGACATTATCTCCATGGTGAAAAATTTGAGATATATAATGATCACATGAGTTTGAAGTATATTTTCTCATAGAAGGAACTCAACAAGAGGCAGAGGAGATAGCTTGAACTACTCAAGGATTATGATTGCATGATACATTACCACCTGGGGAAGGAAAATAAGGTGGCATATTCAATGAGTAGAAAATATCATGGAGTTTTGAACAAGAAGAGAGTTAAAAGAGATCCAATTTTCATGGATATAGTAAAGATTAATATGGGAATAACCATGAGAGGAGGAACATCAATGATTTTTCAAATGGTTATAAAACTATCTTTACTAGAAAGGATAAAAAGTTCTCAGGTTGATGATGAGAAGTTTCAAAATAAGGTTAAAGCTGTGAGTGATGGGAGATTAAGTGACTTCATATATGAAAATGCAATTTTGATATTTGGGAAGAAAATTTGTGTTCCAGATATACCTGATTTGAAAAATGAATTGTTGGATGATGCTCATAGCCCCAATTTCACTATAACCTCTGGTACCACCAATATGTATAGAGATTTGAAGGAACATTTTTGGTGGGACAACATGAAGATGGAGATTGCTGATTTTGTGTCAAGATATATGGTGTGTCAAAAAGTGAAATCTAGAAGGCAACGGCCTGAAGGAGTCATACAACCTTTTCCCATACCTGAGTGGAAATGGTATGTTATCATGATTGAATTTTTCCTGGGGCAACCAAATACTCCTAGTAGGAACGATGAAATATACATCATTGTTGATCATCTTACCACGTTAGCACATTTTATTTCAATAAGAGAAGATTTACTACTTGAACTTTTAGCAATACTATATATTAATGTAGTTGTAAGACTTCATGTAGTACCACTATAGATTTTTTCTGATCGTGATCCTCATTTTACATCATGATTCTGTAAATGTCTTCAGAAATCCCTGGATACTGAACTTCATTTCAGCACCGTCTACCACCCCCAAACTGATAGACAATCAGAATGGACTATTCAAACCTTAGAATACATGTTGAGATCATTCTCACTTGACTTTCAAGGTATGTGGGATCAATATTTACCTCTAGTAGAATATTCTTATAACATTATCTTCCATTCAAGTATTCAGATGGCACCATGTGAAGCGTTATATATAAAAAGATGTAGCAAACCAACCTGTTGGGATGATGTTAGGGAAAGAAAACACATAGGCCCAGAACCTATAGTGGAAATGATGGAAAAGGTAAAGGTAATCCAAACCCACATCAAAGCAGCTCAAAGTAGGCAGAAGAGCTACGATGATAACCGAAGGAAGGATTTGGAATTTCAGTTAGGAGGTCATTTTTTCTTGAAGTTATCTCCATGGAAGGGTGTTATACGTTTCGGTAAGAAGGGTAAATTGAGTCCCAGGTACATCGGACCGTTCTAAATTCTATAACAAATTGGGGTTGTATCTTACCTTTTGGAAATGCCTCCATGTCTCTCCATTGTTCACGATGTATTCCACATGTCATTGTTGAGAAAATACATTTCTGACCCAATGCATTTCTCACCTATGAGGAATTAGAACTGGAACTCGGTATATCTTATTGCAAAGAGCCTGTCAAGATTCTTGATACTATAGAACAAGTGTTGTGAAACTAGATGACTCGTCTGGTAAAAGTTCACTGGAGAAACCATAATATGGAAGAGGGAACGTGGTAACTCGAGGAACTTATGATGAAGAACCACCCAAGTATTTATATGTAGTAATATTCTATAAATTTAGAAGACAAAATTATTTTATAGAAGGGATAATGTAACACCCCATGCTTCCATGGCACGCTTGTCTTTGAATAATACAATAGTGTGTGTTGTACTCAACACCGAGTTCTAACACACTACAACCAATCAAAGTAGTAGTTATGAATAGTAATACAAACTTTCTGAAATTTTATAAATTTTGTCATTAAAAATGGAAATCAAATTTCTATTTGGATTATATAAAGTATATTATGGTGAATTTTGGAATTTTTCTGAAAACATTTAGTTTTTGATGAATAGTGAAAAATAGTAAATTTTAATTAAAAACATATTTTTTAATCAAAATAATTTATAGTGCCAAATTATAATATTTAGTGGTTTTAAAATATAATTAGATTATATTTTTACCATTTAATACATTTTTGGTCATTGGATGTAATTTCACTTTTAAACTAGATATAAGCAAGTGTCAATCTTTGGATAGTTATTACTTATTAAAAACACATTTTTTGATTGGACAATGGGAATTAAATTTAAATTAATTTCTGCCACATCATTGTTTTGAATTTGGAAAAATGGATTCCATATTTATAATTAGTAGGGAAAAAATTTTAAATACGTAACTTTTTTTAGACATTTTGAATAATTACTTCGGTAAATATTTTATTTACCTGGGTTAAAGAGTAAATTCGGTAAATAAGGGTAAAAATAATATTATAATAATATTAAATTACACTAACACATGTCCTAACCCTAATGGATGATACAATTCCTACCATGGTCATCTTTGGGTCTATTTTGGGTCCCCATGGAGCCACTTGTAAGTGATAATGACACTTTATATTAATAAAGTTAAAGTAAATGCAAAAATGACATGAGCATATATCTTTTATTAAAACAATTTTTACATACAGTTATACATGTTATTTCATCGAACATAAATATTAATTAGATAGATAAATATCTTTCCTACATAATGATACTTTATTTAAAAAAATTAGACATTTAATAATTAAATTTATTCATGACACAATGATGATGTATTTTTTTCTTATTAATGAAAGAATCGAATAAATGGTATTATAAATGTTAAAATAAATATAATTTGACATTTTTGATTCCATAAACAAATTTTATAGGTAAATATGACATTTTAGGATTGATTTAAGAAATTTAGACCAAATTAATAATATTTTTATGACTTTAACAAAAATAAATTATTAAATAGTGTTAAAATTGACATAAAGGAGTTTTTTTAAAACAAATATTATATTATTAATTGATATAATATCCTAAAAAAATACAATTATGATAAATGACTTATATAATTATAGGTGCATCATTTATAAAAATCTTTTGGTTCTCTTGGAAGTTTATAGAAAGTTTATTGTTCATATAATATAAAAATATAGAGAGACATGGTAAATGAAAACTATTTAACTAAGAGTTAAATCTTAAACATAAAGTTAATATACAGACCCAAACGTATATAAAAACTATTGGTTGAGTGGTGTTTGACTCATCCCCACCTTATACTTTATATAATTCATTTTGGAGCCATTATAAACCGAAAATGAATTTATTATAAAGTAACATTTCTAAATTTTCCTAAGGTTCTCCTCACCCCTCTTAAAAAAGGGAACTCCCCCGTCCCTCAAATTCACATCTTAAAAGCCTTATGCCTCATCCAAAACATTCCCAAATACCCTATAAACATACCTACCTTCATCCTAGTGGCATTACTTTAGTCATAAATCTGACCTAAATAGACATTTTGATCAAATCATAAGGAAGAACCTGAATAAGAGGTAAATATTTCATCACCTCTTTCAAGTTTCTTTCATCTTCCACGTCCTCTTTCCTTGTTTTTTCCTTTATAAATTAATAACTACAATATCTTCTATATACTATGATTTTATTATAAATATGGTAAAACCATATTCAATATTCTATCCATGCTTTGAATTCCATGTCACCATACGTGCTTACGTACGACTTAATGTCTCTACGTCGTGGTGTCATTGTTATTCAATGCATTATTATTTGGATGGGTATAATAATGATTTTTAATTCAATTAAATAATAAATATAACATGATAATGATTCTATATATATGATATACCATCCAATTATATATTATTTTAATATCAAAATAATGATATTGTCACTCATGCGTACGTACAGATAAGTATCTCCACGAATGTGATGAGATTCATTCCTCATTGTATCCATTCAAGACTAATTTTCATTATATTATTAAAAATAATGTTTAAAAACTTAATATAATTTGTAATATGAATAAGAAAAATCTTATCCATAACATTCATTACATATGTAACAAATCATACAAAGTAAAATGAATCAGTTAACACCCGAAACGACGATAATACAAAGATATTATTAAAAAAGCAATGTTAAAAAGATCGTATATGATATCATATTAGTGTATATGATTCTTGTATAATTTAATAACAATTATTTTACCATTATATAGGACGTTAACCTATCCTCGACCAAGTAAATGTACAATGTAATAGTTAATTTCACAATCTATTTATTATCCGAGATTGTTTTTATATAAGTATCTACTGAGACCTCTTTACCATCAACATCCATGTTTCTTAAAAATAAATTTCAAAACATTATTACATTTTACTAGACTATGGGTTAAAGTAATTTATACCATTGTTTGACTTTTTATAAAATGTTTTTAAAGTAATTTTTCCATCATTTTCCAAACAAGGTACTTTTTAACCTTTTTGACAAAATTAGGGTAAGTGTTTATTTTTTTAACTTATACATTGGGTACATCTATTTTTTGCCATTATAACATCGTCGAAGCTTCCCTTAAAATATTATAAGAATATTTTCAAAATAAATTTTTTCATAAATGATTTCAAAATAGAAAGAAATATTTCTCTAAAAATGGTTTTGATTTCATCTATGTCTACATCCTTTGATGGATTATAAGCTTATTGATGTTGATTTATTATGATACAAAACTTCTATATTATATTAAAGGTTTTGTGATATGTTCGACTTTGTATGTGTTATTTTTACACCATTCATGGTTTATGGATAATGTATTGACATTTCGTATGCCTTTTTTAATATGGATGTTTATTTTTCGTTTAAACCGTTTTATATGGGGAATGCATTAGACTTAGTAAGTGACGCGTGGAGCCCACTATAGCTCCTCAATGCATCGGTAGGTCTCATGAGACAAACTAGTGTCTTGGACGAAGGCATTGACAAAATCTTATTTGTAGTCTTGGCATAAAGCCTTGACTATGTGGTTATGAAAGTCTGGCATTATGCATTCCATCATTATGAATGTGGCTATTGATATTGCAAGTGATTATTCTAATAGTAGAATATCAATACGATTAAGTAAATGGAATTATTTCGATTTGCATTAGCCATATTATGATGATGTTTATGTTCAAAAGGCTTTTGATTTAGTTTTATACATTGCCTTAAATGTTAATGCTAATTTATGAAAGTTTACTCTATATTTTTGTCCTTACTGAGCATCTGAGCTCACCCCTTTCAATGTTTTATTTTTTCAAGGATGCGAAGAAGTATATTAGGACTAACTTGTAGGGATAGACTATGAGATCTCAGTGTTGTCTATAGAAATGATGTTGTTTTAGTTTTCCATTTTATGATGCAATGTAAAACTTATGAATGTATCTAGTATTTCCAAGGCTACTAAACTAATCAGTCATTTGAGATTGGATCTATTTTAATAATTCCAGTGATACATAATAAGGCACCGACTCTGGGCTTCTGGGGTATGATCGTTACACCTTTAGTGCTCAATCAGGTTAAACATTTTATAAAATACACTTTTCACTTAAAATGACATTACCAAACCCTAAAAACACAATCATCTTTCAAACATGATTCATATTTTATTCATGGATCAATAAACCACTAAAACGTTTTGTAAAAAAAATCAAGGAGTATAATGAGGCCTTGCACATAAAATTGTTTCAAAAATGATCTTTTAAGGCCAAAACCCCATCAATAACGTAAAATAATAGATTATGCAGCCCCAAAAACAATTAATAAATCAATTTCATGGACCATAAAATGGACCCAAAATATAGAACATGAAATACCCATGGAAACAATGTTTTAGAAAAAAATGCCAAAAATGCATTTATGCTTTTCTCAAAACTAACATTTGAACAAGGTATGAATTTCACTTTTATTAAGGAGGTGTATACATACCATTTACATCATAAAAACTCATTCATAAATTCCTTAATACACTCTCGTTACATATTCAAAACACATACATTTTCATAAGGATGTGAAATAGACCATATTCTGACACCTTGGGCGAAAACATTGTGTAAACCAGAACCCATTTGATTGAAACAAATCCAAATTTGGAAGCTGTATAATGACCTAAAGATACCATTTTTCATCATTCATATTCATTTATAAATCCAAACAAATAATTTTTAAAACATACATAACCCATAAAATCCAACCAGACAATTTTCCAAACACATGGCATGCCCTTTTTAAACAAAACAATTTATTTTAAGAACAAGACAAGGAATAAAACACCCATTTCATTCCATATATTGTTGAAGAAACTATAAAATTTTAAAAATACCATAATCCGGTATTTAAACCTCAAAAAACAGTTGCGAAAGATAGCATAACATCTAAACAAACACATGGTGTGAACTTTTATTACAAAACAACACTACCATTCACAAAACAAGGCTTAAAATATAAATTTTCACGCCAATAAAATTATCCAAAGGCTGAAAAACAATAATAAACATATATATTAGATGTGAACAATAATAAAATGATGAAACTTTAATTATAATGTCATGTTCAAGGGATATCCTACCCCAAATCATTGGCGTACCGGAAATGCACAACCAATATCACCATCTGAGGGTTTACAAACCCTAAACCTATGACAGAAAACCCAAAATGACCAAAAACATAGGAAAAATCATCGGATAATATGACCCCTAGGTCAATAATGACCAGGGGAGATTATTGAACCAATAAATATTGAAAGGAGGAAGAAGATGAAGGATGAAGGAGAAGGAATCTCACTTATTCAACTGGAAAACTGTTCATCTTCCATTAAATCAATATCCATAAAAATGGAATTGGGTTAGAAATTCTTAGAGAGGCTAACAAGGTCTGTTAGAACTGGGGAATGATTATTTGTTGGAAAAAGAACGTGAATTGAATGATTTATGTATGAATGAATTTACCCTCTCTATTCGAGATGATTTGAGGAAACCTGAGAACTTTATCCCTAATATTTAATTCAAATTATCACCAAAGAGGTAATATAGACAATGGGGTTGAGGATAGGTATTCTTTATTTTAGTGGGAAGTGGAATCACTGAAAAATATTAAAAAATTAAAATGATATAAAATAAATATATTATTTTTTAAAAATAAGAAATGAGCATACGGTCTGGCCCAATACCTAAATAAGTAACCCAAATTCACCATGATTATGAATTATTAAGGGGTAAAAAAAGATATGGAGGTTTGAATATTTCAGTTGAGGAAATGTATGATGTTTAATGGGTGAAAAATGTTGAAAAACAAAGTTTTTATAAAAGAAACAAATTTTGTTTTTAAAACTGGAAATGGGCTCACAGTTGGACCAAATCATGAAGTAACCACCCTCTCTCAAAAAAAATTTAAACAACCAATGGGGAACCCAAATTAGGGTGATTAGAAATATATGGTTGTTTAAAAATCAATGTTAATCTCACCCAGCACCCATGAAAAGGTTCGGTATTATCAATGAACCAGATCAAAGCCATGAAATGAAATGAAAACAAATTCAGGTGTGACAATAAAGTAATTCATGGACCTGGATTCATTTTCATAATTTTATACATGAACCTCATTACATGTTCACAATGTTAAGAATGAACCAGAATTCATTTTAACAATGTTACGAATAAGCCACATTACATGTTCACAATTTTATGCATGAACATGATTACCTGTTCCCAAATGTTATACATGGACCTGGTTACATGTACATAAGTTTATGTGAGAGACTAATTTGATGTCCACAACCTGATTATTGAATCATTTTTTAATTAAACATGTTCAAAATTTTATAAATTCATGTGTATTTCACAAGTCTACATCATATTCCTCTATTATGACCACATGACTAAGGTTCTTTGATTTCCATTTGATTACTGTCTTATAAACTGCCAATATTTTTATACAATTCACATATATGATCTTTAATTTTTAGAGTATGATCTTATAATTATATATTTATGTTTTCATACCATTATGATCATGTTATACGTATATAAAATCCTTTTTCATCTTGGGGAAGACAAGTGTAAAAAAACTCCACATTAACATTATTGTCACAAAGAAACAATTTGTCATTACATTTAAATTCTTATATGATTGAAGCTAATTGAAATAATGTTTTTAACCATGATAAAAATATAATAATTTTTCAATATAATTTCCCATTGAAATCTGGCACATGATCATACAATCTTGTGAAGTTTTATTAATAAGGGGTCACAAAATCATTATTATATTACCTCAATTTCAAAAATAATTTTAATCTCCCATATCATACAACCATAGGGATATATTTATCAGGGATTTTATTCATAAATGGGTCCCATTGCATGGAATAAAACTCATATCACTCTTTGGTATTCTTGACAAATACCTACATCTATTAACATAAAATTAAAAATGATAAATTGAAATGGATATGTTTTAACATTTGAAAAAACCCATGAATTCAGTTATATTATCAAGTTATTTTTTAATCCTCCCGCATTCATAGGGTGAAATGTGTTATTAAATGAAGAAGGATTTTTTCTAATGAAATGATCCACAATTGAATTTTTCCTCTATGGTAGATCTTTTATATCCATAGAATAGATTCAAAAACCATTTCTATCTTCTCTTAACTCAAGAATCACTTCAAAAAACATTTTTTAGTAATTCCAAATATTACGGGATTTTATTTTAGACTGATATTCTATAGTCGTTTCTATCCCACTATATCTTAATTCATTCCTCTATCGAAAACCTATATGAGAAAACATAGTTTAGTTGATGCAATATGGTAATATTGAAATGATATATAATTTCAACATATCAATAATGTAAAGTCATTCAATGGAATTATAATAACATTAAACAATCACATAAATTTATCTGAACCTCACATCATTGTTAACTATAAAACTAGGACATAACAAATATATAATATATAGTTTAATTTCAATAAATAATTCTATTAAAATTTAGGATAGTTTTTGGTATATAATTCTGAAAATTAGGTAATTGAATATATATAAAAATCATAAAATATAAAGTGGAAACATTGGATTAGTATATATTCTTCTTATAATATAATTTTATTTAAAAACAATACTGATTTATTTTCCTAAAAAATATTCATGACATTCCAATAGAAGTCGTACTTTCCCTTAACCATCCTTAAACCCAATGAAGTTTTCATAAAACATGGGATGAGCATAAAAATATCAATAAGGGATATAAAAAAAGATATTTATTGTTCCAGTGAAAAAACAAAAACACATGAAATGTTTAACATTTCCATGAATGATTGAAATAAAACATTTCCACATGAAAAACTAACAATATTTTTTACTAAAGAAGACCTTCAAAACCCATAGTAAGATAATAAAAAAACCTTTTATGAAGAATATGAAATCATATTCATAAAACCCTTTCAAGACTCTTTTAATTAAAATAATGATATTGATGACTTACCATTTTATTCTCCATAGAACATAATCATTACACAATGTGTTGTAGGGATATAATAAGTCCCACCCTTTGTATAAGTCATATTAGGATTATAGGTTTTTTATAATCTATAATGGGGCTTGTCCCTTCATTTACGTTAAACTGGGCACATGGATGAGATATGATGGGGTTCAACCCATAACGTAATCTATATTGAGCTAATTATTTTTTCAAATAATTCTCAACAACCACATCATGATTAAATCATCTTATTATTTTTTCCTTTTCATCATAAAAAATGATAAAGAACACTTATGAACCCATATAGAAATCCTTTTTTTGATATTTAAATTTCGATTCATTTTAAAAACGCATTTTACATACAAAAATACCATAAAAATAGAAATATGGATTTTAATTGAATGAAACATGAAATCATGTAGTTTTATCTGGAAATAAAATAACAATTTTGTTGAAGGGAAATGTTATTGTAACAGTATACTTTAAAATTTAATATTCCTTTTTTATTTTTTTCAAAATGTCTCATATAAGACACTTAAATAATATCCATTTGATACAATTTAAAATAAAATAAAAAAATTCATAAAATTTACTTTATAAATTTTTTTCTCATACTAAAAAATTCACAATATAATTTCAAAAACATGTACATGGAATAGAAATAGTTGTATGAAAAACATTAAACGATGTTTTTTAAAAGAAATCCCATTACCAATTTAAAAACATTTGATTCATAATAGCTTTGGAAGAAAAAAATTGAAATAATTTATAAACCAGTAAAATAAATAAAATCATGATATAATATTTAAATGTAGAATTAAGTATAAATTATAGAAGAATATAAGTTCATAACATCAAAAAAAGTTTAAAAATGAGATTGAGATGAAGATTTATACCTTGAGTTTGACTCATCTGGTATGTTAATTATCTTCCTAAATAATAAATTATTGTTAATTATTTACATTATTAAGAAACCTATTCCTGATTTTTAAGAATATAACATGAAAAATTCCCCATTAATGTACAATTTTTTATTCAATTTTGTTTACTTTGGTTATTTTAATGGTATTTGTCTTATGTGTCAAATATTACATCGGTAGCAAGGATATGGTCAAAGAGGTCACTTTATAAACATATAAAGAATAATAATAATGAAAAATTAATAATTTTTATACATCACCAATATTTTTAAGACAAATAATAATATATGAATATGAAAAATGCGCTACTTTATAATCATAGTGATGGTAGGCCATTTCATGGAGTTCGTAGTCCACATGTACACACGAACAACATTTTCATTATTTAAGGAATCGAAAGGAAGAAGTAAATGATATAATTGTAATTAATTATTGATCAATATTTCATGATTATCATATATGACACATATATTCATTAACATTATCCTTATTACCTTCTTGGAAAAAAATTAGTGAAAAACAAATCACATCACTTCGTTATAATGTAATCCACCATACATAAGAGAGACATTACCATATCCCCCACAGAATGGAAGTAAGAAGGCATATGTGATGTGAAAATTATTGAATTATATTTATGTTAATAGTATCACATATAAGTATATATATTTAAATAAGTCATTATAACAATCATTGATAGGAACTATTGATAAACGAATCACATTTGTTCATGAGGCGGTACTCTACCGTACACACAAATGATGATTCTTCATCCCATTTGATGGAAGATGAGATGGATTTTTTATATTCAATTAACATATTAAAATATATTTATATGGGATAAAATGGTGTTATTATATCATAATAATTGAATAATATTTGAATCAGGTGGACGAAGAAGTAAAATAAAAATGAACAGTTACGAATGATAACTATTCTTTTGAAAACATTCATCTGTTTTCATTAAAAACCTTGAGGGGGTATATTTAGGACCAAAACAGGGTATCTAGGTCATGGAATGGTATGTAAGTATTTTATTTGGGTATTAATTTGATAATACAATGACATTTTATGGTGTGATGAAGAGAGGAGAGGGGTGACCTTTTATAATTATGTTGAGTGACACACCTAAATTTATTAAGAACAAAAGGTGTATCAATGTTATTCACATTAAAAAAGGATCCAATATAGAATTTTATGGGTAATTATGAATTATAAGGTTTAAATATTTCTCTAAAATATATTTTAGATAAGTTTTTATGTCATGTTAGTCATTATCTTATTTTTTAACATGAGGTAAATCTATTTTTACTTTAATATTAGTAAATTAATTTTAATATTTTCACCATTCATTATAAGAAAAAATTAATTTGACCTTATTAGATGTTTTAAATTATGATTATCAAAACAATGGAATATATTTTTTAAAATTAATTAATTTTCGTTTAATCATTTAATTTAAAAATTAAACCCATAGACGTATTGAAAATATGTTTCTCAAGAAGTGTATTTCTCAAGTATAAGATGATTTTATTAAACTATATGACAAGTTGTAATCACTAAATGAATTTAATTTAATATTTAAATATATTTAACATATATATTAAATTTAAATAATTCTTCATGGAGGGTTTTCTAATTTTCTAAAATAGAGAGACGTTATGCACTTCAAAAATGTTTTTATAAAAAACAAGTTTTCGAACCAAAAAATAAACTTATACTAAAATCCATCATAATGATTATTCAAATTTTATTAAGTGAATAAAATATAACTATTTAATAATTTTTATAATATAAATCATATTTGAAATAAAATAGGAATTTTGAATTACTTATTTATTTGAAAATAAATTACTTTTTTAAAAAAATTGTGTATTATCAACAATTCATTGAAAAATCCATTATTTATAAAAAATAAAAAAAATCACCATATGTTAAATTTTATATTTTTTATTTAAAACATGAAATTGATGTTCTAAATTTAAATTTCAATTATTTACATAATTAATTTTGTAATTAATATTATAATAAAGTAGTTTAATTAAAACTTATCTTATTTTACATTAACTTAATATTTTATAAATGAATATAAAATCTAGTTCATATAAAAATATGATGGATAATATTTATTCTATAATTACATGGGTTTTTACATAGATGGATTCTACATTATATCAAAATTAAAAAAGATATTTCCTTTTTTATAAAAGATTCTAATAATGGGATATTTTTTATTAGATATATTGTTTCTGATTATACCGGACACCTATAGAATAACTGATTACTATTAGTTATATTTCACTCTAGAAGTAGAAAAAGTGAATTCTACATATACTACTAAGTGAAAAATATCCTTTTCATCAAATAAATCATGGAAAAATATTGTGATAGAAGCATTGAATTTTGGTATATTACTATATGGTGTGAGCTGAGAATTATGGATCATCAATGAGAATGTTGATGTTTTTTTTGATATCTATAGTAACATTTTATCTTCATTAATCATGCATATATTTTCAAAACCAAGAATATTGATTTTTGGATCTAAAAAAATTTATAGATTATAAATGATAGGTTTATATCACTAGAGATGAGCCTGAAAATTGAGAATCCAACTAAACCGAAAAAAGTTTGTTACATGGATCATAATACACAATATTTTGGAGTTTATCAATATTTTTTACAATTTAGATGCCAATTGGAAATGGGAAGGTAGCATGAAGAACTTGTTTTGTTACATTACAATATTATTTTTATCATCATGGAATAGATTATTGAAAATTGATTAATAAATCATTTAAACCTTTGGAATTATAAATTTTGTGGCTATCTAATGAATGAAAATTGAATGTTGGGGGTTGGTGCTACCTAGATACGATTTTAGTATATGTTTGTTACCACCAAAGAAAACATTTAGTATCTATTTGAATTATTATACTCATCCCACGGTATAAATATTTAGTTGATTCTCATGGGAAAATATATGTAGTCTTTACTCTATATATTAAATAGAAGAAAATAAATGCCTTCCACATGGAAATAGGTCATTAAACTGAAATTTGTGAATTATATTTGTTTTTTGTTATTAATTTATACATACATGTGTAGAAGAGTTCAATAAATATTGAATTCCATAAACAATAACCCCTATTCAATTCCCAAAACTCATCACCACTACATTAAGCCAGCATCCTCCTTTACTCAATAACCTTACTCACTACATGTTTCCATGATGTCACACTTCGAAACCATAATTAAGACCACTACGCCTCCCAAATACTATCAAAACTAGTTATTATATCTATTGTGAACTTATATCCCTTGTCAATTTTATTTCCATGACATGCGGTGACACACAATAATGCATCCCATGTTTTTCTTACATTATTATTCCACCATTTTAAATATAAACAAAATAATACTGTTACAAAACTAGGATAGAATGGTTTAGTATCTTGGGAATATTTTGAACAAAACATAAAATGTACATAAAAATACATAAAAATTATTCAACTCCATATCTTTCTTCTAGTGTCCATCTTGTACTCATTACTATAAGTAATCTCCTAAAGATATACATCAATGAAAGGGGATAGAAAAATCCCATTAAGAGGGTAAATAAAAACTTGAATCAATATAAAATCGGTGAGAATAATCAAAATCATAAAAAAACAATCATTGGGAAATTATCATAAACATGAGTGGATGAATTAGAAAAAGTCATTGAATGGAAATTCATAAAAATGAAACATCATGTCTTAGTGGTCATCATGACACATAGTTGTGAACTATGCTAGCATCAAGTTCACACATAACATATGTGCATAATCATATCATCATAATTGAAAACAAATAGAGAATAAATTTATCACATATTTAAAATCATATTATTTGATACATCACATTACCCAATGCATTGGAGTGCTACATAAGAGTGGGTGCACCCTTCATATCATAACATATACATAATCATGAATGCCACATAGAATGTATAAAATATTTTATATAAAGTAACCCATTTAAATTAAATGTGTTTCATTATATTTTCATAAATAATAATTTCATTAAAAAAATGGTATTACATAAAGAAAAATGGAATAACCTATTTCATATTGAAACCATCAATCTATCGGGATGGATAAATAATAACATGAGATATTAAAGCTATTTTTCCAAGAAAGAGTTCATTTGAAAAAATTCATTGAATATTTAATAACATCTTATTAAAAACATATATATCCTAGAAAATAAAAGGTTATACAAAAGAAAATATATTTTAGGAATATAAAAAGAACATATACACTGAAATTTTTCATGAAATAGGAATAAACTAAAGAATTTAAATTATGTTTCATAAATCCACTTACCTAATGTCAGAATTCTTTCTTAACACTTATATCATGAATGTTGAAATTATATTCTACAATTATAAAATATTGAACCACTAAGATATGTATCTTTTTAATTATAATTTTATTATGTTCATTTATGGTTATTATAATTAGTTATAGAATTCAATTCTAGCGATAGAGAGAGTTTGTTTTCTAGGGTTTTCACGATCAGTTCACTTGTATACATGCTTAGAAGGACACATAAAATGGGAATAAATTTCCAAAGATGAAATATTATGTTCTTAATAATATTTCTAACATTCAATTTTTTATATATATTATTATTTTCCATATATGAGAATGTTTCATTAGGAAAAATTTCAATGATAATATTTTCGATTAATTTTGGCAGTTTTCGATCACAATTTACTATTTTTTTATTATTTAACATTATATATATATGTTAGATAAAATACATAAAAAGGATATTAAATAAATTTTACAATATTTTTCAACCTTTATAATTGTTTCATGACAAACCTTTAAGGCGGTAAAGGAAAACGAAAAGTCACCGTCCTCACTGGTGATAAATCAACACCTCAAAGACGACGTTTTCATTTTTAGAATAAAAAGTAGTGGAGAAGAAGATTGATGATGGATTATTAAATTAATATATCAAAATTATAGTATATATATTATACTATATTTATAGTTCCACTAGTATGAGTGTATTTTGGCTTTGTATAAGAAAAGAAATGAATTTGATAAGAAATTAAAAGGAATCTGAAGAGGATTTTACCTCTTGAAATTATTCTCCTTGAGAACATTCTTATTGAAATTGGAATTGATCTCTTTCTGATACCAAAGACACATGGAAATTGTGGAGGGTATTGTGAAGATAATTAGGTAGATGTTGTACAATCTTAAAGGCTTCCAAGGAGTCAAGAGAAGAGGTTGTGATGGGTTATATTTATAAGGAAGACATATTTTTTTCATTATATTATTCATTATTTTAGTATTTTAGAACTATAATATCATTTTATCCTTTTATATAAATATATTTAAATTATCAATTATATTTAGACAATATTTTATTACATCATCCAAACATCATATACAACTACATAATTAATTTTTTGTTAAATACTGTAAATTAATGTATTTCACTATTCACCAAATATTCAACTATTTTCGAAAAAAATAAAAAATGATCCTCCATGTTAAGATACTATATGTTATAGGTGGCACAGACTCATCATCATAGTTTTAATTGCATCATAGTTAATTCATGTTGATTATGAATCATGTCATCCCATATTAATATGTCATAGAAATATCACAAATCCTACATAAAAAAGGAAAAACTCATCTCATAAAACAATATCAAAACATCCCATAACAATAAGAACATATAAATGGATAACACAAAAAAAACCTAGGTATTGGGCACACATCTACATCACTCGATACCTAGTTCTCTCCTCCAGGACACAATGCCTCTAAAACACACAAACCAATGAAACGGTTCATCACATAGGTTCTTCCCTTATTGATCTTGGATCTCTCCTAGGAACTCATTGAACATCCTGTCATCATTGATATCCAACTCTCACTAGTCAATAGAATTGGAGTCATCTTGAAGATACTAATGATTGTGGGATATGTGGAATACATCATAGATACTCTCTAAATATGGTGGAAAAAAATCTGATATGTCACCTTTGCAACTAACCACAACACCTTAATGTGACCATCAAACCTTGGATATTGTTTACTTAGTCTACCAAACCACCGCTTCCCATGTTGACGGGAAACCATCAATAACATATCATCCCCACCACCAAACATCATAAACCTCATCCCAAAAAAACACAATACTTATTTTGTTCATGCACTTCTTTGATCCACTCAAGAAAAACATAAAATTTATCTATTGTGATATTAACCACATCGAGAGCAAGAAATTATGCCGCCCAACCTCTATTTAACACTTTAGGGAATGACATGGTTTTCCATAAAAATGATCAAATGGATCCATGAATATAGAATATAGATTGAAATTATAATAATAAAACTCAAAAAAAAATTGTTGTACCCGAGATCCACGAATGCTCAAGATAGATTCTGGTATCATATCTTCTAGTGTCTGGTGGTCCGGTCATTCTACCCATCTGTCTATGGGTGGAACGTAGTACTAATGCGTATTTGTGTAGTAAAAGCATGCTAAAATCCCCTTATAATTCATGATAAAAAACGTTCATCCTTATTCATGAAAATAAATAACCTAACAACATTCCACTACACAACCTCATCCATATACATCATATCCAAATCATCCATTGAACCTAATTCCTTGATCACTAATAAGTGGTTAAATTTTGTCAATAGATGCATTCTCACATAGATAGTATCACAAACTCCCTAATCTTAGTGTGACCCTATGATGAAATCAATGGACTTGTCAGACCATTTTAACTCAAAACATCCCAGGGACGAAATAAACCATGAGGAATATGATAGGATACCTTTATCTTCTAGAAACAATATCTCTACAATCTCTACGTCCACCCATTTCATCCCAGGCCACCAAAACTACATCCTTGTACCATGGTAAAATGTGGAATATACTGGGTGTACTTCCAAAGGAAAGTTATGAAACTCAAGAGGAATTCCCTTGTGCATAAATATGAAAATAGAAAACCTCCCATGAAACAACATCTTGTACCTACCATCCTTCAAACATCCATTCAGATCATCACCATGGCCACCACAATAGAGAATCACCTCTATCATTGAGTCTCCACACTGAGATTCCTCTAACTTTCACATCAAACAACACTCCACCATCATCTAAAACAAAAAACCTATACCATAATCCACCCATATATCTATGTGAAAGGATTCAAACTTCTCCATTTCTCTCCAAGAATCTCCAATATCCCAAAAAAAATCTATTCATGACTTCGATATCAATGTTACAACCACAACATTCCCATTTAAAGAGGTATAGAAGATCTAAAAATCTTAATTCAGATAAAACACCATCCACCTCCACCACACCAATATCAAATCATCCTGATAAATGATATACCTCATGAACATGTGATACGTAAAGACTATAGAGTGATCCCTAATGGGGTAATGCCACCAAAAAATGAGGGAAAAATCAAAATTTGCCAACTCCATAATGTGGGTGGCATTGTTAAACTCATAGTCATATAAATAATGAGAGAAAAAAATGATAATTTCTATTTAAAAAATCAAAAAACTTCTCAAACCTAGATGGACAGAATAAAAATACAACTCTAATTTAAAACTATCCTCGAAAAACTGAATCACTAGATCACTGACCAATTTCACATTCAAGTAACTAAGCACTTTTTAGTACCAATAATTCCTCACAAAAATCATGTTACTTCATAGTAAATGCTATCAATGGGTATTAAACAAGACATAAAAATTGAAGAACCATATGATAATATCTCAAAAAAAAACTATGATCCTATTCCACATTATTAACTGATTCCCAAGAAATAACTACGTCAACCATCAACTAGACTACTACAAAACCATAATACGAAACCAAATTTTATTTTTATGGACCTCTTGAGTTTGAAAATTACACTAGGAAAACATTCCATATATCTATTGGCATCAAGAAACATGAAAGATAGTTTAGTGAATCATGATCGGATCCTCCTATGACCTTGAGTAGAATAAGATATCATTGATCAATACAAAAATTAACCAATACATGAACACACTAAAAAAGGAGTTCATAAGCCCCGTGAACGTGGTTAGTGTGTTCATTACACATAGTGACCTGAATATAAACTCAATGTTCCCATACCTATAACTGAATAAAGTCTTCAGGATATCACACTCTTCACTCTCAACTGGGGAAATCTAAACCATAGATGAATCATAGAAGACCAACTCACCCCTCTTAAATGTTTGAAATGGTAATTTATCCCTAGGAGAGTGTAATGGTTCTTAATCATTTATTGATTGAAACTCCAATAGTATATACACAACCTTATACTATTATCTTCCTTCATGGAGAACAAAACTGGAGCACCCCACTATGTCAAAATCGGCTGAATGATACCCTTATAAATCAAATAATATCTATGGATCCTTAAATCCCATATCAAAGAAGGTTTCCTATAATAAGGTTGCATCAAAAATTTGGAAGCTCCAACATTAATGTCTATCTCGAACACAGCATCATGTTGAGTGGTTTCATTATATCCTCCTTAGGAAAAAATTGTAACTACCCAATGAACTTAGGAACCTCTACTATCCCAATATATATTGATTCTATAAAAAATAAATCCAAAAATTAAAGGGGCTCTATACACCAAATTCCCAATTTAAATCATCAATCACTAAGGAAAACCACATAATTTCTATCTATATATGATAATATTACTCTCATAAATAAGTAGTTGATAACAACACATAAGGAATACAAAAAGTTGGTGTTGATGATGATAGTGTTTGGGAACATAAATAGTAAGACAAGTTCTCTAGTAGTCTAATGTGTCCCCAACATCTATCTACACCCTTGGCACACATAAAACAATACACTCTAGCCTCTAATTATGGTTGTAAACACCTAAAAACAGAAATCCTCCCAACATCTAGTCCCATAAAATGGTCTAAAGTGGGTGAAACAAAGGAGTGAAAAGCTACTGAATCAAAAAAGGTACAAACAAGGGTACAAACCAAACATATTTTAACTATGATTATCTACGATCCATTTATAACTGCTACCTCCAATATGTATAACTGAAAATTCCCATCTAATCATCCTACATAATGATAAAAACGTCCATGTCCAAACTAAGGCCATGGTCCCTGAAGATGAGAATCATACAAGGGGCGTACTCTACCTAATTCCCATCCCGTCGAAGGACCATAAGTGGTCTACCTCTACTACTGAAAATATCTCCCTAAAAACCACTACTATGTTTAGAAATGAAAATGTCCACATCCACCAAACTAATTTTAGGGAACCACTATGAACTATTTGGGGAAATTTCTATGAACCACACAACTAAAAACACTAACACAATGCTCCCACAAAATTACATAAAACACTTACCCGAGAAGACTATAAAAGAAGCTTCTTTGTTCGACTCCCCATAGTTTGAAAACTCAATGTTCCAGGAAATTATGATCTACCATTGAATTTTATTTCATTGATTAACCTTGTTGGTTTCCATTTAATAGTATACCACTTAATGAGTGTGTCCACTCAATCACCTTTGAATTCTTCTGAATCATTCGATACATTAGAAATGAAAAATGACTAACTGAATACTAGATTGAAATATGGAGTGTCTCCAAATGAAATCTCAAATGAGGCTCCTCATTTGGGGAATGATCTGGGGGAAACATATAAGGACATTGAACATGATTACCAAATCTCAAATTAACATAATCCTCTTCTAATATGAAATAATATTTTACCTCAAAAAATCCTTCATGGTCAACAAAAGAAAATATTACCAAAACACTTTCTCGAAGTTGACCCATGAAACATCAATCTCCTTCGTTCTTCAGTATACAATGTTCACCATTGGCACACTACTCCCCACATCGGATTATCTTCCAAATGAACTGAGTATCCCATAGGGTCCCAAATTGAACTAAAATTGATCTCTTGATTCTCTATCAATATATCTCACATTGCACATGAAACACAACCCTCATAAATTACAAAATAATACAACTGAAATGTACACAATGACCTACACCAAGAAATATCCTTTTATATCAGATCAACAATATGGTGATCAAATAGAATAGACTGCTGGTCAACAAATACCAGAGCTACATGAAGATAATTAATGAGAGCCATAAGATAAAATAAAAAAAGAACATTCTAAGCTTGGTAGTATAATATTTTATTAAGATTTATTTTTTGTTAATTTTATTTATCATAACCTTAAAAACACAACCCAATTCAAATAAGATCACAAGTCGTCATAATATATGTATTTCTCTTATGTATCATACTTAAATATAGGTCCACCTCACATGGTAGTTTAAGAATCTCAAAGTCTATGCACTAGAACATCGGGCCCCCTAAAATATTGTGTCCTACCCAATCTCCTTGGCCTATATCACACACCAAGGTCAACTAGAACTGTTTCCATGCCAACATATGTAACCATCACTATTAATTACTAAAAACATCACCATTTCACTCATACATGCTATTTGATAACACTCGGTCTTGACCCCCTCTCTCTAAATATTCCACAATGAGTGGTGAGAGATTATGACCCCTAGTCCCGCATTCTTAGGACCCGGGTTAGTGAATACCACTAAGTTTATAATAATCTCATGAAATAGGAGGAATTACCTTATATAAATTTGTATGATTTCATGAAAGGATTATTCATCCATAATAAACACCATAACATAATATATATAAAGATACCAAAACCACCCCTCAAGAATGTTTAAACAAAAATGATACAAATAAATGTCTAAAAAGTAAATACCCACAATAAAATCAAACGTAGTGAAACAAAATTTATTCATGGTGACATCAAGTATTTTCAATCATGATACGTATAACCCTATATGAAACCTCAATATAGTTTTATATAAATAGGGTTATTATTCATGTATACTTTGTGGGAAAAACAGGATCACTCTTGCATAAGTGAAAGAAGCATACAAACAGACCCATAAGAAAAAAATAACCAATAGCACGTAAACTAGTTAATTATATATCCAAGTATCATAAAGGAATTATTAGCATGTATCACAATCCATGTAATGTAAGATAATAATAACAACATTGATAAGTGTACCCCACACTACATTCCATCTGATACGATGATCTAACAACTTTATGTTGTACATCATGGATCTACTGAATATTATGTGTACCACATCATCCCATAAGAATAGTAACATAAAATCTCTCATGCAAAAACCTAGGCTCTCCACCCCACAAGCACCACTATATCACACCCCACACGAGAACACCTTGGCCACAACACCTCCAAAACCATAACCCGAGCAGAATGGTCTCTTGAAATTTTAGGACATCCACATCGTTCTCTCCTCCTACCATGCACGACTACCTCCAAAAGCTACCCCACAAGCACATATATATCACATGTCAACCATTAACACATGGTCCACAACCCTAGAGGCACATTCATAAAAAATATCACATGAAAACACATGGACCATCACAACCACCAACTAATGCACAATCATACCACCAACCATCACAACCTATTTAATACCTATGTCACATGGAAGAGAGATCGTTAATGATTCAGTACCCAAAAATCCATCCTAATCACGAAATATCAGAAAATACCCCCATGATACTATGTATGTGTCATAACATAGTGGTCGATGGGGGTGACATGAATATTTAAATAACAAGGAAGTAAAATTTATAAAAACATATCCTTTCACAACTACAAACTATGGGTACAAAACCAAACACTTTTAAAATAAAAACATCACCACATTTACCCCCATCTCTAAATTCACAACACTATACAATTATTCACAATCCCCATTTAATCTTTCTATAAAATTATCATTATCCATCCAATTCATTTCATTATTTATTTTCAACCACATTTAACCACACATATAACATCCTATGTAATGAAAGAATACATATTTTTCATATATATTAATATTTATGAATTATGCAGTAAATTCTCCTTAAAGGTGATACTATTTCTAATAGCATACATGACACACAACAATGATTTTCTCTGAAATCATGTGTTACATGAAAGACTGAGTTATACAAAAAATATATGTTAATATTAATATTTAATATGGGAGTTATCACCTAGAAATTGTATTAAGGGAATTAATAAAACTGATTATATTTTTTTACATATTTATATAAATGTTTTTATTTTAATATAATAAATTTCATAGAATCAAGATAAAAATAAATCCATTATTACACTTAAAAATTGTATTATTTTTTTAAAATATTTTTTACTTATTATTAGTGGCACACATTTTTTAAAACCAAATTTTAAACATTTTATACTTTTTATATAACTATATAAACTTTAATTTTGAAATAGAAATAGAAAAAAAATAATTTGGTCAAATATTTGAAATTTTTCTAAGTAATTTTATATTTTGATTAATAGTGAGTACTGTAAAATTTTAGTTCCAAAATAAATTTTCATCCAAATTATTATTAAAGTAAAAATATTGTTTTGGTTGTTTTTAATGTATAATTAGTTATATATTATGCCTTTTATTCCAATTAATGACATTGGAGGAAATTTTACATTTAATTTAAATATCAAATCATAGAAAACTTTTGAATATTTCTACTTTTAAAACATCATTGGTCATAATATCATTGGGATTAATATTAAAATAATTTAATCCAATTATAGGATTGTAATTTCAAAAAAGAAAAGGATTGAATATTTTTAATAATAATATTTTATAATTTTTAATTAGTTAAACATTGTTTTTTAGCAAAATTATTTATGAAAATAATTATATGTAATAACAATGGATAAGGAAAAACTATCTTACTAAATGAAAAAACATTGAAAATAAGATATAAAAAAACTCTATGATTGTCTATAAATTATTTTAAATCTATATTACATCATTTCAACCTCTATGTATCTATAATGATCAATTTTATTCCCTTGGGGGACATTTAAAAAAAATGAGGCACTCAAATATTTTCATGAATACCGAATGTTTCATTTCCCCCACTTATAATAGGACTCATATCCTCATCACTTATTCACTCTTATTAATACATTTATTACCATAAAACCCATTACCATATAATCTCCCAACATGCCTCCCTTCACCCTGAAATCCTAGATTTTGGCCTAAATCCAACTACGGAATTATTTTTGTGTAATCCGCCTAAAAAGAGTTAACATTATTTAATGATCATTTATGTTTTATTTATTTCTCCATTACTTCATTGATTATTATAAAATAAATTAAGTATCCTTAATATAATGATATTTTGTTATTTTACAATTTTGATCAACATCTACAAACATTTTCATAAAAATTTCATTGAAAATAACATTCATGAATGGTGAACTTCACCTCGTGAAACAATGTCACTCGTCTTTCCATTACTGTCACTCGGGTTTGGGGATTATGATAGACATGTTTTTTTACGTAACACATACAGAAACACTTATATATATATATATATTATATTAATAGTATTTTAATAATTTTAATTTTTTATAACACTTACATTCATGTTATCCACTTTGCGTAAATATAATGAAATCGTTTGTGGACGTGTGGACCAATATCTCCTCAGAGTGATTTGATACGTTCACAGTTTAAATGGAATTTATTATGGATGTGTTTAATTTAAATTAGTGAAATAAATAATATATATATATATATATGATATTTTTGACATAATTACCTTTCTCTAGATATAATGTAGCATTTTCTTTATTACCCTTTCACACATTGAAAAAGTGATAACGTCGTTCGTGAACGTGTAGACTGCCACCTCCCTGGTATGATGTGATTCCTTCTACATCATAATATTTAAATATATAAGTATGTATGATTAAATATATTTTTATTTATGGTATTACGATCACTATATAAAGATAAATTTTACTTACCTTCTTTCCAAAATTATCGTTTCAAAATGGAATGTTGGTGATGCATATATATGGCATACCTTCTCCAGGATTATAACGCCAGTTCATTTTTAATGAAAAGATTTCATAAATATTTCTAAAATTATAATTTATGTATATATATGATAATTATTTCATGGTTATTATCATGGAGATGTTTATATAATGACCCCTTCGACCACTGTTGACCTACCAATGTTTCTTTGAAAGATAAACCGAATATGGTCAAAATCCCCAAAGTAAACATAATTATTTAAGTAGTTGTTTACAAAATTGTTATAAGTGAAATAAAAGTGATGATAATCATGAATAATTTTATGAAAAAATTAAATAATGAATATAAGTATATTATTCCCGAAGATAAAGATACACATTACTAGTTAGGATTAAGGTAAGTGATTTCATCTCAATCTCCTTTCATTGAGGAATTTTTTTGATGATATGCACCATTATTATAATATAAGGCTAATATATATCCAATTTTACATTATACATCCTTATGTTATGTATTATCATGTTATGTAATACTTTTTTAAAAGAAATAATTTCATATAGAATCTGATTTAAATGCTTAATGTGGTATGGGACACATTGAATGTTTGAAGATTTAATTTGAAAATATTTTCCACCATATCAAGGTTATTGATATTATTTTATATATATATATATATAATTCTAAAAAATAATGTTTTATGTCTATTTTTAATTTCACTCAATAATTTTGAATAATAAAACTTTTTATGTGTTTTAAATGGAATGTTTTGAAAAATGTCAAAATGAATGTTATATTCTTAACACAGAAGGTGACAGTGACTTTCCTTCCCGAATGACCAATATTTCACTTTTATATGACATTCCAAAATTTCCTATTTTATTAAATGAAAAACCTTCTTTCCTTTTTTGTATTTTTTTATTGAAAATTATTTCTTTAAATAAAAGATTATTTTTTATATAAAATGTGATTTTGAATGTTTTTGGTATTTTATTATCTGAAATTAATTTTTATATTATTTTAAATGGTTTCTATAATGAACAATTGTTATATTTTGTGTTGAATATCTTAGTAATTAAAAATAAATGTTTTGAACTAATATAACTGGGTGAGACAATTATATATTAAATAATGGGTGTGCCTAGATATGAATACAATGCATTAGGTAATGATTATAATATATGAAAAATTATATTGGAAGTTAGACAAATGGATTTTACAATCTATAAGTGTTCTATAAGTTTTAAATTTTTATGATTTACTATTGTACATACATGAATTTTCTAAGTTTTTTAATGTGTATTCATGGAAATTATTTGTTTTCAAATGAAAAAGTAAATCATATTTATTAATGGAGGATATTTTAATTTTGGGTTAAAATCATATGTTTTCAATTATCTAGTTTTATTGAGTTTTAAGGTTTATTAATTTACTAATGGTTTCAATATTTTTATATCACTTACTATGCTTTTTATGATTAACCCAGACGATTAAATGTTTTTCATATGATTTAATAATTGGTACTATATTGGAAGAGGTGATGATGAAATTCAAAATGATTTTTCATAAATTAGATGATGAATTATTTTTTACATGTTTTATATTGTAAAGAAAATGGATACTATTTAGAAGTGTCAGCTTTGTATTATATTGTTTTGTTCTTTACTATATATGGACTAATTATCTAAAACACTAAACCTGAAAGGATCCTCAATGTGAATGAAAATAATTTCATAACAAAAACTCATGATTATATAATATTTAAGGATTGAACCTTATTGTTTGTATCATAAGTCTATTTAGATAAAATTATAGGTTAGTGGAATATTAATAACATTAGCATAAAATATTTTACCTTTTTTTCAAGTAAAAACATTATTTCATATGAATATTAGAGTATTTGTTAATAAAAAATATGTTTTTTCAAATTGGTTCTCCATAGAGGAATCAAGGAACCAGTAGTGGGTAAGAACTGAGAGGAATTATCCTTCAAAATCAGCATTCCAAGATGTTCATAATTATAATTGAATAATTGTTTTCATTGAAGACTCATATAACTCAGTTGAAAAAGGGTGGTGGTATCCAAGCTCGAGAGAAACCCAATTTACCTTGAATATATATGTATATTGTGGATCATTTTATTAGGAATAACCCCCCATCATTTAATTTATCATAAGACTTTGTGGTAGATGAATTATGAATCAATGATCTGGAAAAGATATTTCATGTAACGAGATGTTCATAACATCAAAAGGTAACCCTTTCTATTTATCATTTTGAACATAAATAAAATAGATTTTATTCATTGGTTATTAATACCATAATGAATGATGATATTAATACCATGAAATGGGAAACATTTAGGATAAGTTTCCTAGAGAAATGTTTCCACAAGTTCATTTGACTCCAAATGGAAAAAAAATACTTATAATTGATGAAATATAATGAATATTTCATAAATTTATGAGCAGGAAACTTCAAAATACTGGATATGTATGTTTTATATTTTATTCTAGACAATGATAAATAAATTAATCAATTTTAATCATGATTTAAACTTTTTATACAATGATATTTGGTTGTGTGATAATTTAAAATCTACGAGAATTTTGTTGTTTTTTTATGGAAAGTTTGAGATGGAGTTTTCTGAGTCTTATGTGCTTCGTCATGATAAATGTAAGAAATGGTATGGATATACGGTTATGGGGAAACATTCACCAAATAAATATATTCATATGGAAATGAAGTTCCAATATTGTAGTAAGCATGGTAAAAATATCCCTCGAGAATGTCATAAGAAGACATCAATGTGGTACCAATGTGGAAAGTTTGACCACATGGCCCATGATAGTAGGGAAATAAATCACGTGGAGTCAAAGATTGTAGAAACTGATAGCCATATGATGGTAAGATGTCTTAGCTACAATGATATGTTTCATTATAGTAATTCATTTCATATGTTTGTTTCATAGGATGGAAATATTCATGATCATAAATATAAAGGCGTTGCAAGGAAATTTTCTATTACTACAGTTGATGTTAGTACATCAAAAGAAGTGGTGACATGAATGTTACTTGGTTTTTTTTAATTATGTGAATACCATTTATAACATTGGATATTCACATTCTTTCATTTTTTGAGTAATTTTCATGTATTTTAGAAATATCGCCTAATAAAAATAAGATAAAACTTTTGAAAAAAAAACTATGTGTGGAGGAATTAAAGAAACCATGATGCATATGAATCATTCTATAGACATCAAGAAGATTCTATTTCCAAAAAATAATGTTGAAAATGTCATCCTAGATGTGGATATAATTCTTGGTATGGTTTATCTTTATTTTTATCATGCTAAGATATATTACAATGATAAAAATGTTATGTTCTATAATTTCATACATTTGATAACTTACAAAAAGCTATTAAATTTATTAGAGATGGAAATGACAATTTTTAGATCATATTGTTGAAAATAAAGGAATGGTTCAAATTAGTGATGTTCTATTAGTAAATGAATTCATTGATGTTTTTTCACATTATTTTATTAATGTTATTTAAAATGGAGTGGTTGATCTTACTTTTGAATTAGTTCTCGGTGCAAACTATATTTCTATACCCCCATATCGAATAGATGAAGTGGATCTTTTAGAGTTGAAAAACCAATTGTGAGAGGTGTTGGAAAAATGTTCCATATGACCGAAAACATCACCATGGGTTTCCCCTGTATTTGTTTTTAAAAAGAAAGTTGTATCAATGAGATTTTTCCTTGATTATAGAGCCCTGAATAACATCACTATGATGAAAAAGTATCATTTTCCTCATATCGATTATTTTTTGTCATATTTAAGGACTATAGTATTTTTCAAATATTTACCTAAGGTCTAGGTGCCAACAGTTGAGAATGATTCATTCTAACATTGAGAATAACATTTTTGAAACAATATATTTCCACTATGAATTTTTAGATATTCCATTTTGGTTATCTAATGCACCTACAATAGTCAAGGATCTCATGAATATAATTTTTCAAGAGTTCTTGGATATGTTTATGGTCATGTTTGTTGATGAAATTTTACTATTGTCTAAAATTCAATAGCAATATGAAAAACATATATGCAGTTTTTTGAAATCTAAAATGGAAATAATCAATATAGTAAATTGAGTAATTTTGAATTTTTATTGCAACAAATTTCATTACTTGTTCACATTGTTTCTAAATATGGAATAACTATGGATCCCACTAAAACAAATGTTTTTGTAGAATGGAAAATTCACATAAATATCACATATTTTTATAAATTTTATGGATTATAGGGATACTATAAGAAGTTTTATAAAAACTATTCATAATTTTCTAGACCAATAACTATATTAACTTGAAAAGTATTTAAGATCATCTAGAAAAAATATGTTGCTAGTTTTTAGGAACTAATAATAAGATTGGTGAATGATATTTTATTTCCCTTCCCTTTCATAAATGGTGAATTAATTATCTATAGTGATTCATCATTAAATGAACCATTTTTCCTATAGAAGATAGATCTTGTCATTTTATATGATTTATGTTATTTGAAACCTCTTCAGTTTTATTTTCTAACACATGATTATGAATTATCATATTTTGTTTTTATTTTAGAAATTATCAGACATCAGTTGCATGTAGTAAAGTATGAAATAAATAATGGTCAAAAAATATTTAAGTATATATTCAATATGAAATAATGGAACATGAGTAAGAGAAGATGACGGGAACTAATCCTGGATTATGATTTCATGATTATCATCCTAAAAAAGAAAAAAATGTGGCTTATTCATATAATTAAAAATGTAATCCTACATTAACCATGTTTGGATGGAACATTAACCTTTGTTTAATGATTTAATGAATTTTGGACTATATGTTGTGAATTCAGAGAAATATTGTTTTTTTTTGGATTTAGTGTAGTAGACATTTAAAAAAATTAAGAGGGAACAATATGTGGAACACTTTTTGCATTAAAAGTTAAAATCCATTATGAATGGAGAGTTTCCTAATTTTAATATTTATGGATAAGGTGTTTTATGATATAGAAAAATTTTATGTTTACGTAGTGATTAATATTTAAGGAACGATTTAGTGAAACAATTTCATAATTCTTTATTTTTTATTCATACGGGTAAGAATATGATGTATAGTTACCATTAGGAGTGTTATAGGTGGGATGTAATGAAAAGATACATTACTTACTTTATAGTGAAGTGTTTGAATTTTATGTACATTATAGACTAAAAAATTTGATTAAGAGGATTATTTAATCATTTTCATTTATGATATGGAAATCGGAGAATATATCATGGGATTTCCAGTTAGGATTTCAAAATTATCATCAAGGTAATAATATGATTTTTTAATGTTGATCAATTAACTAAATATTTACGTTTATTTCTTTTTGATATAATATGTATTAAAGTATCTTTATGAACTATATCTAAAAGTTATTATCAGGTTATATGGAGTGCCTCTATACATTTTATCAGAGTGTGATCCTAGGTTAACTTACATTTTTTCAAACTGATTTTAGAAGTCGTTGGGTTCTATTTTACATTCATGCACATCATTTCATCTACAATTTGATGTATAGTTTGAATAGATGATTCAGAACCTTGAAGTTATGGTTCAACCTTACTAAATAGATTACCAGATTAATTTGGATCAAAATAATTCTTCTACTGAGTTTTCTTATTATAAATTTTTTCATTCTAGTGTACATATGGTGCTATTTAAGGCATTATATGGGAAATAGTGCTAGACATCGGCTTTTCTGGGATAATTTAGGAGAATGTAATTTGATGGGACTATAGTTAGTAGAGGAAACAATATATAAATAGAAGTCAATTTAGTGAAACATGATGTAATATCAGAGTATGAAGAAAAGGTATACAGGTAATTATAGGAAATATCTTTATTTCAAGGTTGGTTATCTTATATTACTCAACATTTATCCATGTAAACAGGTTATTCATTTTTTTAATAAGGGGAAATAGATTCAATGGTTCATTGGAGAATATAAAATTTGAGATAAAGTGAGATTAGTTTCATACTGATTGGATTTACCTTAGAGTTTATCCTAGGTTCAAAATGCATTTCATGTTTCAACTTTAAGGAAGTATATATCATATTAATCTCATGTTTTGACCCCTAAATGTTTTCAGTAGGAAGATAATCTATTTTTTGTTATATGGAATAAAAATATCAGGTTCTTTATATGAGAGTGAATATGCTGCAGAATTATGTAATTCACTAGGTTATGGTTTTATAGAAAACCACATGGTTCAAGGGGGAACATGGGAATATGAATAATCTTTAATAGAAATATATACCCACTAATTTAATGAGTGAATAAATTTTTAGGATATGGATATATCATTCTAGTAATAATAGAATAATTTTTTAAAAAATTTATTATCATTTTTTAATTAGAGAGTAATTTTACATTAAATGGGACACCTTTTCAAATTGTGTGCATGGAATGAAATAATGAGTATCTTTGATTTTTTTTTCACACAAGAAAGAGTTATACTGAGGAATAATATATTTTTAAAATAATTATTTCATATGGAATTTATTTCATGGTTTTTTTATCTACAATTATGAATATGACAAACTATATTAAGTTTACATGATCATATAAATATTTTTGTGTTGATCTAAAAACTTTTATAGGCATAATAGAATAATAAATCATGTCATTTTCATAAAAATTATATTTTTCGAAACATTAGTTATATGTCTTTTTACTATAAAACATATTTGTAATAGAATTGAAACATTAAATTTTTATATGAAAAAATAAACATTACTTTTTAAATAGAATTATAAAAATTTACACTGGGTTAATTTTTTATATTTTCATTAGAACTTTTGTATTTTGGTGAATAATGAATAATATTGAATTTTGGTTCAATACTACATTTTCATCTAATTTATTTATGTAGTTAAAATATTTTTATAATTTTTTTTAATGTATAAATATATCTATTTTGTACCATTTAAAATAATTAATTTCATTAGAAAATAATTCAATTTGATTTTAGATATAGAAGAAGCACTTGTTTTTAATCTTTTCTATTTTAAAGACAGGATTTTTCATCCCATCTGAGGGAATAATTTTAAATTAATATCCACCACTACTATTTATGGGTGTAAAGACACAAACCTCAGTATCCTGGACCAAGTGCATTACATTATTAAAATTGAATGATAAATAAATAATTCAAATTCTGAAGGACTAAATAGTTTAATATATTTGGAAAACCAGATGCAATCAAAAGTTTTTCATTTGAATGTAAAAGGAAAAGGCTTTGAAACTCCAAAATTATCTCTAAAATTCATTCATAATATACATATTCACATACTAGGGAAAATATAAAACATAAGAAAGTGGTTAGATCTGATGCTCATTAAGGATAAAAAGTATATATGAAGCAATGATCATAAATAATAAGGAAAGTGAATATATAATAACACATGTCATTAAATCATAATCTTGAACATAATGACATAGGAATAAAATTTATCCAAAATAATTCCAAATAAATAATATTGTTATAATAAAATGTAACCATTGATAATAAAATAGTTGAATAATCACATGTATTTTCCATTACAAATATAATAATGAGGGAATTCATAATGCCAAAGATCATGAACATAGAATCAAGGATTCATCCATGAAACAATACACAAATTAGTAAAAACCTGATATATTTTTACTCATGAGACATAATGATGAATCGGGGGGATATATAGGGCCCCACATATCACTTACTAAGACAAATTCATTCCACATATTAATGGGTTAAAATACAATAAATATATACACTCACATGGAGACTAGCATATTAAATTTAAATAATACTCCCTATTAGAAATTCTAAAAATATACTATCCTAAGTAATGCAGAGAATGGTATCAGGATAGTACATCCCTATTAAAAATTACAATAAACCATTAAATAAAACATTTTATATGGTTGAATAATAGATCAATATCAATATATCGTAATATTTAATTGAGGGTGTTGAAGAAGGTGAAAATACTCAAATAAAAACATTGATACTTCATGGAATAAAACCCAATTTACATTCTAAACAAGAGTTATTTTGGAATATAATTTATATTTATCATAATAATAAAATTGTATATCAATGAAAATATAATGTAATTAAATTATATATGAATATTATTATAATAATATTGATAATATAATTTGTAAACTGAAGTGAAAGAGTGGTTAGGAATCCTTAGAAATGACACAATTAAGTGCGGTTTTTTGAAAAATATATACGAGTCATTAAAGCATACAATGTGTAATTTTTTTAAATAAAACCAGAATTTATCTAATAGATTTATTCTTGATAAAAAGAGATATTTTAGTTAAATTTTTTTGTCTTAAAACATGTTATGGAGTTTACTTGAAATAGGATACTAAATTTGGATGTTCCCTTTAATAGTGCTTTCTAATCGGGATGAATTGATAACGAAAACATATAAAACATATTTTACCAATAAAAAGAAAAATAATTGGTATGGGTACATATATTTTTATCACACACAAAAAAATTTGGATTATTGAAAAATAATAATTATGAATTAAATAAAATTAAATAGAGAGAAAGTGTATCCTGAAGTAAAAAATTGGGTTTCAGGAAGAAACCCATACATTATGTTTGAAAATGTTGTACACTTGCACTTCATATCCAAGATAATGAAATTATATTCATAAATAATTTAATCTAGTACATATTTAATATATAAATTATTTACTATAATTTTATTCATTTCATTTATGACCCTTTTGATGTGCAATATAATTTAATTTCATCGTTTGGGAATGTTTACATGGTTTTCATGATTGGTTCACTTGAATACGTGTATGAAAGATCATGTAAAATGTGAATACTTATCCATAATTGAAATTAAATGTGATTAATGGAAATATAATAGATTTAATTATCTTATATATCATTTTTCAGTATGTGTGGATGATTTATTAGATATAACATTCATACAATCATTTATACTGTTTTTGTATTTTCGTCGATCACAATGTATTTTTTTATTTTATATAAGTTTAATGGTTCGAGAAAAATAAATATTTTGTAAAAAAATTATTATAATCTCATTTAACCATAAAAATTAGTTTATGAACAACCATGAAAGTGTAATTGAAAAACAAAAACCCCTCATCCATGAAGTTGGTAAATCATCACCTCACAGATGATGTTTTCATTTTTAGAATAAAAGGGGAATAGAATAGAATTGATGGTTAATAAACCATTATCATAATTAAATTATAGTATATTAAATACACAAGATTTAACATTCCACATTGTTCTAGTAGGGTAATAAATTAATTAAAAGAAATAAATTAAACGAAAATTTAGTGAATGAAATGGGATTTTACCTCTTGAATTCATCTCTTTGAGAAGCTCATTAAGGAACATTAAATTGTTATTTTGGGTGAGACTGAGAAAAAAAACATGGGGAAGTGTTTTGGGAGAGTTATTTATTTTGAATTCAAGAATTATTAAAGCATTGGAGGTGTGAGGAGAAGAAGTGGTGAAGGGTGGTATTTATAAAAAAAGAGATGGGCGTTTTTTGAATATTTTATTCATTATTTAATTATTATTTCTGAAAATTTTTAGTAGTTTAACCTTATCACTAACTGTATTAAAAAATGAATTATTGTTCGATATTATGTTCTTATATTATCTATACATCACTTATGACTCAATATTTCATGTATTTTTGAAATACCATAAATGATTGGATTTCACTATTGAAAAAAATTCAACTATTTTAGAAAAATCCAAAAAACTCACCATGACTATTTTTCTACATTTATTATTCAAAAAAACACACCATTATATAATTTTTTCCTTCTAAATATTGTGATCTAAATTTTTAAACAAAAAAATTATTTACTCAAAAAATACCATGTCTAATATTACATCAGATTTTATGATATTTCAAAAACTATTAAAGGTCCCATAAATATTATTATTATAATATAAAAAATATCAATTTGTAAAAATATTACATTAAAATAAATCTTATTTTATTTCATTATTTTAATTATAAATCATTGAATAAACATTTACAGTTTACAAAAAAATCCTACAATTAATTTATCAATTTTAAAATATTTATTTTCATATTCCCTAATATAAATATAGAATATTTTCATTAATAAGATACCTAAATATAATTTTTATTTTAAATAATGAGGTTAATGTTCTATTGGTCGGTTTACGTTTCATAATAGAAACATTATTATTCCAACGGTCTTTTAAGTATTCCATCGGTATAGATTCTGTAGTTTTTAAAAATATATCTTATTTCCTTCATTATTCATTTATAAAGATTATATTGTTCTGATATGTTATTTTATATGATTTATAATATATTAAAAAATTATATAAAGATTAATTCCATTGGTAAAATCATGGGTCTCTAAATTATCCCCTCCTATAAAATTTTCATATTCAAAATTTACAAAATGTCACCTCATAAAAAGATGTGGGTAATTCTTAATTAGAATTTCCTCTATCTCCCACTTCACATTTCCCAATTTATGACTTTTATATTGCATCTTTAACATCTTAGTTGTACTATTACTCAAAATCTATAATATTGTTTCCAAAATATGGATATAACATCACTATAAGATATAACAAGTTCCAATTATATTCCTTCAGAAGTTATAAAATGCGGTGCGTATATAATTTAATTTCTTATAGTGGATATGTGGAACACATCTTGTACATTAGATAGGATAAGTGGGATTAAATAATTATAATCTAAAACTCCAATTCTCTCTGGAATTTCAAGTGGTCTGATATACATGGTTCTTGGTTTCTATTTATTACCAAACATTATCACACCTTTCATTCAGATACTTTTAGACTTACAATATCTCCCACTTGAAACTTCAAATCATTTATCCATTTGGCTGGATAACATTTTTGTATTATTTGATCATCTAGATAAGATTTTTAATTGTATTTACCATTCCTATTGTTTCCTTCACATGATCTATGACTACAAGATTCATTTAACTAATTTTATCCCAAGAAATTGGTGAACGACATCTCTTTCCATATAACTCATCATACAATGCCATTTTAATATGTGAATTGAAAATATAATTATACGAAAAATATACAAAAGGTTAATATTGATCCCATACACCATAAAATACAAGTGATTAGGACGTCAACATGACATATATTGTTTGAATCACCCTCTCTGATTGCACATCAATTTTATGGTGACAAGGAGTTTGCAAATGAACCTTGGTACCAAGATCCATTTTCATAATATTCCTATATTTGATGTAAATCTTGGATCATTATCTTATATAATGGAAAGAGGTGCACCATGAATTATTAAAACATCATGAATATTGAGTATTTCAAGGAAATCTAGTGAATAATCCTCCATTATAGTAAGGAAATGTGACGATTTGGTATGTCAATCAACAATTACCCAAATTTCAACATTATTTCATAGAGACTTTTGTAATCCAGTGAAAAAATCCATCTTAATTTCATTCCATTTCCATGTACTATTAGGTATTGGTTTTATAAATCCACTATGTTGTTGACTTTCTCTCATAACATATTAAAATAATAAACATCTTGATACACAATCAGTATTTTCCCACTTTATATTATCCTACCAAAAATGATCGTTAAAATCTATACACATCGTGGTCCTACCAGGGTGTATAAAGAAATTACTTCTATGAGAATAATATAGTAATTATATTTATTATCTTGGGTATAGATAGAACACATAGGCTTTTCCCAGATTTTAGAATTCCATCCTCATATCTGATGTCTGCAAACTTCTCATAACTCAATGATTTGATTTAATTTCAAAAAAAATCATGATCGTACCATGAACTCATAATATTTTAAAATAAGGATGGTTTAGAAATAATTTGTAAAAGCAGTGATTTTACACATTAATTGATAATTGTTATATACATCATTTCT
Source organism: Viscum album (assembly GCA_963277665.1). NCBI lineage: Eukaryota > Viridiplantae > Streptophyta > Magnoliopsida > Santalales > Viscaceae > Viscum > Viscum album. The sequence continues at coordinate 130,984 of CAUJRU010000532.1, forward strand.
AGATCCATGTACACATGATCCCGGTTGATCCTCATTTTGTTCAGAACCCCATGATCCTTCCCACTTAGTGGATATTCTGCCTTAGTTTCCTTCCATAAATAATAGTGTATAGAACAACAATAATCACTGAGTTACTTAAGTCATCCCCCTGAGCTCATGATTTGTTCATTTTGTTAGAAGATATATTTCAAGCTCTTCTGATTTTTATATATCTCACATCATTCCCCATGGATATAGGGTATCTATATCATTAATGCAATGATTACAGGTGCTAAATAAATATCATGAATACGATTGTTTTTTCATTTGTTTTTAACTGCATTTATGAATTTAAAATAAATCAATTATTTTTCATAAGGGCACAACTGTTTCCTCCTTTTGATGAATCACTATAGTTCACAAATCCACGATTTCTTGATATTATAGTCAATAAAATATAATTCAACAATATCCTCTTCAATTCTTCATAGAATTATAAATTTTATCTATTATATATGATATTAACCCCATTATGTGTAAGATTGGTTAAAAGTAAATCTAATTGAGGAAAATTATAAAAAAATTGATGATATTAACTTTATAAACAAATGAAAACATGTACCTCAATTATTTTTTTCGAGTAGGATATTATCGAACAACCATTTCATTCATAGGATCAACTAATATCCCGTCCTTAGAGAAAATATAACAAACAAAAATAAACTATTTGAATCTAGAATTAAAACTTTCTAAAATTCACATATAAGTCTTTTCATTTATGAGTCTCCAGAACAATATGTATGTGGTTCTTGTAGACCTTGTATCATTTTAAATACACCAATTAATCATCAATATGTACCACAAAGAAATTATAAATGAATTACTTAAACATTCAGTTCATTAGGTCCCTAAAAATATATGGTGCATTATTATGTCTAAATGGATTTACTGTAAACCTAAAATTTTCATAACATGTTCAAAATAATGACTTTGGAATATATTTCTCCTTCACATACAATTGATGATATCCAGAATAATGAAAAATCTTTTAAAAATATTGATCTCCATGAATTTGGTCAAATAATTCACCAATACACGGCCGAGGATACTTTTGAATTATCATAATACAATTAAACTCCCTATAGTCAATACACAGCCTCATAGATCCATATTTTATCTTAAAAATGAATAGGAGCTCCCAGTAGTGAAACACTGGGGAATATAAATAACTTAGCACTCAATTCCTCTAGTTTTTATTTCAGATTCACTAATCCCACAGTGATCATTCTATAACGAGTCTTTGATATTATTCTTACATCAAGTATTAAATCAATAGAATAATCAAATTCTTGCTCTAGTGGATGTCCAGGTAAATATACTGGAAATACATCAAATTTATTCCTATTTAGTCGGTAAATACTAAATTTTAAGATCATATATTTCATTAATAGGTTTTTTCTTATATTATTCTCCAAGAACCTCATTTAGAAGATCCACATAAGGTGGATCGAGAAATGAATCGAGTGAATAACTCTCCCCTCTAAAGAAAAGAAATTGAATATCTTTATGACAAATTATAATTCACTACTATTTGGAATAAGGTTTTACAATATTTTTTGATTGACATTTCATACCTAGTATTATATCAAAATATTCACTAGATATGATAATAAGATTGGAAATTATGGAACATCTATGTGTCATAATAGGAACTGATCACCATATCTTCGTTGAAATAAGGTTTCCATTAAGTGTTTTTACTAACAACTCCCTTATAAAAAGGAATTTTAAATATATAATTTTTATATAAAAATTGGATGATATAGAGGAATGTGATGATATAGAATCAAATAAATCTTTATCTATATTTTAGGTGATGATTAATGTACCTACCACCACATCATTCAGAACTTGTACCTCAGTTCATGTGATTTCCTAATCATGTCCTTTTTCCCATGGCCTCTTTTGGGGAATGATTTCCTAGCATCTAGAAAAATAAATTTCATGTTACACCAACACCTTACGTGTGAATAATTTAAAATTTCTGACATCTTTCTTTCCTGTTAGAGCATGGCCCACATGGCTTTTTTCTCCATACTTATAACAATCTCTCTTTCCCACAAATAAGGGTTCATGAAGTTTCATTATATATTTATTTGGTGTTTTAAATTATATCCTTCTATTCTTCCATTTTTCTTGATTTCCTTTTCTAGAGTACTAAACACCCCTCTTATTATCATTTATCCCTTCAAAGAAATATAGTGTGGAAACATATTTCTTATCCTAATGGAATATGATACTATCTCCTCATATGATGCGAATGTTTCAGAGATTATTTCCCTTTATAGAATTTTTTTATGATCATTAAATAAATAGTCAATATTTATCCATGTATTACTAATTTTTTCTGAGTTATGTCTTGTTATCCTTGTAATGTTGATTCCTGTATGGAAACATTTATACCATCTTTATATCCCAGAGTAATTAATTTTCTCCCTATATCCACTCGATATTCATGGGTGAAATATTTCTCTAAGAAAAATTACTTAAAATCCTTTTATTCAATATTTTCAATTTCGTCCCCATCCTTTGTGTTTTGAATTAATGACCGCCATTAATCTGTGTTTTCTAAGAGATAGTAGAATACCATGTTTACCTTCTCTATTTTTTTACTTTTCAAAATAATAAATATCTTATATACTGATAGAAATGTGGGTTTTCCCCATTGAATAATGGTGGTCATTTTTACAGAAAGCAGTGTATCACTGTTACACCATATTATGGATCAGGATACTCTATGTGAGTATGGTTAATTCTCCAATCAAGATTTAGTTTTCCCAATATAGTTATATGTTATTCAACTATATTTTCTGATCATGCTCTAACATCATTAACTTGTATAGGAGTTGAAACCCTATATGGTGTATATGCATTGATACAGTTTCCATCCCATCGATTAGGTGCCATTAAAAAATAATCAATTAAATTAAATTATTTTATGAATATTAATGTGTAATTTAATACAACAAAAATAGATAACATACATTATAAATTTACGGATAGCTATTCTCATAATCATAAACACGGTTTCTTTGGGGACATGTTTAATTTTAAATCCTTTATAATGGTTTATAAAGAAAATTTTAATTATCATAATCATATATATTGGGAGTGTTAAATGAGGTGTATAGTATGACCTGTTGTTGTGTACCAGGTTATGCCGAGTCAGGGTGAAAGCACCTTTTTGGACTTTTTACCCCCAGGTACATTTGTGCTAGAACCACATCCACTTGTAGTATCCATATAGAGATGTATTAATAAGAATACCCATATATTCTCTACCCTACCGAAATTATAGGATTTTATTATATTCTTATTCTCAATGTCTGTCTCAGGTTTCTATTTCGAAATCTATGTTTTTTAAATCTAGTTTATATGGTTTCTACTAATCTCCTATGATTCCAATTGTAAAGACACCAACCCTAGTAGCCCTGATCTCTTGCCTTACTTTAATTAATTAGTATAATAAATAAGGAAGACTCATCTCGAAGGACTGAATACTTTTTTATCATTGGAAAAGAATAAAAAACATAGTTTTTTACATAAAAAACATTAATGGAAAATTGTAATATAAATTACATAGGAAACATCCATAAACTCAACTATTATCCCTATAAGTCATTCATAATATATATCATCACGTCATGGGGAAAACAATTAACCATAAAAAATGGGTGATATCATATTCTTAGTTAGTGTAAAAATTAAAATAGTATATACAAACTTAAATAGTTAGGATTGTGAATAACAAACAACACATTTCATTAAAACATAATATTAGACATAGTAATGCATGAATAAAATTTGATCGAAATAATTCCTTATAATAAATCACATGAAAATAAAACATAACCATAAATATTGTAATAGTCAAACAATCACATGGATTATCCATTACTAATATCATAGTGATTGAATTCATAATACCATACACAATAAACATACCTTGAAGGTGTCTACTGTGACACAATACATAAATGGGTAAAAACCTGTGCTATTTTGTCTCCTGAGACCTACTGATTTATCGATGGGCTATAGAGGGCCCCACCCATAACATACTAAGTCTAATTAATTAATCGTATGAAAGGTTTGTAACATAGTAAAAAAATGCATTCATATTGAAAGTATAATATCAATTGTAAATAATAATCCCAACCAATAAAAATTATAATAAACTATCTAGAGTAAATCAGAGAATGGTTTGAAGATATTACATCCCCAATATAAATAAATATTAAAAATTCAACAAAAATATGGTATATAGTAACAAAGGAGATAAATCAGAATTAATTTCAATATTCAACATAATCTATTGAAATATATGATCATACACTAATAAAACCATTGAGAATGTTGAGAGAAAACACAAACTACATTGGAATGAGGAGTTATTTTGGAAAACCATTTGTATTATTCATAAAAATATGAATCTATATTTCACTATGTAAAATATATGAAATTATATTTTAAGACTATTAGAATAAAATTCATACTAAAATTTGGAAAATTCAGTGAAAGTGTGTTTAAAAAACATTTGAAATGGGACACTTTAGTGCGGTTTAAGGGAAAATATAAAGGAGCCTTTAAAGCAGACAAATAATTTTTTTTTATAATTCTAGAAAATAAATAATATATTTTTTCATGAAAAAATTTATATTCTACTAAAATATTTGTGGCTTAAAAAATATAATGGAGTTCACTTGGAAATGAAATAGAAATTTGAAAGATCTATTTAACTGGGCCTGCTTATCGGGAGGAATTTTGAAGGAATCCGTTTAAAATAAGTATTTACACATAAATGAAAGAAATATTGATATAGGAACATATATTTGTAAAATATAAATAGAAATAAAATTAATTCCACATGAATAATTAATAATTACATTAGTGTAAAGAGAGAGAAAGCGTATCGTGTAGGAAAACTGAGGTTCTTGAGAAAACCCCTACCATATGTCTAAAATTGTTATAGAATTCAAATTAATGTGATGATTAATGAAATTAAATTCTTTAATAAATTAATTAAGAACAACTTCAACATGAATTTTATTTCACATTAATTTTATTTGGTTCGTTTGTAGACATTTATGGGTAACAAGACTCAATTTTACCCTTCGAGAGTGTTCCATTTGTATTCATTATTAGTTAACTTGTATACGTGTTTAAAAGATCGTCATAAATGAGAATTGTTTTATAGAATTTAAATTATATGTTAGTAAGGATCACATATATGATTAATTGTCTTATACATAATTTTTTAGATATTATGATGATCCTTTTGATAAAACATCCATGATAATATTTCTAATTATTTTGGAGTATCCTTAGATCATTAATGATCAGTTTGGTTTTGGTAACTAATATTATGAATATATACTAGATATAGAACACTAAAGATGTTATAATGAACATATTTTAATATTTTTTAACAATACAAATGTTATTATTTCCTTAATTGTTGATAGAATTGGGAAAAAATACTATTTTTCCATGAATGTGGTAACTCAGCACCTCAAGGATAATGTTTTCATTTTTAGAATAAATGGGGAAGACAATAGAACTGATTGTTGTTATAAATTTATCATAATACCAAAATATTAAATAAATAATACTAGATTTATCATTCCACTTTTGTATATGGATGTCAGTAATGGATAAGAGAAGAAAGAAATTAAAAGAAAATTAAAAGAATGAAAGAGGGTCTTACCTCTTGAATTCCTCTCATTATGAACCTCATTAAGGAACATTTAAATTGTCTTTTAGGTGGGAAACAAAATACAAGAATATGGGTAATAGTATTGAGATATGTATTGGGTAGAAATTGGAAAAGATTCATAGTATTGGAGGTGTGAGGAGAAGAGGTGTTGGGAGATGGTATTTGTAGTGGAGGAGAAGAGTGTTTTTAGATTATTTTTTTCTAATGTATATTATTTTCGATAAAAACACCCACTATTTTGAACCATATATTCAAATATATTAAAATAATGAAGTATAGTTCCATAATATGGTCTTACATCATCCATACATCATCCATGACCTAATAATTCATGTATTTTTTAAATACGATAAATTACAATGTTTCACTATTCGAAAAAATCAAATATTTTATAAAAATATAAAAAATCCAATATGACCATTTTTTAACATGTAGAATTTAAAAATTGACCCCATTTTAGGTAAATAATTTTCTATTTAAGATATTGTTTTTAGAATCAAATCCTCAATTACTTAAACAATACTGATTTTAATATTATTAATGATTTTATGAAACTTTTGAAAATTAATTAATGTCTCATAAAATTATAATATAATCATAGGACAAAAAAATTAATTTATGAATATATTCCAAAAAATCATTTAAATAAATTTTTAGAGATAAATATTTGAATAAGCATTTACATTTCACAAAAATTTCAATGCATAAATTATCATTTTTAAAAAATTTAATTTCTTATCCCGTGATCTAAATATATTTTATTTTCACATATAATATAGCATCCCGTATTTTTATAACATAAACTTTCATTTCATTACACGGAACTGAGGATCTTTAAGGTTTAGTGTCTTGGAAACAAGGAACATAATACATGAAAACAACATAGAAGATTCTTCTTAAACACTTGAAAGGATTCTCCTTAAGTTCATCCTAGGTTCATTACTGCATCTCATAACCTGGGGACATACATCAAAAGAAAGGGTGAGTAGAAGGCCCAGTAAGGGAAATAAGAGATACATTTTACAAGTGAACTTGAGATACTTCAATAAGGACATGAAAAGAACATTAAGGCATGAGAAAGAAATCATGAGATACATCATAATAAAAATAACATTTTTTCATAACTTGAATATGTGGCTACAACATTTAATATTGACAATCGTTTCGTTTCACCAAGGTCCATCCCCAAGGTGTCGTTAAAAATTACCAAGGTTATTCACCAAGGCGTCGTTAAAATGGTCATCTCTAGAGATTAAGTCTTTACCCAATGCATTGGAGTGCTATCAGGGTGCACCCTTAAATTTTACTTTATTATCATGTGATCCACATATATCATCATCAATCATTTCATAAACAACCCATATAGTATAAAAGAAATGGGTTTCATTTCATAATCATAACGTTTTAAAACTGCTTTAAAGACATGATCTTTATGTCACTTTAAACCCACGGAAAGGGGAAGTGGGTTTCATGTATGTAAATCCCAGAATTTAAAATACGAAATTTGGATATATATATATATATATATATATGTGAATACCCTTGTAGAAATAAGATCTTTGAGTATTCACTTTATAACATAAAATAATTTTGAGAAAAGAGAGAGGCATTTTGAGACGAAAATTCTGCAGCATAACGGCTATGTTACATGGTTTTAGAAGACATTTAAAAGGGAGGGAACATGGGTCACTCACTCATAAATGATCCATAAAACAGTAGGGGAACATAATATAACGGATATGAATCATGGTAATGAAATTTTAAGGACATACCATTTGAAATGAAAAACATGGAAGTAAGACCAAAACAAGATTTCTCTTATAAAAATTTGGCAGCCTAACAGCGTCACTTAAACATCAATAAAAAATGATTTGACAGGATCAAATAGGGTCTATCCTCATATGATCATAAGAGATCAGTACGATAGATATAGAGATCATACCCCAACATAATAAAAAGGAACTTGAAGGACTTGACATGAAAATAGAACTTGAAAAAATGAGAAGGGTGATAGAATCCCTTAAAAATTCGGCAGCCTAATGGCGTCACTTAAACATTCATAAAACGAAATGATGAGAGTAAGAGGGGATATCTCACCATATAAATATTAAAAGGGCAGTAAGAGGAATATAAAAGAACATCCTCTCACATAAGAACACGGAGCATAAAAGGAATGACATAAAAGATATTACATGAAACGAAAGAGAGAGGTCGGATCCCTTACCTTAAAACGTAACTCTTAAAACTCAAAGGTTTGGACCTTGAGAGCATGGGGTCACCTTGGGAGGACTCCTTGGGAGGTAAGGAGACCAGAACGTCGTTAGGGGGGGGAGTTGGGAGTGAAAACTAAAGGAGGAAATGGTGGGTATTTATAGGGAAAGTGAGGGGACAAGACATTAATGGCCAAGGGACACCTCACAAGTGCTTTTCTCAAAACCATATGCTCTCCCTTGGAATTTACCATGGAGTTAGGCCACATGGATCCCCCAAAACAATAATTCATCACCCTTGGCTGGCCAACCCTTAAAATATCTCATGACATCATCATGACACAGCTATGATGTCATTAAACATACCGAAACCCTAAAACTGCATTTTTACTATTTACTGAAAAATTCATCTTTCTCAGAAAAATCCCAAAATTTCACCTTAACCAAATATCGATTCTCCAATTACATTTATGAACTCCATTGTATAAAAATAATTTTCTAAGTATTTTTAATTTAATTTTTCAATAAAAACACTATTCATCGATAATTCATTTTTTCCAGAAAAATCCTCAAAAATTACCATAACATAATATCGATGCTCTGAGTTCAAAAATAAAGTACTTTTTATAAAAATCATTTTCTAATTATTTTTAATTAAATTTTTAATTAAAAAACACTATTCATCTGAAAAAACTAATACTTGGCTAATAATTTATGAAACTGTTATTTACCAATTTTATCGTATCACATTACTTAATCTAGGTGTCTAAATTATATTAAAAATTTTTTTGAGTGAAATTACTAATCCATTTGGTCACATTACTAATCCTAAGCATAAAATCACTATTCATAATTTACTATTCATCAAAAATTAAGTTGATCTTATTAGACTCCAAATTCCTTACTGAACACTTTTGTAGAAGACCATTTTTTGAAAATCATTGCACAACATTAATTATTTAGGGTTTACATAAATATTTTAAAATATCCTTTTTCCAAAATTCATCAATAAAATACATCCTAAAATTTTCCGGACATTTCAAATTTCACAAACATCACTAAAGGAAGAAATCTCAATTCATTCATCCCAAAGGATTGCACAAAGAGGCAAGGGTCTCATCACATAACCCCTTATAACACCGGCATATGACCTAAGTGTAAGGTGTGCTATGGTGAGAGAATCTGAGGGAGGCTCAGATAACATTGCCCTAGTAGTAATCTCTACTAACTTGAACTTTTCCCGCAGGAGTTTCTATTCAAGCTTGACACGCTAGAGTTTGGCTTGGGCTTGGTCCAAAGAGAATCCCACAGATGCTACCTCCTTCCCAAGCTCTGATAAGTGGTCTTCATAAGGTTCGAGTCTACTGGATGAAGCCATCGACTCCTCTTTCTGCATTAACCATTAACATCTTATTAAATCATTAAGAGTATGTTAATATACTTCTCAAAAAGATTTGGTCGTTACATTCTTCCCCCCTTAAGAAATTTCGTCCTCAAAATTTATACTTGAGGCCTAGTCGAAAAGGTGAGGGTACTTTTTCTTCATTGTTTCCTGAGGCTCCCAAGTCGCTTCGTCATATTTATGATTCCTCCACAACACTTTCACAAGGTGGGTAGTCTTGTTTCGTAGGACCTTGTCTCTACGGTCCAAGATCTCCACTGGCTTCTCCTCATAAGAGAAGTCATGTTCCAGTTGTACCACCTCTGGGTTCAGTACATGCGAAGGGTCGGGTATGTAATTTCTCAAGAGAGATACATGGAAGACATCATGAACTTGAGCTACGTTCGGTGGAAGTACTAGACGATAGGCCACTGCTCCTATGCAATCAAGGATTTCATAGGGGCCAATGTACCTAGGGATAAGCTTCCCTTTCTTCCCAAACCGCAAGACTCTCTTCCAGGGAGAAATTCGAAGGAAGACTTTGTCACCAACACCAAACTCCAAGTCCCTTCGACGATTGTCAGCATAGCTCTTCTGCCGACTCTGAGCAGCCTTTATGTGTTGTTGGATGGCATGAACCTGTTCTGTTATCTCTTGCACAAGATCAGGCCCAAGAAGATTTCTCTCACCAGTTTCATCCCAACAAGTAAGAGTTCTACATCTCTTTCCATACAGAGCTTCATAGGGTGCCATCTGAATACTCAAATGGAAGCTGTTGTTATAGAAGAACTCAACTAATGGGAGGTGTTGATCCTATCCACCTTTAAATTCCATTGAGAATAATTTCAGCATGTCTTCGAGTGTCAGAATAGTCTATTCAGATTGGCCATCAGTTTGAGGGTGATAGGATGTACTAAAATTCAATTCAGTGTTCAGAGCATGTTGATGAATTCTCTAGAATTTTGATGTGAATCTTGGGTCACGATCAGACACGATGGATAGTGGTACCCCATGCAGCCTTACCACTTCCTTCACGTATATCTTGGCAAGATGATCCAGAGAGAAATCTTCCCGAATAGATATAAAATGGGATGTCTCGGTGAGACGGTCCACAATAACCCATATCGCATTGTTTCCTTTGGATGTTTTTGGGAGACCAGTTACAAAGTCCATAGTGATATTATCCCACTTCCATACTGGTATGGGTAGTGGTTGTAATACCCCCTTAGGAAGTTGACTTTCTGGCTTTACTTGCTGACACACCAGGCACCTTGTAGTGTAATCAGCAATCTCCCTCTTCATGTTATCCCACTAATAATGATCATGAATGTCTTTATACATCTTAGTGCTTCCCAGATGTATAGAGAGAGTAGAGCTATGAGCTTCATCCATCAGTTCTTTCTTTATCTCCGTAATAGATGGAACACATAGTCTTGTACGAAATTTCAATACACCTTCTTGATCAATATTGAAATCAGGGAACTTCCCATCTTTTCTAGCCTCCAACTTCTCCTGCAGCAAAGGATATTCTTTTTGAGCCTTCTTGATCTTCTCTAGTAATGAAGGTTGAGAAATCATTTGGGGTAGTGTTGATGATGTCCCTTTCTTTATAATTCCCATGTCTAGTTTTACTAGATCTTTAATCAAGGGATCCCCTCGGATCCTCATTGTTTCCAGAACAATAGGATCATTCCTGCTTAACGCATTCATGACTTTGTTTTCTCTTCCAGGGTGATAATGAATTGAACAATCATAGTCTTTAATAAGCTCCAACCATCTCCTTTGTCTCATGTTCAATTCTTTCTGTGTGAAAATATACTTTAGACTTTGGTGGTTAGTGTATATATCACATTTCTCCCCATAAAGATAGTGCCTCCATATCTTTAGAGAAAAAACAACTTCTGCCAGCTCTAGATCATGCGTAGGATAATTCTACTCATGAATCTTCAACTGTCGAGATGCATAAGCAATTACCTTGTCATTTTTCATGAGGACGCACCCAAGCCCTTTCAGAGATTCATCGCTAAAAATAACGAATCCTTCTCCGATAGAGGGTAGTGTTAACACAGGTGCCGTAACCAATCTCTTCTTCAGCTCTTGGAAACATTCTTCGCATTCCTTTGTCCAGATGAACTTAACCCCTTTTCGAGTCAACTTGGTTAGTGGATTAGAAAGCCGTGAAAAGTTTTTCACAACCTCTATAATATCCCGCTAAACCAATGAAACTACGAATCTCAGTTACTGTTGTGGGTTGAGGCCACTCCTCCACAACCATTGTCTTTGCAGGGTCTACCGAGATTCCTTCATTGGTTACGATGTGCCCCAAGATAGCCACCTATTGTAACCAAAACTCACACTTGCTGAACTTTCCAAAGAGCCTCTCCTTCCGTAGAGTTTTCAAAATAACCCTCAGATGACCTTCATGCTCCTCACATCTTTTTGAATATATCAAAATATCATCAATAAAAACTACCACAAAGTTATCGAGGTAGTCCTTAAAGACTCTATTCATCAAATCCATGAAAATAGCAGGAGCATTAGTCAAGACGAAGGGCATAACAGTAAACTCATAATGCCCATATCTTGATCGGAAGGCAGTCTTTGGAATATATTCCTTTTTCAACCTCAGTTGATGATAACCAGATCGAAGGTCAATATTGGAGAAGAATTGAGCCCCACGAAGTTGGTCAAATAAATCATCAATTCTTGGAAGAGGGTATTTGTTCTTCACTGTGATCCCATTCAGTTCTCTATAATCAATCCATAGCCGCATTGATCCATCCTTCTTCTTCACAAAGAGAACTGGTGCTCCCCAAGGAGACACACTCGGACGGATAAACCCCTTCTCCAACAAGTCTTGGAGTTGCTTCTTTAACTCTTCTAACTCCACATTTGCCATTCTATACGGAGTCTTTGATATCGGTTGAGACCCAGGTACGAGTTCAATGGAGAACTCTACCTCTCTTTCGTGGGGAGGTCCAGGTAACTCCTCAGGAAATACATCCATGTATTCCTGAACAATTGGAACATCTTCTATTAGTATGCTCCCTTTTCCTTCTTCATCATCACCGATTAAATCCATAAAGAAAGTTATAGGAGGTGCTTCTAGATAGGGATCAGTTCGGGATATCTCTCCTTGGAAGATAACTGTAGGCTGTTTATTCAAGAATACTGAGATTTCCTTACTTCTGCATTTTATTCTAGCATTATACTTTGAGAGCCAGTCCATCCCTAGTATAACATCGAATTCCAACATGGGACTGACTACTAGATTTGCGATAATATTATGCTCACTAAAGTAAACACTATAGTCTCTAATAAGTGTTGATGCATGGATAATCCCACTTGGAGTCTTGACTGACAACTCTACCTCAAGCAATTCTGGGATTGATTCTATATTCTTTGCAAACTTGGAGGAAATAAAGGAATGTGTAGAACCAGAATCAAATAAAGTACTTGCTAGTTTTGAGAGGACGACAAGAGTACCTTCTACCACATCGTTCGGAACTTCAACTTCAGTTGTTGTGATAGCGAAAGCACGACCTTGTTCCCTTGGCCTCTGCTGAGGTTTATGGTGATTCCCCTCAACCGCCCTCAGATTTGGACATTGATTAGCAAAGTACCCAATCTGTCCACACTTGAATCATGTGACTTCGGGTAGGGCCAGAACCATCTTTCATCTGTCGTTAGCGTTAGGGAGTTGAGGCTTCTCTTCACTATGACAATTATGAGCAATATAGCCTCCTATTCCACACTTGTAGCACTTTCCACTTCCGTTCAAGCAGTTCCCTAGATGGTTCTTCCCACATTTATTGCATGTGGTAAGTTTCATTTGCTTGCCACCTCTTCCCTGGTCAAAAGTCTTCCCTAAACTGGGCTCCAAAGATCTATTCTTTTCATTTGATTTATGAGACCACTGCGTCTCACCAAACTCCTGCTCGACTTTCATTGCACTCCGCACGATCTCCTCATAGCTATCGTAGTCCCGGTTGGCTAAATTATTCCATAAATGAGGTCTCAGCCCACCAAAAAATATATCAACCTTACCACTTGGATCCATGACAAAGCTATAGGTATATCGTGAATGTTGGGTGAAGTTCATCTTATAGCTTCCGACAGATTCGTTCTCCTTCTGCTTCAGCTCGAGAAACTCTTTCTCCATTCTCGTTCTCATTGAACGAGGGAAATACTTGTTAAAGAATAGTCCCCTGAATTCTTCCCGCTGCATAGCTTCCATCTCTCCTCTAGGCTTCGTGTTTTGACCAGTTACCACCACTACTCAGCTTCTCCCTCTAGGCGATAAACAGCAAGGGTGACTTTTTCTTGTTCCGAACAAAGGAGTACAGAAATGATCTTTTCAATGGACCTTATCCATTGTTTCGCAACCAAAGGGTCATTAGATCCACTAAATGATGGTGGTTGTTGACGCATGAAGGACTCAACAGAGTTTTGTCCCCTTCGTGGTGAGGTCGGCCTCTGAGCTTGATTCAAGTTATTACTCATAACATGAGTGAGTTGGTTCATCATTCGCATGAATGTTTCCATTCCTGCTTCCTTCGGAGGGCCGTCAGCACATGGTGCATTGCAGTCACCATCGGAACGGTTCCTCCTATTGCCCGCCATTTTCTAAAATAATAAAACCTTATTAAGAAACTTATTTCATTTATGAATCTTTTAACTAAGACTTCATGCATAGACAATTACACTTCTCTATAATTCCTTAATAATGATTCATAAAAAGCTTTTGATTAACCAATCATATCCCCCAGGAGTGTCGTAACCAATTGTGCAGCAAGGCCTGTTATCATGCACCAGTTCTCGTTCGAGTCTAGCACAAAGTGGTGTTTTCGGGTTTTACCCCTATGTACATCTGTACCAGAGCCGCCTCTACTTGCTCATACCCAGACAGGGATGTATTTGTTCGATAAACCACTTTCTCAATACTTACCAAAATACCAGGAATTTTTCTTATATTTAAACTTTTCTATAGGGTTCTTCCTAAAGTTTTTATATCCTAATTTCCACAAATAACTAAACCTCCCTTTGATACCAACTATATAATCCCGTCTTTTAATAACATAAACTTTCATTTCATTACACGGAACTGAGGATCTTTAAGGTTTAGTGTCTTGGAAACAAGGAACATAATACATGAAAACAACATAGAACATTCTTCTTAAACACTTGAAAGGATTCTCCTTAAGTTCATCCAAGGTTCATTACTGCATCTCATAACCTGGGGACATACATCAAAAGAAAGGGTGAGCAGAAGGCCCAGTAAGGGAAACAAGAGAAACATTTTACAAGTGAACTTGAGATACTTCAATAAGGACATGAAAAGAACATTAAGGCGTGAGAAAGAAATCATGAGATACATCATAATAAAAATAAAATTTTTTCATAACATAAAGATGTGGCTACAACATTTAATATTGAAAATCGTTTCGTTTCACCAAGGTCGATCCCCAAGGTGTCATTAAAAATTACCAAGGTTATTCACCAAGGCGTCGTAAAAATGGTCATCTCTAGAGATTAAGTCTTTACCCAATGCATTGTAGCGCTATCAGGGTGCACCCTTAAATTTTCCTTTAATTTCATGTGAGCCACATATATCATCATCAATCAATTCATAAAAAACCCATATAGCATAAAATAAATGGGTTTCATTTCATAATCATAACGTTTTAAAAACTGCTTTAAAGACATGATCTTTATGTCACTTTAAACCCACAGAAAGGGGAAGTGGGTTTCATTTATGTAAATCACATAATTTAAAATAGTACATTTGGATATATATGTGAATACCCTTGTAGAAATAAGAGCTTTGAGTATTCACTTTATAACATTAAATAATTTTGAGAAAAGAGATAGGCATTTTGAGATGAAAATTCTGCAACATAACGGCTATGTTACAAGGTTTTAGAAGACATTTAAAAGAGAGGGAACATGGGTCACTCACTCATAAATGATCCATAAAATAGTAGAGGAATAAAATATAAGGGATATGAATCATGGTAATGAAATTTTAAGGACATACCATTTGAAATGAAAAACATGGAAGTAAGACAAAAATAAGATTTCTCTTATAAAAATTTGGCAGCCTAACGGCGTCACTTAAACTTCAATAAAAAATTATTTGACAAGATCAAATGGGGTATCTCCTCATATGATCATAAGAGATAATTATGATAGATATAGATATCATACCCCAACATAATAAAAAGGAACCTTAAAGACTTGACATGAAAATAGAACTTGAAAAATGAGAAGGGTGAAAGAATCCCTTAAAAATTTGGCAGCCTAACGGCGACACTTAAACTTTCATAAAATGAAATGATGAGAGTAATAGGGGATATCTCACCATATAAACATTAAAAGTTCAGTAAGAGGAATATAAAAGAACATCCTCTCACATAATAACATGGAGCATAAAAGGAATGGCATAAAAGAGATTACATGAAAAGAAAGAGAGAGGTCGGATCCCTTACCTTAAAACGTAACTTTTAAAACTCAAAGGTTTGGACCTTGAAAGCTTGGGGGCACCTTTGGAGGACTCCTTGGGATGTAAGGAGACCAGAACCTAGTTTGGGGAGAGTTGGGAAGGAAAACTAAAGGAGGAAAGGGTGGGTATTTATAGGGAAATTGAGGGGACAAGGCATTAATGGCCAAAAGACACCTCACAAGTGCTTTTCTCAAAACCAGGTGCTATCCCTTGGCATTTACCATGGAGTTAGGACACATGGGGCCCCCAAAACAATAATTCATCACCCTTGGACGGCCAACCCATAACATTTCTCATGACATCATCATGACAAAGCTATGATGTCATTAAACATACTGAAACCCTAAAACTGCATTTTTACTATTCACTGAAAAATTCATCTTTCTCAGAAAAATCCCAAAATTTTACCTTAACCAAATATCGATGCTCTAATTACATTTATGAACTCCATTTTATAAAAATAATTTTCTAAGTATTTTTAATTTATTTTTTAAATAAAAACACTATACATCGAAAATTCATTTTTTCCAGAAAAAACCTCAAAAATTACCATAACATAATATCGATGCTCTGAGTTCAAAAATAAAGTCATTTTTATAAAAATAATTTTCTAATTATTTTTATTTAAATTTTTAATTAAAAAACACTATTCATCCGAAAAACCTAATACTTGGCTAATAATTTATGAAACCGTTATTTACCCATTTTATTGTATCACATTACTTAATCTAGGTGTCTAAATTATATTAAAACTTTTTTTGAGTGAAATTACTAATCCATTTGGTCACATTACTAATCCTAAGCGTTAAATCACTATTCATAATTTACTATTCATCAAAAATTAAGTTGATCTTATTAGACTCCAAATTCTATACTGAACACTTTTATAGAAGACCATTTTTTGAAAATCATTACACATCATTAATTATTTAGGGTTTACATAAATATTTTGAAATATCATTTTTCCAAAATTCATCAATAAAATACATCCTAAAATTATCCAGAAAATTTAAAATTTCACAAACATCACTAAAGGAAGAAATATCAATTCATTCATCCCAAAGGATTGCAAAAAGAGGCTAGGGTCTCATCACATAACCCCTTATAACACTGGCATATGACCTAAGTGTAAGGTGTGCTATGGTGAGAGAATCTGAGGGAGGCTCAAATAACATTGCCGTAGTAGTAATCTCTACTAACTTGAACTTCTCCTGCAGGCGTTTCCGTTCAAGCTTGACACGCTGGAGTTCGTCTTAGGCTTGGTCCAAAGCGAAGCCCACAAATGCTACCTCCTTCTCAAGCTCTGATAAGTGGGCTTCATAAGGTTCGAGTCTACTGGATGAAGCAATCGACTCCTCTTTCTGCATTAACCATTAACATCTTATTAAATCATTAAGAGTAAGTTAATATACTACTCAAAAAGATTGGGACGTTACATATAAGATACCTAAATATTATTTATACTTTCATAGATGAGGTTACAATTATATTAACTGGTTTACTATTTCCAATAGTCACATTAATATTCGAATGGTGAAGTTACTATTCCATCAGTATAGGTTTCTTAATTTCTAGAAATACTTCCTCTTTAATTTATTTTTCATTTGTACATTTTGAATCGTTTTATTAATGTGATTTTATGTGATTTAAAAAATATAAAATAATTATAATAAGGGGAAGTCGATATAAAAAAATTTGAATAACTGCATTAGGATTTGAAAAATGGATGCAATATTTGGAGGAATTAGTATATATAATTTATATATAAGTTCCACATGTTTTTAGACTAATATTATTATTAAATACGATTAAAATTATTTATAGTGATTAAGGAAAAATAATCTTAATTGATGACTAAAAATGTAAAATATGGTGTCAAACCCAACCTAAACTTGTCTAAATTTGTTTATCAGGTCATATTTCAACCATTCCATATCTAAATATCTATAAGGTTTAATAGTGAACCCTTTTGGGACATGTAAAACGTGGGAAGCACTAAAAACATTTCTAAAATACCTATTGTCTCATTGTCCTCACATATAAAATGCATCATCTCGCCCTCAATTATTGAAACCTATAGAGCCTTTTGGATCATAAAACCCTTAACAAAATACCTCCTAATGTCTCTACCATCACCCAAGAGTCCTTTCTTTGGGCAGAAATGCAAATAAAAAATCCCTTTGGTGGAACAAAAAAAGAGTTTCCCGAAAAATAGGTATCCTTCTTCATTGTGAGTTTGTGTTTTATTTAATTATAAAAAACTTAATTTATTACTAATTAGTTATTATATACTTACATCAGTATCATAGAAGTTCTTTGATGTTGTGATGTTTGTGTTTTTACCTATACCTACACAAAATTCCATCAAGTGGGTAATAAATAGTGGTTCGTGTACGGTGAGCTACCACCTCACAAAACGATGTCATTCATTTTTTACTTTACCACCTATCATGGTTGGGAATTATGATGGAGAAAAAAATTTCTTATAATCTATATATTTTATTTATATTTTATTCATACCTTAGGAATTCTTATATAATACACATCTTTATTATTTCTATTTTTTTTAAATAAAGTAACATTGTTTATGGATGTGTGGACCGCAGCCTCCTGAAAGTGATGTGATACATTCAGATATTAAATGGAAAGTATTAAAGATAGTTATAATTAAATATATGCGACATAAATAAATTAAATATTATATTAATGACATAAATATCCTTTTGAAAATTTAATATATCATTTTCTTTATTACCCTTTCACACATGAAAAAAGTGATAATGTCATTCGTGGGTTTGTGGACTACCGCCTCCCCAATGCGATGTGATTCCTTTTACAACAAATGAATTTTAAATATAAGTATATATGATTATTTGAATAGTATTTATTATATAATAATAGTTCTTTAAAGATATATTTTTCTTTCTTTCTTTTCATAATAACAATTAAAAAATGGAACATTACTCATAGTAACGTACAACCTACAATTTCCACGATGGTAACATTGGTTCAGTTTTCAAAACAATAATTCTTTATTAGTTTTAAAATTATAAATGATGTATTAATACTCTAATTATTTCATGATTTTTATTTTGGATATTTTTATATAATGATTCAGTTTACCATTGTTGACCAACCAAAGTCCTTTTTAACACATAAACCAAATATTGTCAAAACACTCAACGTAAAATTAATTAATTTAGAATTTGTATACAACTATGTCATATGTTAAATAAATGCATTGATAAAATTTAAAAAGTTTTTAAATAAAGTATATAATTAAAATATGATTATTAATATATAAGATGAAGACACACATGACATGTCAGGCTCAACATAAGGGATTTCATCTCAATCTACATTCATTGTGGAATTTCTTGATGATATGAAGCTTTATTCATTTATAAGGTGTATATACATCTATTTAGACATTCTATATCAATATTTTATCTTCTATCATGTCATTTAATGTTTTAATAATTGATATTCGTTCATGGGGATTATTATTTAAATGTTCAATGTGGTATGGGACACAATGCATGATTAGCAATTAAATTTTAAAATCCTTTTCTCCATGTCAATATTCTTGATATAATTTTACAAATTTAATGATATAGATATAATATGGATGTAAAATAAATTTTATGTGTATTTATAATTTCGTTCAAATGATTTTTATAAATGAATCGTTTTACATGTTTTGTATGGAATTCCTGGACACACATCAAAATGATTGTTTTATTATTAACATACACGATGATGATGACTTTTCATCCACTGTGTCAGTTTTTTTATTTTTTTATTAATATTAAATATTTAATTTATTATTAAATTAAAAAACATATTTATTTTTGTGATTATATTGATATTGAAAATTAAATTTCAAAATAAAGCTGTATTTTGTATTTAAAAAGTGGTTTTGGAAGAAAATGGAATATTTTAATTTGAATGTGATTTGCACATGAGATTAAAAAAGTGTTAGAAGTGATGAAATGTTTTATTTCATGTTGTGGTTCTTGGAAATTATAAATGATTGGTACACCCTATGTGTATTTGGAGATCATGTTATAGCTTAAATGATGGGTTATTCTTAATGGCGCTATAGTGCATTGGGTAATGATAATATTCTACAGAGAATTATACTAAAATTTAGTCGTATAAATATTCCAATCTATAAGGGTTCTCTAAGGGTTCAATGTGCTAATTTCAAAAAGAACCGACATTAATTTTATGCATTTTTTAATGATTTTTAATGGATGTAAATTACTTTAAAAAGGTAAAAAAAAATTATTTTTATTAAATAATGATATTTTATTTTTCAGGTAAAAAGTTTTGTTTTCATGCAAGGGTTTTTCTTGACTTTTAATGTTTATAAATTTTCTAATGGTTTTATTAATTTTTATATCCTCTACTAGGTTTTTTATTCTCACAACATATTTTTAAATTTGTTTCGCATGATTTAAGGGTGGGTAAGGTATTGGAAGAGGTAATGTTAAAAGTCATGAAGAGTTCTCCTAAAAGAGATAATTCAATATTTCATAAAAGTTTTACATGGTGAAAAGAATGGAAACTGTACAAAATTTTTCACCTAATATTATATGGTTTTGATATGTATTATATATGGAATAATTATATAAAACACTATACATGAGAAGACTCTCAATGTGAATGAAATTAATTTTTTTACTCAAATTCCAGATTATTTAATTTTTAATGATGAGGCTATAAAACACAAGGTATTATATTTTATTCATTTTCATTTTCCATCCCATTAATCTAACCTCACCAAAAAAAGTTAGAAAATTATTAAACTAGTATTTATTTTTAAAATAAAAAATCATCTAGCAAAAAGATACCACCATCTCACAATACCAAAATCACATCCAAAATTCTACATCGATATGAAAAAATCATGGATAATAACCACATATCCACCCAAAAATCATTTAAAACAAACAAAATCCTAAAAAATAAAATCCTATTTGACTAAAAAGATGCCCCAAATTCCCAATACACAAATAAAAAACACATAGCTACCCCAAACGAATGACTAAACATCACACCACATTGAAAGTAATTTTAAAAAATTTAAAAAAGAGGATTTTATCACATTTTAGTTTATGTTTTGGATCCTTATCACACTTTTTATAGTCTTGGGGAAACTGTTTTATCATCCAAATATAAGTGGTCCACCAATTTATAGTTTTTCAGTGACATAACAATAATCATTATAGTATAAATTTATATAACACTTACATCAAGCCCAAACAAACCCCCCCAACAACCACAATTTTTATTGGGGAATCAATCATATATAATCCACAATATCATAATAGTAAAAAATCAGTAAAAACATTATAATAAAAAAAATTCCCATTAAATTTTTTTATCCAATTCATCATTATTTAATTAGCAAACACAACCATCTCACATAGATATAAAAAGTAAACCAATACTGCATGATGAACCATAAATATAAACTAGGTATTACCTTCCTCAATGAAGCTTTTCAACATTCTAGGCACCACATGAAGAAAAATAAAAACCAATAAACCACAAAACACAATACAAGAAACTATAAATAAACTTACACATCACCAAAAGTTCATCAATGGACATCCCAAACAAACAACCAAAACCAAACTACAAAGCAACATCAAAAGAATTGTATAATAATTGAAGGAAATATATTATAAATATATAAGAAATCACCACATATCAATGATGGGAAATCAAAAATCAATTTTATTCAAAAAGGAATCCCAAATGTTTGATGAAGGTGTTGTTGGATATCCTAGAATGAGAGGAGGGAGCATCATCTATAGGGTTTGAGGAAAACCCTGAGTGCTACAAACCTTATAAATACATTGTATCATTGATTTACATGATGTGAAATACCATTACACATATTCTAATTTAGTGTTTTTATGTTCCATTGAAAAATGTGTCACCTTAGAGGATTAATCACCCAAATTATTACACATCGTTATCGAGTTCCATGCAAACCTTGAACAACTATTTCATGTCATGCAATACATATACACAACATATATTTTCTAAAGAAACTGTGCTATACATATAACCTCCACCAAATCTCTTGGAACCTCCCCTAAACACATCCAATGCTTTTAACTGATAACGTATGTTTCTGAGAAGGAACAGACTATTAAAATACAAATGTAAAAAATTAGTAATTTCATCAACACATTGATGTAATTGATCATAAATTACTATATATAAATCCAAATTTATAAATCTTAACTATGTGATATAAAATACATTTATCAATAGTAATATATCATACAATCAAAATAATAGATGCATCATAAACATTCAAGTTCCAAATAGTTATCAATCCTTCTTTCTCTTACCAAACACCTAAAAAATCAGTCCACATTCATAAAAATATTTTTCATAATCATAATTATGATAGAATGTGTGATTGTAATACCCCAATCATCAAATATTTATTGTTTTTTTAGAATTTTTATTTAGTGTAGAATGAAATTATTTATTTCTTCACAACATGGTTTTCCCCCTCATTGGATAGAACCACATAAACATAAAATCATGGTTGAATTTCATAAAAATTTATCAATGATTCCATGTAATTGTTTTTATTTGAATTACAAACAACATCATATAACTCCTTCTCTATGTCGATATTCTTCAAACACTTCCCTCTTACTACGTAAATAAATAATAGGAAATAAATATGGATTTTAATTATATAATTATTAATAGAAACATTACTCATTATTTTAGAAAAATCTATATAGTATTTTGATTATATATCTAATTTTTGGGATATTTTCATGCTTATACCCCTTTTTCCACTATTTATGTTTTATGTGATTTATAGAGTTTATCATCTTTTGATCATTACCCTTTGGTAGAATATGTTTTTAACCAATATCATTAAAACTTTCATCCAATTAATCCTTTTAAATTTTCCATTACACATTTCCAAAATTTCTTCTTAATATAAAATGACATTAAAACTTTGGTTTTTATTACAAACATATTTCTTCAATATGCCAAATAAATTTTAATGAACTCTAGGTAATTACTTCTAAGACAACCTCCCATGAAACATTAGTTATTCATTACATGAAAAAATATATTTTCATTATTTACTTTTTTATTCCCTCTCATTCCTCATATATATTCAATAATGGTAAGGAAAAAGAGTCAAGAACAACTTCTTGATATATTGATATTTAATGTAGTTTGATTTGGTTACCTCTCAACTTTTGTGTTGTCTTTATTCAGAAACTCATTCACTTATTATTCAATGATATCAACAACTAATGGAATCAATTTATATTTTACTTTGTGTTATTATATTATTATATTCAACTTCTATACTTTAATATTTATTTCCATGTTTTTGTAGTTGGCTATGGTGTTACCCATATTAGCATTATAAAAGATTTTATTCTTTGTTAAGACATCAATTCTATCCTTTTACACATACTTCTTGGGAGTTTTCTATTCAACATTTTTCTTATATTAGGATCCTTTTTACTTTATATCATTCCAATGTAATCCTTGATATGTAATCATTTTCTTCCTTTTATAATTTTATATTAATTTATCAGTAGAACATGATTAATGAATGAATGGTTCATACCAAAACTCAAAAACATTATAACCAATATTTTAGTAGTATTCATAGATGTTCTCTAAGAATTTGAGTATTTTATTTGTGAATATATTTAGTCATTCCTATGAGAACCATTTATAAAGTATATAATCTTCATTATTCAACTCTAATCACCCAATATATATCACATCATACATATTATATAAGTTATAATGTCGAACCTATATTCAATAGTCTTATCACCAAATCATCAACAACACTATCATTGGATAAGAAACCATAAATGTTTTCATTGGCACAAACATAGATATATATTCCTTCTTTTGAACATTATTATTTTGGAGGGGTGACACTACACTTTTGATATATTCCATGGGGAAACATTCATGTATTAACTAAATATCCCCTATGATGTATTGGTAGTTTTTTGGAATTTATACCTACCTTTTTCACGTTTTTCTGTTAAAATATAACCCTAAAATGATGAACAGATTAATGAAACCAATATTACTAGAATAATTGGTTATATTTTTCCGGAGCTTGTTATAGATTGATCAGAACATGGATTAAATTTTCTCTTCCCAATAATATGATTAACATTCATGGGTTGAATCACATCTGATTTTTTATGGAATCTTATTTCATTTTAGCTAATAATGATGTTCCAGATTGTTTTAGTAATTTGATCATGATTTTTACCTCAAGCACAGTATATTTAATTTTGAGAGAGGTATTATCAATATAGAAATATCTCATTCATTAATCACATTTTTTATTCACAGTCTTTGTTTGATCATAAACTATGTTTATTGATTCGTTGAATGAGTTATCATGCACTTTCACTCTTTTTTAATTTACTTCATAAAAACATATTTTATATTAGTTTTGGTTTTATATATTTTTAACAATGTAAAAAGTAAATATAAATCTATGTTACAATATTCTAACAATCCATGAATAAAAATCGTCAATAAATTAAGGAAATATTTTAATTTTAATATTTTACTGATTTTTCCATTTCTTTTAAAATTTCATTAAGAGGATTTCTAGTCCCAAATTCCATTAAATTTGAATCATCCATTTCTATAACCACAATTTGATGTTTTTCATGAATAACGTCATTAACAAATAATTTATATATGTCATTATGTAAATATGAAAAATCTCTACATACCTTTTATTTTGAGAGTAGATGTATTCAAATTTTTAGATAGAGTCATCCACCTTATACTCTCAAAATTGTTAACTTGAATCATCAAAAGGACTACCACAAATAAATTTAGAAAATGATAATTTATCGCCATGAGGAACGTAATGTGATAAAAATCATTTTCTTACGTCATTAAAATCATTTTCAATTTATTTTACTTCATTTTCATACTATTTCTCAAGTTCAATATTAAATCCTTTGATCTGTATTTAAGATGGATGAAGCTTCAATTTTATATATGGGGAAAGAATAACTATTATTAAAATTTTCACTTCATATATACCTAATAATGATAATTAGGAAAAAATTATACCTAATCAAATGTGTATTTATTTATTTTGATACCACTTGTAGAGCCCATTGGATTGTGTAGGGATAGTAGGTGTGGGGGTGAATCATTGTACGCAACATTTATTGAGTTTTATAATCCAATATAACAATACACTAGTATACTCAAAATTATATCCTGATTAATAGATATAGATCAATTTTATGTTCAATCAACCCTAACATTGATATATAATTTATAAATTAATAGGGTTAAAAACAAGAATTTTACATTGTTTGGATATCATAAGAATCCTTTATTTTTATGTGTCCTTCTTTTATTTAGACATGAATTATCACTATTATATTTTAGTTATTAAATGAACCTAACAAGTCCCAACAAAACTTTTAGGTAGGTATAATATGAATTCTATATGGTACATACCAACCAATTATATAGTTCATCATTTGGTAGGTTTTCTTTACTATAACACACAATATTAATCTCTCACTGGTTGATATAATTTTTTATACTAATACAATAAATTTTTTAAGGCTTATATAATGTATACATAAATCTTTTTTTAATAACTAATGGATTACCAAAAATAAATAATTTAGGTTAGCAATTTTCATTATCATAGACACACTGTGGCTTGTGATCATTATGACTTCTCAATAAACTAAGAGTGTTGATTAAAAATTGATATCATAAAAAAAATCAATCTATTAATAAAAGTATCCTCTAAATTTGTTCCTATTTAAGGCATAAGGTTTGACAGATTCATTATCCGTACCACTAAATAAAAAATAATATCACCTTGGTACTAGAAGTATTGAGTTAATTCCTTCAAAAAAAAATTATCTTCACCTGTATATTTTATAATCATAGTTTCATGAATTCTATTTCCATATATTTTATAAAAATTTCACAATCTTTAGTTGTGAAATATTCACTTAATTAAACTAATTTTAATATCGGCATGGTAACAACTTAAAACTTTTGTATGACTAAACATATTTCTTTCTTCATGTGATTTTTATTAATGTATATTATTGTTCTATAAAAATTACACAGATTTAAGCATTTTAAAATGTCTCTATATATACAATGAAAAATTATGCATCCCCACATAGAACAAGCCTCATATGGACTAAATCTCATCTTAGTATCCAATATATTCCATATATATAACATATTAGATTTCATCATGAATAAAAAAAATTAAATTCTCTTTATATATTTTAAATTAATTAATATAACCCACAAACTCATGCATTCATTAAATTGTATGATTGAATATATTGCTACAACATATATTTGTGCTATGTGTTTTGATGGATCCTAAATTCCAAACTTTTAATAAAAAAATTTATTTATCTAGTGTTTCATATTATGATCACATGAACACTTTATATTTTATGATGTGTAATTATCACATGCTGCATTGAAGATAGTTTATCTTATGTGGACGCGCAGATTTATCTTATGAATGTTATCTTATAGTAAGAATTTTTTTCATTTGATATTTTATGAAGATCTAGTATTACATAACATCATTATTTGGTTTTGAATATCCAAATAGGTCACATCATGCATTTAGAGAACATTAAAATGATATTATCCAATTAAGTAATGAATGTTCAGCATAAGACTTAACATGAATAAAATGAACCAATGACCGAAAAGATATCTTTAATCACTTATACAAAAGAAATTTCAAAATTTGGAATGTTTGGATGTATATCATTAAAATAAAGTATCATCTTGATCACTATATAATACTCTATAAACTATTATATTTATATGGTGCTAATGATTAAATATCATATTAAAATAACAATTAACCACTAAAACAAGGAGTGGATGAACGATAACTATTCACTTTTGGAACATCAGATAAGAACAATTCTAGAGACCTAAACATAGTTAAGAAATAAAATAGTTTGGGATGTGCTTATCAGTTATATAATTATCATTGATGTTCATCTAGAGCTACCCCTTGAAATAGATCATTCTCTATGTACAAATCATCATATTCTTTTAGTTTATTCTTAAAAATCTATTCTCCAAACTTCCCCCTTAATTTTTTTATCATTTTTTCACTCATTTCAGAAGTGTTCTTAAGACTAACTATAGGTCTTGTAAATAGATATTTTTTGAGAAATGTTTTTTACTTTTTCATTATGTGATTGATACTTGTACATAGATGGGATCCCCTGGTAAATGGGTTATTATAGTGAAAAGCATCAATCTCATAGAGAAGAGTGTTATTGGAGTGTACTAGGGGATTCATATTACATAAACAACTATGAATGTCTACATTCAAATTACATTTTTTTTTCATATTTTCACTACGTATATTCTAAATGAAAGAATTGAACTTTCATTCTTCTAATAGCGTGGTATAAGATTCAAAAATAATATTAACAACTCAATTCACCTACATCATGACTTATTCATTCATTCATTAGTTAGGTGAAAAATTAGTATCAAATATTATAACTCTTTAGTTCGGAACTATCAATGTTCAATTTCAAAAGATCCATGTTTAAATTTTTTTATGGATAATAACCAAGAAGGTACATAAATGGTTTGGATATATTGTTCATCTGAAAGAACCACAGTTTCTATAAATATTGTATGATAATATATCTAAAAAATATTGTTATTAAAGTCTATTTAAATGAGGTTAATCCATATGAAATTATTATGTGATATCATGATACATATTATTCCTCAGTTGAAGTAAATTATTACATGAACTACATGTATATTAATGAAATTAACTATAAGTTAGGACTAGGTGAGTTTAACAGAATCTCTAAATTTCATACATCACATGAATTGTAGACCACTATAAATGATTCATTTGATGGTACTGACAATGTGAAATCTCTTATATATGTTACAAATAGCATTATGATTGGTATATATAAAAAGGATGAAGGAAATATAATTACTCAACTAAATGGAATTCTCACTATGATTGTAAACAAAATTGTTACTCTAGGAATTCCTATTACTGATCTACAATAGTATTGAAAGGTTATTAGATAATTATCACCTAGGTTGAGTATTATCTCAACTATTACCAAAAAAAATCTAAAATAGTAAAACAATTTCAAGATAAAATATATCGTCGAGACTCTCATGATGTATGAACCCATTATAGAAACTAGAACATAAGAGGACAAGTTGACCATGAATAAAAATGAATATTTCAAATGTTTTTTACTTATAAAGATGATAGAAAAAGAAAAGGCATAGAAATCTCTAAAGCACCATAAGATAAATCTTTCTTAGGAAACTGTGAATCAAATGATGACCATGATCAATATTCTACAAATATCATAAAGATAAATAATACATGTAAATGTTTCAGAAGATCATTCAATAAGAATATATTTCATAGAGATAACTCTAAAAGTTGAGATTTTATGAGGGAAAAAAGTTGGGACACATCAATATTGATTTATTAAAAATTAAAGAAGATAAGACTAAAAAAATAGATAATTCAGGAAGAATGGATAAAATATATACAACAATGTTATAAAGGCCCCCTTAGAGTGATTTAAATGATTCTAGAAAATTAACTTCATTAGAATTAGAATCTGAAGATACTAATCATTAGTCCAACATATGATTAAAGGAACAGTCAGATGAGGTACATTATTATTACCCTTTTTAGAATGACCATGAATCTGATAATGATAATTTCTTATTCAAGTAATTAAATGAGTGCTACACCATATTGGAAAACATTTATGAATGTTTTAAAAAGAAAAAATCCCTTCAAAATTTTAATAATTAAATTTTTAGTGAAGAAGAAACTATGATCAACCTGATTTTAGACTTAAAAAGTCTTCTAGAAAAATATTATTCCTCCAATACCGAAAAAATAAAAATAATAGATATTATGCATGAGGTGTTTCAATATTTAAATGGTTATTCATGTTTCATTACTAAAGGGGGTGATTTTTTGAACAAAATTCATAGTCAACATCTATATAGAAATTGAAAATTATGAAATGGAAGCCAAGGTGAAAGGCTTAAAAATTATCAATATCATTTTTTTCCTTTCTCAAAAAAACTAAAACCATACTTAATTTACATATTTTCATTTTTTTTAATAGAAATTTTTTCCAATATTTGTGAATTGAAAAATATTGATGTTTTTTAAATCCATTGTTCTTTCATTCAACAGCTTTTTCAAACAATGATGGAAGTTTTAATGGAAAATTGAAACATGTATAGATTCATATATATCATATAGATAAAATTTCCTAACCAAAAATAATTTGGGTTCGAAATAATTCCTTTGTTTTATAATTAATTTTTAGGTATTGGCCATATGAACTGAAATAAAAAATGGTTTATAGACAGTGGTTGTTCACTGAATAGTATTGTAGATTACACAAAAATTTATTCTATGTCCAAACTATATGGAGTGTGTTTCATTTTTGGATATAAATCAAAAGGAATAATAGTTTGTATAAGATCTTTTTGAAATTATTTGTCTATTATCATCTACAATTCACTTTACATTGAAGTATTAACGCACAACCTGAAAAGTATCTATCAATATTTGGATGAAGGATATTCAATTATTTTTTACAGTAATGCCTTATTTTTTCTTAATGATAAATGTCTCGGGTATATATCATGTGAAATGGAAAATGTTTATACAGTATATCATTATTCTTTTTAGAGATAGAATGTAAAATGTTAAAATATTTAAGTGATTGAATTGGGGATTTGGAATATAAGTATTGAAAATTACAATACTTATTACATTAGAATTTTTTCTAAAATACATTTGATTTCTGACTTTCCTAATCATAAATTGGAAAGAATGAAGAATTCTGATTCATGTCTAATGGGTAAGAAACAAAAGTCATACTTCGAAATAATTAAAGAAGTTTCTACCTGTATACCTCTTCGGCATATCTATATGGATATGTTTAGACCAACAAGAATTGATATTTCTTTAGGTAATCCCTTTTTTGTGTTAGTTTACATTTATTCAAGGTTTAGATGGGTTTACTTTTTAAGACTCAAAAGTAAATCATGGTATTTTGTGTACATCTGTAATGTTCTGCAAAATAAAAATGGTGTCAATTTTCTTAATTAAAATGGTATCTTGTTGGTGAATTTGAGATTCATGAATTTAATTGTTATTAGGATAATAATTGAATAAAAAATACGTTATCTTCCCCCCAGGAAACATCAAAAAATTGTGTTGTTGAAAGGAGGAATAATACTTTTCAAAAAAAATCTAGGAATATGTTTTGTGAATATACATGCCCTCTCATTTTTTGGAAGAGGTTATTAACACAGTGTGTTATATCACTAAAAAAGTACTAAGAAATCCAATCATAAAGAAAGAACCTTATGAGTTGTGAAAAAAATATACAACCATAGGTAGGTGACTTCAAAATATTTGTGTGAAATGTTTATATCTTGAACACCAAGGGTAATATTGTAATGTTTGATCCAAAGGCTGATGAAGGTATCTTCCTAGGTTTTTCTACTACCGCCAAATATTATAGAGTATTAAATAAAATTTCAGGAATTGTTAATGATTATTATAATGTTATGTTTAATAAAATATATGATTTTAGTCACAAAATGATTCAAATTAAAGATCAAAATGATTTATTCAAAAATATGAGACCTAAAACACTCTTTAATGACAACAATGATGATTATTTGGAACATTAAAAATTTAAACCAAATATGATAAGGGTAGAAACTAGTGAAAGAGAAAGTAATATTCCTATAATACGTAGAAACCTTATAGACCATCCTTTTGAAATAGTTATCAGAAACCTAAATGAAGGAGTAAGAACTAGAAAAAACTTCATAAATCATGTAGAATTATTTTTCATTCTATCACAATTAGAACCAAAATATATAGAATAATATTTATATAATGAAATATGGTTCTTATGAATGTAAGAAGAGGTAAATAAATTAAAAATAATAATATATGATAATTATTTGGAAGAACCATGAACTATATTTTAATTAAATCAAACGGGGTATATAAAAAATTAATACAACCACTCTATAATAACTTGAAATAATCCTAGATTAGTTTCCAAATGATATAATTAATATGAAAGAATTTATTATGATTAATCTATTACACTCATAGATAAATTATTAGCTATTATAATCTTTCTATCTCATACATAATATATGAATTTTAAATTATATTAGAATTAAATTAAATCTACTGCATTAAAGATAAGGAAAGATTATATTCCAGATTATATAATTGAGGAGGAATAAATTATAAATAATTATTCTCCCACATATCTATATTATAATCTATTATAATCATTAAATCATATGAATTGTATATGAATTTTAATTTATATTAGACGGATGTTAAATCTACCATTTTGAATGTTTTTAATGGAGGAGGTTTATGTATAAAAACCTCCTGGTTTTGAAGATCATAATTTTCAAAATAATTTGTTTCGGCTTACCAAATAACTATATAGACTTAAACGAGCTCCGAGGGAAGGGTAAAAAGGATTATGGTATTTAATATTACATCATTTTTTAACATTAGGAATATAAAATCATATTACATTTAACAAAACATCTAAATTTTATATTTTTTTGGTAAAAATATATATATATATGCTGTTTTTTTTGGTTGAACTGAAAAAATATTTTTCCATGAGTTTTCAAAATTATAAAAAACAATTTGAAATGAGTATTATGGTTGAAGTAAAAAAATTTCATAGATTTTATGTTTATAAAAAAGACTTTTTGAAATATTTTAAATAAAATCAAATATATACATGATTTATATAAGTGGTTTGGACTTGAAAAGAATAAGACTTACTCAACTCTTTTAACATCCAATATAATACATGATTAGATGAAATTTGATAACTAGTTGATAACAAGTTTTATAGAGAAATCATTGGATGATTGTTGTACTTTACTATAAGTAGACCATCCATTATGTTTTCATTATTCCACTGTGGAAGATTTTAATCCAATCCAAAAGAATTTCATTTTAATGGTTCCAAAAAAGTTTCATATATATAAAAGGGACTCTATCTATTTCTCTTCCTTTTCCAAATGACATTGATTTTAATATCATACCAGGTTGTTGATTTTTTTAAATGTATATTAAATATGAAAATAACCTTAAGAGCCTGTCATTTTCATGGTAAATCGATATTGTCTTGGTAAAGTATGAAATGAAAATCGTTTCGGCTATCAACTAATGAAGATGAATATATTCATATCGGATGATTCTATGTACAGGTGATGTGGATAAAACACACCTTCAGGGAATCAAGATTTAATTTTAATTGTGTTCCAACCAAATATAATTTCATGAGTGTTGTAAATATATTATAGAGTCTAATAAGAAATCCATGAACAAGTCACATTGATTTATGACATCTTTTTATGATAGTTCATTCACATAAAAATGATATCTATTTAAAAATAATTTTCGTATAAAATAATTTGTGGATATTTTTACTGAACATTTTTTTGCAGACATATTCGATTTAATTATATTATAATTAGGTATGTTTAAATTCACTAAATAATAATTTATAACATATTTTTCATATTTAAAGTAAATATGTTATTTTCTTTATTTAAACATTTTTTATTATGTGGTTAGTATTTTTCATATCCAATAGTCTGTATCACATAGTCTAAGTAATAATTACTTTATGAATCACTTCATGATCCATCGATTACCTCAAATGAAAAATATTTTCTATTAAATCTATGCATGAAATAACTTGAAAACCTTTTAACCCTCTTTATTTTTTCTCAAACCTCTATTATCCTAACCACTTGACACTCTAAACCATTAAACTCTTTAAAAATAGAGAAAACATAAAGAAATTATGGCTCCTCATCTAGATAAATGAAACATAAATCGATCTTAATGAATGTTCTATGTGGATGAGATATTGATTTTCAATTATTGGACCAGACAAATATGATGTTCATAAAAGTAAAAAATCATCAGTGTTTGGAATACATTTTTTATGATTCAAAACCCATGTTTTTATTCATGAAGGATGTTTGCGAGTACTATGAATATGTACTCTTTCAATTCATTACAAATGAAGACTTGGTTTCTAAAAATGTTAACTATAAAAATATGATGGTAGCCTCTGCCATGTTAGATGAAGTTCTAAGAACCCCTCATGAAGGGTATCTGTTCATCATCACCTATTTATCATCCATTTATGTAGTAACACATATGTAAATCATGAAGTTTCTATTTGGAACCACTATCACTGAGAAGAATAATGTGATGATGTTGGAGCATGAAATAAATGTTCTGAAAAAATTTATCCTTTAGGAAATAGCTCCAAAATATATTGATTTTGAAAATATTATTTTTCAATATACATATTTTCATTAGTTATTTATGTTAGAGAAGCCTGTGAATTTGGTATAATATCTTCTGTGATACATGTGTCATGTTCAAATTATGTATCTGAATTTCTATCCTTTTGGGTAAATCATAAATCTTTTTTTATATAATATTAGAGTGGTATTGGATGATAGTAGTGAAACTCTTTTTCATGTATTGACAACATTTAGAGAGTGTGTGTTAAGGGAATGTGATTTGCATTGGGACCTTGCATTAAATAATTTTGTGTTTTTATCCTCGATTGCTAAAGATAATACTACATTGACTTAGATGGATTCATCATTTTTTCATGAGATACCCGTGATGGTAGAGGAATCGTCTCATAACACAAAGATTTGATAATGTCATGATGATGAGGAAGCTCTTTAACGAAGTTTAATATGAGTAAGAATTTTCATTAAAAAAGGCAAACCAACTGAGTATTTGAAGATACCTCTCTCTCCCCTGGTTTGGTACCTATCCACATTCATAAAGAAGAAATATCCTTGGATTTTACATACAAATTTTCCATCAGTCAATAAATAAAAATTTCTGTAAGGCTGAGAGTCTTCCAACTCTTTTTTGGGTCACATTATCAAGTGTTGGAATAGATGGATGAAAGATGATTTGGTAATATAGAATAGAAAGAATCATGTCATGATGAATAAGTACTTGATGTCTCGTAAAAACTTTTAATTCAAGAAGAAAACATTTTTTCCCTCGAGGAAAGGAATTCCCCTATCTTAGAAGAACCTAGAATTAGGGAAAACCCTTAATTTGATATAAGTATTCCATAAAGAGAAAACATATCTAATAAATGTAATTTTCTGAATTCAAATATCTTAAATCTCAATTCATTGAATCCAATTGATATGTAAATGTTCTTCATGATTAGATGGTCAGAAAATCTAATATTTAAGAAGTTAATGTTTTTCAATATGAGATGGAAAAGTATTCAAAATACCATCTACATGAGCTATGAATTGTTCTGATGTTCACTTGAAGATACAAAAATTATCCCAAGATGACAATATAATTCCTACAGTAGTTGGATCTCAATAATTCAAACTCATGTTAATGTAAATGTTAATAGGTCTTAAAAATATATTGCAAATGACTTAAAAAAGATACCAGTTCTTATAAAGGAGACTATAGAATTAGTTCATAAATAAAAAATGATAATTTATCAATGCTCATGCAAAAGATTCCAAAAGTGAAGGAAAATTCTTTTCAAGTGAAGTAGAATCCAAGTTTCATTAGCATGGGATGATAAAGGATGGTTGACACATTATAAAAAAACATTTATGTTGTAGTGATGAAATTATATGAGTTTCATCATGTTGTGTCAAAGATTATCAAGCCAAACCTATTTGATAATGGTGAGGAAGAGGCTCACACAATTTCCGATTCTTTAGAAAGACAAGTATTTATAAAACATAAACAATGTGTTTTTGTCTTTGGTCTACTATAAAATTAGTTTGATGTGATGAAAATTTTGGTATCAAACTATAAAAATAATTCATACTTTTAGAACAATATTTTGATTTTCTTCCAATGTTTATAAAACATTTTTACTCATATTTAGTACTTATGAAAGATGATATGGTTAAAATAAGTGTTTCTTATATTGGTGTAGTTTATCTAAATATGAGACACCTATGGAATGGACATCAAATTCTTCACAATCACTTTTACACCTCTCAAGCCCATAAAGAAATCATTGATCGATCAATGATTCATTAAAGTGAAAATATATGGTCTCCTAATGTAGTTTTTTTCCTTATATGAACAATATACTAAATTAACATTTACACATGAAGGTAACATCATTTGTTTTACAAAAAATAATGATTTTCTCAACATTCAGTCCCCAATAGTACAATATAGTCATAAAGATAAAGCCAGTATTAGAGATTCCCTATTGAAATTGGGTGATCTTTCAAGCATGATAGTTGAAGCTCCTCTTCCTTTACCCTCCTTATCTCATCATAAACCTTTATCCTTCAAGAATCCATGTCTAAAAAGTTATTTATTAAAAAGTAGTTGATAACCTCTCCTTTAGTTCATGGAATGGTTTCCCAGTAGATGGGAAATCTCAAAAACATTTGAATTCAACCACTTGTTATGAAATTCAATCATTTTAATATGTTTACGTTATAATATATTTTGAATGATCATAATCTGTTACCATTCCTATGAATATTATTTTTCGATACACCCATTTCATTGAATGATAATAATGCTTTAATATCTATACATATGTTTCTGGCATGTTTTGTTTTACTATTACGTTATTTTTTTCTTAAATATTCAATGTTGATTTTTATTATTTAATTTCAATAAATTTCTCTATCATTAACTTATTATATTATTTTTAATTTTTTAGTACGACTTCTATTTAATGAAAAATCATCTTTAACTGAAATTTCATAAACTGATTACAACCATTTGTATAAAATATGAACTCTAATACTCATTCAACTTATTTTTGATATCAAAGAAATAATGGGAAGGAAATGAAAATAATACAATACCAATTCAATCATATTTACTAATAACTAATGAAGGATTGGAAAATTTGAAAAAAACAACTTGTTTTTTATATCAAAAAAGTGATGAAGGAAATGAAAATTTTTTGGAACCAAAAATAAAAAGGAGGAGAAATTAAAAAGTCCTTATTTCATAATGTTTAATTTTTAGTTCATGATTTTTTTCCACCTCATGGGTTTTATGATTATCATAATGGTGTGATTGTTGGAAGGAATATGTTTTTCCAATGATTATTCATGTTATGTGTTTAGTTGGCTCGCAAAATCCAATCTTTTATTATAACAAGTCTATCTCATGTGTTTTAGATTATATTTATCTTACTCTATGTGTCCATTTATTTATCTTCTGATATATACAAATTTTATCTTACATGCATTAAAAAATACCATTAGTATCTTAGAATCAGAATTTTCCACAAAATAATTTATCTTATGATGTTTGAATGGGTTTCTCAATACATATTATCTAGTAAAAATGAAAATATAAAAAGAATTTATCTTCTAAAATATAATTTTGATGACATATGAAATTGAATAAAATAAATGTTATGTCATAGTAACCCTTTTATTTTATGCCATAGAATTATCTTACGCTACATTTAAGTTAATTTATCTTACAAGGATGAGATTCATTATGTTAGTAATGTTATATTATATTGATGTTTAATTTTTATCGATATCTTATAAATATATAATATTATACAACATAATGATTAATTTTCCAATATATCAATAAGTGATTTAATTAGTTTAGAACACATCAATTAGAGATCACCCATTAACAAAATGATTATTCTAAAACATACATACCCAGAAAAGAATGATATGATGAGCGAGAAGATTACTCTCACCACTACTGCAAAACAATTCACATAACTAGAAGGTTTTGATACATATACTTAGTATCCCTCCTCATTTTGATCATTATATAATCCTCTATTGACCATTAGAGTTATCTGGTCCGGAATTTTAGACAACAAATAAAAGGATCAGTTAACTATGAAAACGTAGAGATGAATAATGATAGATAATCTCATTTTGAACATTAAAAAAATATTGGAAACCTAAATGTAGGTATAAAAACAAATCATTAGTAATTTTCTTATGAATTCTATTAGTTTCACTAAAGATCATCATGAGATACTCCCTGGATTCTATCATTCTCTCATGAATAATTTTCATTTACTATCATTTCTTTCTTGAGACTATGTGCTCCAACCATTCCTCCCAATGATTATACTTATTTTATCATATGTTCACACTGCGTAATAGAGTGATTAAGACTATGCATAGGTATTTTATAGTTAGATCATGGATGAAAGATCATGGACCTTTTAAGTAACTTAAAACTACATGTACTCTTCTAGTATACCTCGGTAAAATTGATGTTTTAGTGAGAATCACCAGACTCAGGGAGAAGAGTGTTGTTATATTAGAATATTAGAGTTCATTTCCATGAACAAATGTAAATATATGTGATAAATTTACTTTCTACATGTTTCCATATTTCCATTGAATATATTGTTAGGGAAGTAGTTAAACATTTATAATTCAAATAGGGTGATCTAATATTGAGTAACTATTTATGAACTGAATTCAATACCTTTGTGAGTGATTCAGTCCGTCATTATCTATGATAAAAAATCTAAATGCGTAAAAATTATTTTTCAAAAATTACATGATTTTTTTCATTTTGAATCTCAATATTTCATTATATTTAAATTACAATTTTATTTCATATGATTTTAAGAATCTTATGGTTTTTATAATTTAATAAAATAGGAATTCCTTTGTGGTGGCCTTCTTATGTAGGCGTAGGAAATAATAATTGTGTACCACACACATTGGTATCAATGATTTGAGATATGTGAAGACCCCAAAAGTAAAATTAATACTTTTTATAAAGGAATTAGAGAAGAAATTATTGATGTCTAATGGTCGATGAGGGGATTTAATTTCTATAATGGTGAACATTTTGGACTATATTTTTTCATTTTAATTATATATTTTCAATGTAATTAATGTTGACCTTAACCATAAAATTGTCTGGATGATTTTGGTAGTATGACCCCACTTCAGTGTTATCCTCAACCTTCTACATTCCTTCTCAACTGCTATACAATAGACACCATTGTTTCGACGCAATGAGCGACCTAATTCCCACATTAATCCAACTCTCAATTTCATCCATATCAGCCCACCCTAGAGGTCAAGAGAATAACATCAAAATAAACATCTATATAAAAAATCCAAGTAAGTTGATTTATTTTAGATGAATTCCAATTGCATAAAGACCATAGTGTTATCATATAAATACATAATATGATGCAAGTGGGTTAGAAAATTTAATGAAAACAGAGCCATCACCGGAGTTAGAAAATTCAAATAAAGGGGTGTCGATGATATTTTGAAGTCACATGATAAACGGAATGATCATGTGATTCCCAATGTGAGTCCATATCATGTAACACAATGAGTCATCAATTAAAATGATGATGATCAGACAAGGATATGTGGACAACACAATCTTCACATAAAGAAAAATATAATTCATATTGTAAGATCCTCTGATTTTTGGATCTTGCAATTATCAACCCCATCAACACCATGAATGTTGATGCATGATCACACAAAGGCATTGATTAAAATATCATTGCAGAGTAATCACATGAATGTAAGATTTTGATAATTCGGGCATTATAATGTTATTGAGTAACTATATCATGGATACTTAATGTAATTACATGAACGACATACATTCCTGTAAGTATCTACACAAAATCATTCCATAAAATGAAATAGGAACACCATGAAGATAGGAAATATAGTAGAACCCTTCCTTCAAGATAATCTGCAGTCCCATTATAAAACACACACACATTCAAGGGGAATAAAAGGGTGGAGATGTGATGAATAATAGATAATAGGGGAGTATCAATATATACCACCGGAGAGTTTATCAAGGTAATGGTGAGCTCCATCACATGATACCCATCACATGATATCATAATGGTTTATGAATTATGCGATTCAATCATGAAAATTCTTAGGCCTATACATCCTCATATGAGATCTATGTTTCATGAAGTAATCATGTGAAGATTCAGGGAAATGAAAACTATCAGGGGGAGGTTCACCTTGAAATCAAAAAAAACCCATGGGAATGACCACTATTTTCCATGAAGAGACTTGAAAGTGTTCCCTTAATAGGATCCATTATCCATACAACCTTTTTTGTGGCCTATTACGCATCCCCTGAACATGTTTGTTGAACTACTCATACGACACATTTTAGATCATATGATCACATGATGATCATGAAAACTCTACTATATGATGATCATATTAGGCTTGGATGAGTCCCTAATAGACATTAATAATTAAAAAGATGTAATATTTGATCCCATGATGCTTTTATTAAAGGGTGTAGTTCAAGTCCTCAAACATGTGGTACACCATTTTTGATGTACTGAATCATACACCCACAGAAATGAACTCACCCATATAGACCATAGGGTGCCCTAAAATACCCTCATAGATACACTCCATATTCCATGAAACTTCCAACATGCATGTAGACTCAATGGGAATAGTCTCCAAATATTGAAATAAACCTTCCCAAGAACCAACATGTAATTTATTGAGAAATGGAAATCATGTGATGTCATCATGTGGAACCCCTTGGATAGAATATATACTCATGGGAATGTGATAAATGTTTCATAAAAAACCCCTAAGAGGAGAAACTATGAGGTTAACCATTGATCATGCATTCCAACTCTCATTCAAAATATTTTACATGTGTATGAGGAATGATAAATTCAGACAAAAAACTTGAACACTTACACAAGTGCAAAATCATAAACATATTTGTGAGTCCTTTTTTCATGATTCTGTTAAGGTTATGTTATATCAAGATTATTTAGTGGTCTCACGATACCCTTGGATGAACATAGATGTGTCACTTTGATCAAGAGAATGATCGTGGACAAGTCACTTTGATCATACAATATACATTGGACAATAAATGTTGGTCATGTGAAACTTTATTGACATTTCAATATTTCCATGTGATTTCCATTGGATATGTCAGTTGGATAAGAAAATATATCTGAGAAAATTCACTATGATCATAAAAATACATCCCAAAAAAGTTATGTTAATCATGTGAGGACATCCCAGACAATCATGGATTATCCTACGATAGCCTATGGACATTTGTTTGGTTGATTATGAAAATGAACACCAGCATGTCCTCCTTTATCTTGCAAGGATATCCTAGAGAATTCATCTTGATCATGAAAGGACATCCCAGAAAATTCAATAGATCAATTGAAGGATCCTCGACATTTTAACTTTGATCATGCGAAGTATATTGGGAATGCCATGAAAACAACCTTCTATAGGGAATCCATTTAATATAAACACCATTTACATGCCTATAAGGCAACAAATAAATATTTTTTCCAATAGAAAATTAAGACATGTCGAAAAGAAAATAACGACACTTCTAGTAGACAATCAAGACATGTCTGGTAAAAAATAAAAAAAATGTCTAAAAACAATCAATAATTTTATAGAATACAATATGTATTGTCTAATAGATAATAAATTTATGTCTATTATATAATCAATCCATGTATTGTATAAAATCAATACTTTTTGGGATGATCCACTTTGATTATTCAACTTTATCTCGAAGACACATTCAGACATATACAATGTGGACCCCCATCTAGGACTCTTCTTCTATATACTCCCTTTATAAGGATATTTCCAAAATAGGTTAGGTGTATACACTCATCTAACCCTATTTACACCATTATATAAGATGGGCACTCCATTTCATACCAGGAATATCCAAATGGCCTTTAATGGCCATCATCTCTCTTTATATGACACATGATTCAGAATGAATATGAAAATCGGAATAAAACTAGGTATAAGACCCTAGAATTACCAAAAACATAGGATTTCGAATAATGTATCTATGTGTAAACACCATCCCCAAAAAATCAGTGATTTAAGGGGAAATCAAACTTCATGAACTCTGATTCCTATACAAACAAGCTACATATGATACCTTTATGAGACCTAAGCTCCAAAATTCATCCAATCAGGTGTAACCCCTCTATATCCAAAATATTCTCGACTCATTGGATTTAATTATACAATAATTATCCCATACTTCCTCATCAATGAGTAGAAGAGATGTGGTATCATACATGAGCATCATTTTAATTGTAATCCCTTCCCATACACTAAAATACCTCAAACCCATTAGAGGGTTTTGGAAGAAATGAACTACGAGGACTCTGATTCATGTCACAAATAGGATACATAGTATTCCTTAAAAATAAAAATTCTCCATACCATATCCTCTATGATACTATTAATCATACCTCTCAAAGGGAAACATTAATTTTTATTCCCAATTCAAATATGCTCCCATTTGTTGTGTCTGATCTTATTAGATATCTTTTTTGTCACACCTTGAATGAATCACATCGTTTTAGAGACTATAAATTTTTATACCAAGAACATGATATATATACCACTATTGTGGTACATTTATTGGGATGTATGTGTGACTGGATATCATTTCCACTCATGGGTTCATTTTCCCTTTGATGCAATTCAGGTCAACTTTATATGCATAAGTCCCCCAAAAGGGACACAATATAGTTTCTTTAATGACACCAAAACCTATAACGAGAAATATGTGGAATATGATTCCTCTATTTTCTAGATACATAATATTAATTTTCAAGGATTTATCCCTATATTTACAACCATTCCATATAAAATGAAATGGAATGGTATAGTTCTATCACATGACTTCAAACAACGTAAAAATATTTATGTGGGATTTTATTACTATTATCATAGGATGCATAAGATTCCTCATAGGGGTTCAACTCCATCTACATGAAACTATCTTTATCCAGGGATGGAAATAATCTTTAGAGTTATCGAACATGGATATAAACTAAGGCATCATAAATATACAAGATAATAATGGAAGACCTATGGCACACACAGTTCTTCCCATTTGCATGTGGTCTTAATACATTCATAAGACCAGGGGTAAACAGACGTTCCTTAGGTATTATGTAGGATTTAATGACCATATCATAAATCAATAATATAATCCATAAATTTAAAATAATCCCCCCAAGTTTGTGATGATCCTTACCACCCATCATCTCAACCGATGTTAGAAACTAAGCAATATGGTATATGATACCCTAAATGAAAACCTTCATTTGGAAGGAATATCTATACTATGTTATGAAGTTGGGAAACACATAGATTTTTTTATAGAGATTAATGTGGTAAATATGTTGCAAAAAATTTTGAAGCCACCATCAATCACCTGCAATCATGTGTCATGTGAGACCATTCCATATCTTTTTTGAATCCAAATGGTAAACTCAATGTGACTTTTTAAATAAGTTCATCCCTTTCCTAGGTTAAAAATTGATAGACTACATAGTTCCAACCAGTAAATATATCTTCATTTTCTTCAAATCATATTGGTGGACCCAATATGTATTTAAACTATGGTAATCCTTTCAAAGAATAAGGTACCACCTCTTTATCCATTGACATTGAATATAATTGATCAAAAATGTACTATTTTATATGATGATTCACTAATATGGTGTCTTTTTTTAGTCTCTTGGCCCTATTATATTCCTTTCAATCAAAATGACATCATTGAATTTGCAAATAGATTCTGATACTACTGGAAATGTTTCTTTAGAACTAATCCCTTGAAATAAGTTGTCACCAATGCGACACCTTTAGTGCTAGTCAGTGAACATATTGGCCGGGGAGTACCATATCAACACCTCCATCTTTACTTCGGAATTATCTCATGAAATATTTTTGAGGATGCATCCTCACATGCCGTCTTTCTAGTAATAGGGTACTGAAGAGAAAGTGTAACTAATTACAAAATTCAACCACGTTTGGAGATTATACCAAATGCATAGCAAAACATACCTTCCTTACTTAAGAGAGGTGGCTGATGAAGATCACCATGTCAACTCAATCAGTTCTTAGTTTCCTCAAAGGGACCCCATATGTTTTAGAAATAGTCATCAAATTCTAACTGAAATTCCACAAGGGGATATAGAAGAATTTTTTATGGCCCTGATTATTCAAATTGGGTAATCCAATAAGAGATCCCCCTAGACGAATATAAACAATGAAACTCCATTGCTAGATTATATGCATATTACCATAAATCTATCTGAGGCCCACCGGTGTATCCTAACAGTCTCCCAGGATCAATCCTAGATCATCACTATCTTAGAGCCTATGACTCCATCACAACTAGCCTTGCTGACTGTCAAATCCCAGAGAGCACGCCAACCCAGAGTTCACGGGTAATATTTATCATATTTTACCCCAGGATCATCTTCACCATTGGAACTGACCAACCATATGGTACCAAGAGTTCCAACCCACCAAATGGTAATACAAGAACTGACCTACCAAATGGTACTAGGGGAATCAAACCTCTAAATGGTACTATAAGCACCCCCCCCCCCCAAACAATATTATAATCAGATTCCCACGAAATGAAACATCTGAAATCGAACCCTCAAATGAGATACTCCATTTAGGGGGATTACAAGACTAGTTACGTCTACAACATTATGATATCTATCGAATCTGAATACTTATCATCAGACATGAATGAGTACTCTATTATGAGATATAATCATACCCACATATAAACTTCCCAAGTCATATCTGGTTGGAACACCTTCCACCTCTAGCATGGGAAATGAAGGGATCAACAAAATCTTTAGTGACCCTTCAAAAATTTATTAATGACCATATCTGTATTTTATAGGGAAATGTATATGGATTATTTGGGGGGTGGAGAAATCAGATTCAGTCTTTTGGGACCACGTTGAGACTCCCATATTTATACACTCACTCTACCACTATAAAAGGAATGGTTGTTTTTATATACCATTCTAGTCATCTCCCTGAAGGTGAAAAGGATGATTGTATGGATAAATATTTTACTCAAAAGGAATGGGAGAACAAGTATCTGTGAAAAAAAATTTGGTAGTTATCCTATGATCACTTACCTGAAAATATGTACCATCACCATCCTAGGGAATACATCCTTGAAATGAAGTTCCCCATCCCAAAGGGATGGTAGAAGTATCATATTATTCATCCCCTAATCAGCTAAAATATATACATTTCTCCACAACACCATGTCCTATAGCGATGTGGTTATTTTATTATTTTCAATACCCCCACCCATAAAGTTAGGGGAAATGCCTTATTTTCCACCTCCTCAGCATTGGTATTCTAGAAACCATTTGACCTAATTCAGGGCAACAAAGACTCCATGATAATTAGGTTATACTAATTAGTTGAAGAAATATTAATAACCAAATGACCCAAATGCTTGATCACTTATCCTAACACAAATTAACACGATGTTTTTGTGCACTAAATTCTAAAACCAGTAGTGTGACCTTGCCAATAAAGGTATTGGAATCACTCGAGAGAAGATGTGTGGTCACTCATATCATAATAAAAATGAGAAAAATTAATATTCATTTCAATCAAGTCATATAACCCATTATATTAATTATTCCATTGAGAATGATTTTAATAAAACTTCTAGAAATAAGGAAGCTAGTTGAGCAGCAGTTGATAGGCCTAGAGAATTATTACCCCTACCACTAATGTATTAGGAACAGAAAGGATTGTCGATTTATATTTAATGAGATGCATGATTATATTTAAAATTAATGATATATAGAGTTACATGATTTTGAGAATCATGAAATATGCATAAGATACATTAGAGGTCAGAAAAATTTAAGAAACCCACCCTCCAAATAGGTTTTGGAAGGATGGATCCTAGTCACTTGATGTCAAAAATCAAGTCATATATCATATTCAGAAGATGTTAAACAACACAAAAAATCTTAGTTAGACAATCATAATCTAGATTTCATCTTCCTAGTTCCATGACCTTAAAATTCAAAAAAGAGATCCC
The DNA here is from genome assembly GCA_963277665.1 of Viscum album. Lineage (NCBI taxonomy): Eukaryota > Viridiplantae > Streptophyta > Magnoliopsida > Santalales > Viscaceae > Viscum > Viscum album. Next base: position 175,915 of record CAUJRU010000532.1, read on the forward strand.
AGTCTCAAGACATTAATCTATACAATGACATATTTTTATCATGAAGTGAAATTGAAAGGAACACATCCCTGTCATAACTAGGTTAACTAGTTGAAATATCAATATTTTTATTATTTCATCACCATAAAGTGGAAATAGAGGTTTCTAGAAGTACCACTGACTCAATACAATCTCAATCCCAACAATATCAAAAAAAAACTCCAATAACACATAGTCACCTACTAAGGGTGTTGTTCAACAATCCACCTCCATGGAAACTCAAATATTGGAATAAAGGACAATATTTTTAATGAAAAAAGTTTCATATGATAGGTAGAAGGTACATATCTCTTCTAGTAAATTTGTTTACTATAATATCAATGAATCAAGCATGGGAAATTAATAGACCCATGGTCCCATTCATAATCTCAATCAACATATTCTGTTGGAACAAAAAGAAAATGGGTGGGAATACATTCCCTCTTTAATCAAATACTTCTACCAATATTTCTTGGAATATGAGAGAATATATTAATATATTCTTGTACATACCCTATAGATGTTACAATACATTTTGAAATAAATAGGGGCTCACCACTATTATATTTTTTCGATGATGGAGGGACCATAACACACTCTTATCCGAATAGCCATAGTAGCATAGTAACATGGTCAACATTAATATGTATATACTCTAGACCAAGAACAAATTATTCATCCCATATAAGATGGTTATAATCATATTTTTGTAAAGGTTGAGGCACATGATCAGGTTCATATCCCCTATACAATCACAAATGAGTAAGTAATAGGAACACATGCCTTGGGACATGCCCATGTTTCTGTTGAAGAAGACCAGTGACATACATGAAATGCACAAGACTGGGTTCAGACTCTAATTTCTACTGGGTTTTTCCATGAAAGAGTAGAACATGACACATGAAATGATCATATTCTAATAAAACTTTACCAGCAGCATAATCCAAGGGTGGTGGTCTAGCCACATATCCCTATTATAATAGGGGCTCAAAAAATGGTAGTGGCAGATGCCTTATGAAAATATATTATCCATATTAATGAATATACTCAAAATATTCCAATAGATTAAAATATGAGGTCCATATGCATTCTTCTATTGAAAAGGAATTTTGGTATATTATGATGGGAAATACATATTTTGACTTTAATCATATACATACTTCATTCAATACTGGCTAAAATATTTTGGAAACCATATATTTCATCAGACAATACAGAAGCTCACCATCATGTTGTAGTATAATGATAGTATAGTGATAGTTTCTGATTAGTAATATATGGTTATCAACCTATTACAGAATTCATCATGTAGCAGGCTCATATCCCTTCTCATCACTAAAAAGAATGTCTGAATATTCATACCGTAATGGAAAATGAGAATCAAATCCCAAAACTAATCAACGGTACAGTACATGAGGTTGTTCAATGCATATAAAAAACGATTCATGGTTGTATATACTATTAAAAAATTGTAGAATGGGATTAATACATCAAAATTCCTCTTTATAGTAGTAAATAGAAGGATCGTAGGGACCCTACTCATGATATCCACCATGGTTAACCTACACATGGTGATATTTCTCTCTCAGATAAGAAAATACTACCCTTTTCTATAAACATCTATATATAGGGGTGCTCAAAACATAGATACCATTATATATATAGGCCTATATCCATATTTTTGTATTTTAAAATGACACTTTTAAGGGAAAGTGTGAACCCAAATACAACCACATGATCCCACATATTCAACACCCACAAAAGACCACAACAAACACTTTCAAAGACCACTGTTCAGAATTCAAAATTTAGAAAACCAAAACCACTACCATTCATCACCTAGAACCGTGAGTTGCACGCCCCCCAAGATCCATGACCCGTGAACCATCACCCTCCGCCCGAGAGAACAGCCCTCAACCACCTCGCTACCATCGAATACCTCGCCGCCATCGTCGCCTTGCTGACTTCAATCGCATCAACGAAAACCACCTTCACCATCTCGTCGGAGCTGAACACAACCATGTCGTCGACGGTTGAAACATCATCACTGCCCTCCTCCCGACGTTTCCCATCCATACTCAGAGCCCAAGAACACTTCAAGGCCACCGCACATCTTCACCTCAGAGAGAATGGTGGACTCTGGAACCAGTCCAGAGAACAAAGCATAAAAATAAAGAAGAGGAAGAGACTGGAACCACCAAAGACCATAAAAGACCATCGACCCACCATAAACCTTTGTCGTCATCTTCAAATCGTAACTAAAATCCCCAAGCCTTAAAGAACCACCTCTCCAGATCTTTGAGTGACTGTGGACTTCGAATAACTAGCATCAACGATGCAGCAAAAAACCAGTAGCATATTGAACAAAAAACAAGACGAATCTGGAGCGCTAGGAAACTCGTCGACCGTTAATCCTCATAACCCAAACCCACATCGTTACCACTTCTCCTGCTCTGACCAGGAGAGGCTTAGAGGAAGACTCGTGCCCAAAATTTTTATGTGATTCTATGATTCTCAAAGGGAATTAGGTGTATATTGAATTTATAAATACACATTGATATTGTTTCTCTTGGAATTATATAGAAAATATATAGATGATAACATATAGTAATACCAATCACCTAGGATTACCCAATAACAATTGAAGTTTCAATAAAAAATATTTTTGAGTTCACCTCTATCATTATAAAAATAAATATTAGTAAGACTCTAAAATGCACATCATCTCAATTTCCTTGTCATATAATGTTAAACTATGTAATATGTGCTAACCAGATGATGGTAAAACTAAAATGAATAAATCATAGTAACATGATGTTATACTACAAGATAAATACTAACTATTTGATGTTAAAATTACATAGAATCAGTCCCACAATCACGGATTTAAACATTATAGTACCATACGTCCTTACCAAATGAAGTTAAATGGAAAAGAATCCATCATAGTCACATGAAGCGAAATGGTATGAGTGGTCCTAGTAATATGACCTAATACTACAATATTCCATTCATCCTTACTGAATGATATTAAAGTAAAAAATAAATTGATACTTAACATATGACACACAACGCATCATCCTGATCAGTGAAAAATATAAATTAATTAACCCTTCCCATTATGTGAGTCAAATCCACATAGAGAATACCACAATTCAAGAACCTGGTGTCACTTTATTTCTATTACCACATTATATATAGTGAAACCAAAATATTAAAAATTTATGTCATGACACAATATATACATCCTTGTCACAAGATATCAAAATGTATGACAAGATATTTAGTATATGATGTTAATATTTAGCCTTACTCAACATACCATGGATGTGATTCCTTGGGAACTAGCTTAGGGAGCCTTGTATCTTAAACATATAATTCCTCTTACAATGTGATTTTAGAAACAACTCTTAAATTTTTACAGTTCATTAAGCCTTCATTTTCAAACAACATAACCTTTTACATTATCTAATTATGTTTAACTACATGGATTATAGAAACCTAGACATAAAAAACATAGATATTACATAATTTTTTATGAATATTATACAAATTACAAAAGCACCTGCTCAAGAACCATAATCGTTTAATTAATTTGGTATATTGTAAAAAATACTCTAAAAAGAAGAAATTAATTTAATGATTCCTAAAGTGATCAAACCCTTTAGTACTTTTAGTCATAATCATTCTTCATAACATAATGAATGGAAGCATAATAAAGAAGCGATCTTAGATTCTTAGTAAGGTAAAATGAGGGATATAAGTATAGATACATAATCATGAGAATAATGTTATGAAAATGAGATCACAACATTATAAGATCATACCACTCATATCAACGATCATAAAAATTAATCATGCCATAAATATATATGTTTCATAAGACATGAATTGTAAGGGTATCAATAGAATAATCCATGAATGCATAACATAAGAATAAGAAATGCAATTTGTGGCGGACACAAAATCATATAATACTTATTTCAAGGTTTTTAAAGGATTAATAAAGAGGTCATCTTAGTGGAATGGGTTTACTACCCCAACAATCATAATAGACAATGATTACTCCCAATATCATCTTAGTAGACAAGGTCCTTTACTGAATCAGTTTCACTCCCTATTCTAGCCCAATATTACATAATTGGGTTCAGTTCCCATTCTAACCCCATAGTACTAAACATAGTTCACTCCATTTTCAAACCATGTATTACTAAAATATATTCACATACAACTCAATCCTCAATCTATCTATGTTTTACATAAATTTATTCACTTCCCATTATATCCTAATATAATTGAACGAGGCTCACTAAACATTCGTAAAATTTTAATTTTATGAGATATAAACCATCACCCAATCCAATGTAGGGACATATAGGTCCCATCCATAATATAATGAAATCATACAAACATGTGCCAAAATATAATAAATATTTCACCAGATCATGACCCATAAAAATATATTGTTTTGATAAATTTCATATCATAACTTGTGAAATGAAAAGGGGATTATATACATCCCATAATATAATTATGTATGGAAAACAGATTGGTATCATAATAATTTTATCAAAGAATACCTCGTGAAGAGATGTGGGTTTCATAAGCATATAACCCATTTGAGAAAATGGGTTTCATAAACATCCTCCCACAAAAACACAATTCATTTAATAAAGTATTAGAATGGTACTCTTAGATCATATCCCTAATAATGTAAAAAATATTATATAGTATGAAATATTAGACAGGGATGTCTTTTGAAAGATCACACGGAACATTTTTTTAAAAAAATAGCCTTTCTTGGAAAATAATTTCTCAAAAATCTTTTTCTTATTAATGAGTCTTTATAATTTCATATAAAACATTTCTTGAGAAAAATATATTTTCTTTTTTGAGAAAATCATTTTTGAAAAATAAGGAATTTTGAAAACCAATATCAATTAAAATATATTTTAAAATGTTATAATGGAAGCTTGATAATATTTTGAAATCATATTTCTTTGAAATCACCTTGAAAACTCATAACAAAATATTGACCACATTTTGAAAACATTTTTCATTAAAAATACATTGATAACACAAAAAGAAGTCTTGAAATTCGTTTAAAACCCATTTTATAAACAAATTAAAATGAAAACTTTTAATTTTTGAATATAAAAACCATTAAAACATGTTGGAAGTAATTTAAAACACTTATTAAACAAAAGATTTTTAAATACGATTTTTATAAAACAAGGGGTCAAAATAACTCAAATTTCTGACCAAATAAAGCAATAATGTTATACTTTATTAAAAAAGTATTAATTATCATATGCACCAAATAGTAGGAAAATTGATTCAATATATGGATATTTCTTTAATAACTATAGATGAAGAAAATTAGTTTGTTTTCATGAGATATCGATCATAATATTTTATCAATTTAAGCATAATCATAACATTCCATATAAATTATGAGATTGTAGCAATAAACCATTACCACATTGGTAACATTGTATCAAAATATACATGAGAGAATAAAATCAAATGAATCAAAAAATATCAAAAAATAATCATTTTCATGATATAAAATGGTAATGGGAATTATATACACATCATAGAAAATTATATGGGAATAACATTGAAAGTATCTCTATGAAGGAATCTTGAGACTAAAATAACTTTTCATATTTGGTAACTTTTAATCCAGAAATCCCATGAATAAAAGAACATAAAATGGATATTTAAGTACCAATAAGTTTAATTATATTAATCATATAATACTTTTATATTTAGTATATACACCACAAAAAAAAGAAATTAGGATTGACTAATTCATATATCTCATAGATATAAAAAGTGAGATGAGAAAACCCCAACTTTATGCCTTGAATTTCATCATACACATTAAAAACAACTATATAATAAAAATAAGTTTATTATGAATCTAAAATATAACCATATAATTATATATAATACCATATATTATATTTTTATGAATATATCTTAACCATTTATTAAGAACATCATGTTAATGTTATGTTTTGGGTAATACATGATTTATTTTTCATATATGGTTTTACTTTTTATTATTAATCCTATTACATAGATCCAGATTTATTTATTTAAATGATATAAAAATGATATAAACATAATATAAATTTAAAATATATTTACTCATAAAATATATAAAATATAGAAATATAAAATGGAAAACGTTTTTCATGTAGATGGTAGGTCGTGCGTATGCTTGGACGTTGTTTCCGTTTTATTGTCATATTGAGAGAAAGGAAGTAATATATATATATATATAATATTAGTACAGTAAAATTATTGTGTCATAAATATAAAATATTTTCACAAAATATATCATTAATAAATTCTATGTAGAGAGTGAATGAATTAAATCGCTTTGAGGAGGTGGGAGTCCACACATCCACAAACATAGTTATCATATTTTAAAAATGGAATGAATGAATGTATGCTTTATTTAATATTTCAAGAAGAATAAATAAATAATAAATATAATATATTTCATAAAAATAAATAACATTCATCATAATTCCTTACAATGGGATGTGGTAATTGAAAAATGTGCTACATCATTTCGTGATGTGTTAGTTCTTCGCACACAATAATCATATATTTGTTTCCAATTTTGTGGAAGTGTGTGTCTGTGTAGCTAAAAAAATCAGAATAAAACAAATATCAGTGTATTTATGATACTAATTTTAAAATATAAGTATTTTATAGTAATAGTTTAGTGGGTGGGGAATGAAAATAAAACAAATTATGTTTATGGAAGATGTTTCCACTTTTTTGGGTAACTCCTCTTGGTTTGCAGCAAAGGGATTCCATGGTTAGATTTCATCCAAAAGGTATTAGTATAAGATAAAGGTATGTATTTTGGGAACTTTTGTGAGCATATTTTGGGCTAGGAAAAGATCATGATTGGTGTGAATAAATTGGAGTGATGACTTCCATTTTTATATTAGAAGAGGAGAGGAATTTTATTAATGTTTCGAAAAGGGAGTTCCTCAAAAGTTTTTCTTATGAAAGGTTGATACAATAATGAAATAAATGAAATAAATGGGATTATATGGCCTATATATGGGCATAAAATGTATTTTTTTATAAGTGTATAGATCATTTAGGTCCTTAAGTGTGCGCCTTAGTCCCTTATTAAGATAATTTTTCTCTTAATCCAAGTAATTAATTTTAATTACTTTCACTATTATATTTTTTCAGAATCTAAATTGAAATTATTTTAAAATGTATATTACGATGATTACAAAAATTTAATCCAATTTTAATAATTAAAATCAGTTAAATGGGAGAAATTAATTCAAATTTAATCCCATAGACAGGAAAAAAATGTAGTATTAAAGTAAAACCATTCAAATGATTGGTAATTTTTGTATCCAATATCAAAGGGAAATTGAATAAAATTAAATAAACTGAATTAACTGAAATTAATTTAATCTAATGTAAAATTAACATAAATCAAAAACATAATTTATATTTATACATAAATTAGACGAAAAACTAGTTCTGAATTAAAATTCATTATTATACATTATTCGTAAAAAATGAAACATCACACGAAAATAGAAAAAACTCATTGTAATATAATTTTTATGATACAATATAAAAAATGAAGTGTATTTTTTCTAAAAAAATTATGATTCAAAAACTAGATTTAAAATGGGTTTATTGTTAAAAGTCAGTATCATTACCTTTTAGAATAATACATATTTTGTTCATAAAATTTGGTTTATTTTTCTCTTATACCTCGAAAATATATTGTACGAGTATGAAAAATATTTATTTAATAGAATATATATATATATTACGAAATATATTAATCAATATTGGTTTTTTGATGTATTGCGGTGAAATTGTGTTTATAAATATAAAAATAGATTTCTATAAATGTATTTTTTTATTTTCAAATACCCATTACATTCTATTAAAATAATTGATAACAAAAGATTAATTTTATGTTCATGTCAAAATAATATTTTAAATATTTATATAATAATATTCATAACATCTATTCTAATATCTCGGTGGTAGCTATAATAATAATTTAAAAATAATATTATTAGTATCTTGTATCCCAGTAAAACATATAATTGTGTGTAAAAATCTATTGAAGGAACATGGTATAGTGTGTAATATGAGACAGATATAGTGTTGGGTGTACCGAAATCTAAAAAAATCTATTACCAAAAGTATCGCATAACTTGGTTTCTACATAGGGAAACATAAGTGGGAAGGATATATTGTACATGGAAAAAAAGCATACATAATTATAGATAGTGATAACAATCATTGATCATCAGCAAATGAATGGTCAATGGATTGTTAAGGGATTTATAACCATAATTCTATGATAATTTATACAACTATCTGTACAACAGATATTATATTTTTTGGATAAATCATTTTCTAATATCATTTTTCTAAAGTTTAGTATTTATTTAATTACCTAAAAACATAATGAAATATATTTTAATTTATTTCTTCTAATATTCACAGTCTCAACCTTAAGTTTTTCATTGATTGATTTCCACTTCATTTCTGAATTTAAGAAATAAAGGTGAATTTTTCATTCTTGATGTACAAAATGATCATTTAGTAGAGTGATAAGTAATTCCATATTTCTTCAGTTTGCATCACAATAAATATGGTTAAAAATGTTATTCAATATCAATAATTACTCATTTGGTGTGATATCACTTTACTATCACCGAATTCATCCGAAGTATAACTAAAAATTCCCATAAATGGTTAACAGTATAACCTTTCAAAAATTAAAAAATCCACAACATTTGAAATATGGTTACTAAGTCAACTTAATATTGATCCCCTATATATCATAATGTAGCAATTGGTTGTCACATTATAAAATTGTTAATACCCATATAATATATTCTCATGATACTTGGTAATAACGTAAATTAAGATAAATATTCTGGAAAATATTCATCATTCCATGCTTCCAAGATTACTATATATATCCCATAAACCCATGATGTTGTAAACATAATAACATAATAACATAATAACATAAAAAAATTTCTCAAAAATTCCTCTATGAGTTGTATGTTCATAAATACTATCCAATTTACTTTATCAAAACCAATCAGATATATATCCATGAAAAATACAATTATCTCATCATCGTGATCACATTAAGGGTTATTTACCCTTAATTAATAATATTACCTTTCCATTAAATCACTTTTCATTATCTTCATCATCAATAAACATATCCATCTAAATCATTAATGAAAAACCTGTACTGAAAATAAATATATATTTCATGACTTTTATAACATAATCATTGAATTACAATCCATATACAATTCAATAATTGACCTTTATTCATAAACCATTACTATAGCTTCATCATATTGTTTCCTAATACCCATTATCCGAGAATATAAATTTTAATCATTCCTTAATGTTCCTCAAAAAAAATCTAATCTTGCTTCTTACGTTTAATGTCAATAATACAATTAAAATATACCATAACTTTCTCATGTTCCTTTTGGTATCATTATCTTCAAAATTATACCCAATACACATACCACCTTCCTAATTCATTTCATGCTATATCCACTCATAAAATTGATTTTTATAAAACACATACATTCCATATCTGAAATATTCAATTTTAATAATGTTCCATACAGTTCCTTATATTGACTAACAATATAAACAATTATTTGATAAATAATTATAATAGATAAAACTACATAATAATGAAAAAAAATACATATAAGATGTCTAAATAATGAAACCAAAATATTTAATGTATATAATATTAGGTTTATCATAGGTTATTTATAGTAATATTCTATTTAAACTATTCATAATGGTTTATAAATAGTTTTTAAATTCCCATATTATATACCCCGAGAGTGTGATACAAGGTGCTACAGTAAGGCATGTTGGCAGACACCAGTTCCCAATAGTTTATCACTCAATACTAGGTTTTCAAAGTTGTTACCCTTATTTATATCTGTGCAAGAGCCACATCCACTCATAGTATCACTACATGTATATATTGGAAAGAAACCACACAAAGTATCCTTTTCTAAAATCCTAAATTTTTTACTATACATTAACTTATCCTTAGACATATCTATAGATACATCTGTATAAATATCAGTATAAATATTTCTAGGGACATAACTAATGTTTTCTTATCATATTTTCTGAAGGATGACTGAAAAATTCCTTTGACACCATCTGTAGAGAAGTAGAATTAAAATTCATGGATATTACATCATTTTAGATGAATATTCCACTCATTATAAAATTGCATACCTAAGGATAGTAATCGTTTAGTGTATTTAGAAACTATGAAGAAAATATTATATCACAGTGATATATCATCAATTATTCTGAGAAAGATCTATTAATTTATTACATATAAATAAAACCATTATTTATATCCTAGGGAAAGGAAACATAAAAATAGGGTGAGATAAGATGTTATGTAAGGGTAAATAAGGGATATATGTAGAAATAAACTTGGTTATAAGGGAGTAAGAAGGTGATCATAACCTTAGAAGATCATACAAGACATTTCAAAGATAATAAAGATGAATCGTGGAATAAATATCGGGGGTTCATAAGACTTGAATCATTATGTAATAAAATGAATAATCCATGAAAGTAGAACAGAAGAATAAGATAAAGAATTTGTGGTAGGCAAATAATAATATAAAAATGATTTCCATGGTAGTTAAAGATTGAAGACAAGGCCATATAAGATTAATGGGTTCACTCCCCAAACCATATTATTATTAAAGTTTCACTCCTAAAGAACCTATTAGTGGAGAATCTCCTTTACTGAAATGAGTTCACTCCTCATTGTAGCCCTATATTACTAAACCGGGTTCACATCCAGTTCTATCACTGTTTTTCTGATCCAAGTTCCCTCCATGTTCAATCCATTCATTCCTGAACAAGTTCCACCCACATTCCATCATTTTATTAATGAACTTGGTTCACTATTCATTCCATCCAAGTATTACAGAACCTAGTTCACTTCCCATTCAATCCCTATATTAATAAACTTTGTTCACTCCTCGTTTCAAACATTTATATATAATTAGATATCAATATTCACCCAATTCATTGAAGGGACATTTCATTCCACCCATCACACAATAAAACCATACATAGATGTGCCGCAAGATAATAAATCATTCATCATTTCACAACACATGATAATATATGGGTTTTATAAACCTAAAATCTTAACCTATGATATAAAAATTGGAAACAAAATAATATCATTATTTTATTACATATAAAAAAGGTATTGGTCTCATAATCATTTCAACAAATCATAACACATTAAGAGAAGCAATTTTCAAAAACATATAACTAATGGAAGAAAAATGATTGTCATAAAAATCATACCCTATAATCATTATCCATTAATGAAATAATACGAATGGTATTATTAGATCACATCCCTAGTAAAACATGAAATATAAAAAATCATTTCATCATAGAAGGACAAGTATTTTAAAATCTCACATGGATCATTTTTTAAGGAAGATTTCATTTCCATGAAAAAAAAATTCATAAAAAATTTAAAAAATCCATTTATATAATGAAGGATTTATAATTTCATTTAATACTAATCTTGATGAAAATATAATTTCCGATTTGAAAAAATTATTTTTAAGTAATAAATCATTTTGAAAACGTTTTTATTTTAAAATATCATTTAAAACATATAATAGATAATTTATAATATTTGGAAAACCTTTTTCTTTGAAAACACATAAAAATCATTAATAAAGCTTAAACAAATTTTGAAAATATTTTCTATTTAAAATACATTGAAAACATAAAATGAATACTTGAAATAATTTTGGAATCCCTTTTCTATATAACCATTAAATTAATATTGTCAATATTTTGAATTTTTTTAAAAACATATAATATAGGATTTAAAAGATTTGGAACACTTTATTGGCATAAAAAATAATTGAAAACGTTTTTTAAGAAACATTGTTTTTAAATAACACAAATTTTCGACTATAGAGAGAGATAATGTATTATTTTTATAAGAAGGATTTATTAATAATATTAAGTACCAAAGAGTGGGAAAATTGTACTAATACATGATTATATTACTAATAACCATGGGAGAATAAAACTTATCAGTGTACTTAAGAGATGGATTATAATATTTCACAAATGGATGCATAATCATAAAAAATCCCAATAAATGATGAAATGTTATCAATAAACTACTACCACTTCAAAAACATTGAATTATACTATATAGTAGCAAAAAAATTTAATTAATATTCAAATATATTGAAAAATGATATTCATGAAATAACATGTTAATGGTAAAAATATATTTAACACCCTGACACCAAAATCCCAAAGTTGATGCATTACTATATTACATTGGCATGGTTATAAGAAATGAATATATAAGGGTTGTTTAGTATTATAGTCTTGGAATGACATATAACATTCATTATACACATAATTCATTGGTAAATATGAAATACATTGATAAAATATAAAAATAAACTAAATTGCGTTCAGGAAATCTTATTCAATGATTACTTCTACATAACCTGGGGAAAGAAAAAAAATAAGGTTGAGCTCAAATGCTCTTTAAGGGTGTGTGAAAAAGAATATATAATGTATTAATGGTTATAAAACAGAATTTCAAGGAAAATAAATGATAACACATTCCATTCACATAACTAGATATAGATAATTCAATTTGTAAAGGTAAGAAACCAAAACACGTTCCATTTATTCAATGGATAGAAAACAAAATTTATCAATGGATATGTCAACAAAAAAAATCAGGGATGAATCATAACATTAAAATATCTGAATAATTTAATTAATTATTGGAAATCATATCTTAGAAACATGAGTACCTATACCGGAATCATATGTCCTCTGTATCGTTTAAAAATATATGTAGAAACGAGTTTAATTTGGACAACTTGGTCGTCTCATGAGAACCTGTTGATGCATCAAGGATAAATATAAAATATGTGATCTACCCTTAATTGCATGATCAAATCATTACTCATTTATTATAATAAATTTAATAAATATAAAATATGAATTATGAAATATCTATACTTATTAAAAGGAATGAATTTTCCAATAATTCCCTATTTAATAATATAAGCATCAAAGTAAAAATCCTATGTGAAATGATACACTGTTTTAGAAATAATAATATCAATAATATGAAAATAAGGATATTCAACGAAAATTAAAATAAAAATTATTACAATAATATTATTGTTTCAATAGAAATATAACAATCTCAAAAGGATGAGATATTCTAGGGATGATAATTAAGAATATTCGTTAGGTTAGTAGTCATTAATCATTACAGAGTGTATCATACCACATTGAAAAACATAAATCATAATCTCCAAAAGGTATAGAAATAAATAAAATTTATAATATGATAATAATAATAGGATTATTTTCATAACATGATAAAGGATTTATATACATTAAATAAAACTTCATTGGTCCATAATAACAAATAAGTCACATTGGAAGTTAAATTGAGATGAAATTAACATACATTAACCATCCTCTTATTGTGTTGTATTTATCCTCCTATATAGTGGTTTAAAATATGTTAATTACTTATACCATAACCATGCTAATATTTATAATATCACATATTAACATTTTATAATTTCTTATTACCTGTTTGTTAACCATTGTTCATTAATTCCACTTTTTCTGGTGTTAATTGGATTGTTTTCTCAAGTATATTTTGACATGGTATTTGATTGGTATATTAAATATCTAATTATTTTATCAAATAAATCGTGTAACCCATTAGTTAATTATATTATATAATTACTACATATGTATTTAGAATAATCTATAAGGAATGGAGGTAATAAATCAAATGCACTGTTCATGGAGGCAGTAGGTCGTACTAGCACATGAATGTTCCTTTAATTTATTTACTGTAATAAAAGAATTTAAAGTAAATTATTTATTCATATTATAATTCCATTATCATATATATTTAATATATTTTACATATATTTTACATATATTTATTAACATAATACTTTATACATTCCACATATGGCATGAATGAGTCACATCGCTTTGAGGGGGCGATAGTCCATATTTCCTCTAAAGAAATTATGGTATTTTCATAAGACGGAAATAATAAAGGTGAATTATAAAGAAAAATAAAAATTCATGAATAAATTATAAATATAATATATATCATATATGACTATTGTTTCTGCCATTATGGACACCTGAGAGGGGGTAATGAAAAAATTAAAAATCATCGTTTCGTGAGGCAGTTGTTTTCTGTACGCAATAATAGAATGTTCGTTACCCATTAGATGGAGGTGTGTGTAAATTTAGGTATAAATAATAACATAAAAATACAAGTATATTTAGGATACATGAGTTTTTATGTAATCATGAAATAAGAAGAGTATACGGAGTATAGAATCAAGTGAATGAAAAGATATTCAAATAAAATGTTACCTTGAAATTAGGTAACTCCTTCAGGGTAATACCAAAGGGCTCCCTTGGAAGGATTTCATCCAAATAGAAGGCATCATGGTAAAGTGTAGGGATATTGGGATGCTATTTTGTAAGATATTGGTAGTTCCAAAGGGGGTTGATATTTGTGAGGAATGGGGAGAAGTGGTGGCCTTTTATAGTGGATTTGGAGTGACACTCCTGTAAATATCAAAATGTATTCATTAATGGGAGGTATAACTTACCAAAAGTTACTAAAATATGAAACAAATAAGGAATTAAGGTGTAGAAAACTTATATTAAAAACTCTAATGCACAAAAATATGTTCATTTTTATAATTTTGTTCCTTAACATCTAAGATTCCCCAATTTGATCATTTAGGTATTTATTGAAGCATTTAGTTTTCCAAATTAAGTAATTTAACCACTAAAACTAAAATAATGTATGATTTATTATAAAACATAAATCCTATATATTATTAATATTATAACTAATTTATAAAATAAAAATACAATGTGCTTTATAAATTAATTTTAAAACAAGGGCATGTGATCGGATAAAATATTTCTTAAACCCAAATAGTCTAATCACCATTTTTACATTATATGTGTCAATATGATAATTATAAAATATAAAATGGTATAGTAATAGAAAATATTTAATATTGATTTATACATAGAATTCACTTGGAAGAATATATGACTTTTATTATTTTTATATCATTTAATAAAATATCATTATTTTTAAAATAACAATAGGCTCAATTTTGACATTTTTTTTAATTTTAAAATATCAAAAATAAATTTCCATTGAAATATATAAAGATTAAATCTATGTAAGATGATATATTCATCTAAAAAAAGATTTGATAATTATTCAATCAATATAATTCACTTTTAATATTTGTAGTGCCATTTATTTTTTTTTAATTATTAACTAAATAATCATTATTTTGGTGTTTGTTAAGCATTTAAATAAACTAAATCATATCTAAAATTAGATAATAAAGTATTATGGTCAAAATAAAAACATTATATTTCAATTTAATTTGTATAAATGAAAATATGATGTTTTTCATATATCTAAATGTGTTATAAATGTTGAAGGTATGGAAAGTTTCCCTTTTATCATTTTCCTTACTTAAACTTTTATATAAAGAATTTCAATATAATAATATCCCAATAACCCATAAAATTCGAACCATTTTTTGATATAGAAAAATTGTAAGCTGCTAATAGCTTTTGAAAAATTTTATATGTCATTTTGGTCCTTAAGATTATGGTTTTTTCACTTAATAGGACCAATCCTACCTTATTCGTCATAGATAGTTTTAATCGATTTCACTAATATTTTTTGTCAAAATTTTGGTTGATCTTATTAGATAATGAATATTTCAGTGATTAAAATCGTTTGAATCTATTTTTTTAAATTCATATCAAATAAGTTGAAAAATTAAGACTCACGATAATGATGCACATGTGGCGTGAAAGCAGGTTTTTAATGTAGAAACAATCTATTTTTAATATCTATTTATATATAATTTAAGAATAAAATTATTCCAATGAACTAAATTTGTTAAATATATGTATAATTATTCTATTGGGACATTAAAACCCCTTTCAAAATAAAGTTTAACATAAATAATTATTTAAAAAAAATTGTATTTTACTATATTGTAGTAATTTTTATTGTTGATAATAAAATGAAATTTCTATAAAAAATCACAAAAAATCGCCCTTTATGGAATCCCCTCTTTTTATTACACAACTTTTCATTACACTTTACATACATATAATATAAAAACTCTAGGGTCTTGGAAATTAGGAACATAATACATGAAACCCACATAAAACAACCTTCTAATACACTTTTAAGGATTCATCATAGGTTCATCCTATGTACATTTACTACATCTCATAACCTGGAGACATACATCTATGGAAAGGGTGAGGAGAAGGCCCAATAAAGAAAACAAGGGAATCAGTTTACTTGTGAGATCCGTAAGAACGTGATAAAAAAATAAACTCAAGAGAAAGGGAATTAAAGGAATTTCATAATGAAAAAAATGAACAATAAAATTAATATGTGGCTAAAACATATAATTTAGACATTCATACACATATCATCAAGGTTCATCCCCAAGGTGTCATAAAAATTACAAATGTTATTCACTATGGTATCGTGAAACTTGTCATCTCTATCTATTAAATTTATTAACCAATGAATTGCATCACTATTAGGGAGCACCCTTATTATATATTTATTTTAATGTGATCCATATAGATCATAATCATACATTTCAAAAATAACCCAAAGAGAGTAAAAGAAATGGGTTTCACATCAACATCCTAATGTTTTAAAAGGTGTTTAAAAACATGATCAGTATGTCATTTAAAACCCATAGAAGGGAATGAGGGTTATATATATGTCAATAACAGAATCAAAAATATAATTTTTATGTCTTTAATAACACCAGTAGAGATGTAATAGGTATGGTTATTCACATAAATAAGATAAGAGAATTTATTGAGAAAAAAAGAGATAAATTTTGAGATGAAATTTCTGTAGCATAACAACTATATAACATGGTTTTAGAAAAAAATAAAAACAGAGGGGAAAAGGGTAATCTAATCATAAATAAATCATAATAGAGTATAGTGATAGAATAAAATATAAATAATAACATGGTATGGATATTTTAATGACATACCATATGGAAAGAAAACTAGAAAGGAAAGGGAAGATGTGATTTCTTTTACGAAAATTCGGCAGCCTAACAGTGTCCCTTAAAAATCAAAAAAAAAAAATTAATGAGAGCGGAAATGGACTCAATTAATTTTGAAATAAAATTGATAGAAACATTTATATATAAGAACATACCCCCACATAATTAAATGGAACTATAAGACAAAACATAAAGGAATTCATGACATAAAAGAGGAGGGTGAAAGGTTCTCGTACATTGAAGTGTAACTTTAGAAAGCATGATGGTCGGGACCATGGGAGGCCTAAGGTCCCCATGGGAGGACTCCTTGGAAGGTAGAAACTCCAGAACATCATTGAAGATGATTTTTAAATGAATGGAATCAGTGAATGTCATGGTATTTATAGGAAAAGTGAGGGACTAAATTATTAATTTACAAGGGACACATCATCAGTGGTATTTGCAAAACAATGGGATTATACATGGTATTTTCCCATGGTATTGGATAATTGGGACACCTCATAACATATATTACTATTAAAAAGTCATCCATATTATTTACATCATGATTAAATCATCAATGTTGTCATTAAACACCTGAAACTCAAAACTGTTTTTTTACTAATCACCGAAAGAACAAATGTTTCGGAAAAATCCAAAAAATTAAATATAACCTAATATTGATGCTCTGAATTAAAAAATGAACACTAAATTATGAAAAAAATATTCTAAGTATTTTTAATTTAATTTTTAATTAAAATTATTATTTATTCCAAAAATACAATTATAAACTATAACTCATTTTGTAACAACTTAAAAAGTAAACAGCGTCCTATAAAATTATCGTATAAACACATGACAATAATGTAAATATTTATTATTAAATTTTTTGAAAATACACTTCCATTTTAAATTATAAAATTCCTTATAAAAGTTTAAATAAAATATTTATTACATACAAAAATACCAAAACTTATACTATGATCATTTTTTCATTTTTAAGATGTATAAAATGTATTTATACATTCATGGGTGAAGTTTCAATTTTTTTGGTTGACTTACTATTCATTTCTATTCATTAATATTCATACCGGTATGTTACTATTCATACTTTACTATTCACTAAAAGTTTTTTGATCTTATTTGACTCTAAATATCATTCTGAACACAATTATAGAATTCCATTTTCTGAAAATCAATTCACATTATTAATTATTTAAAGTTTAAATAAATTTTTTTTCAAAATTCATTATTAATATGGAACTATAAATTCATCTTATATTTATCTGGATATTTGAAATTCACCAACTTTTCATAATAATAAATAAATGTTTTATTTATAAAAAAGTATAACAGAAAGAAACTAAGGCTTTGTTACATAGCCCCTTATAACAACTGCATAGTAACTAAGTGTATGGGGTGGTATAGTTATTGAATCTTGTGGTGGCTTCGACAACATTGCCCGAGAGGTTATTTCTTTTAGCTTGAGCTTCTCCCTTCGGAGATTCCATTCAAGCTTCACATGTTGAAGTTCGGCTTGGGATTGGTCTAGAGAGAAGCTCAGTGATGCTACCTCCTACCCAAGATCTAACAAATGGGCTTCATATTGCCCGAGTCTATTGGATGATTCCATTGACTCTCCATTCTATATTAATTAACCAAGATCATTTTAATTTTAAAAAAAGTATTTGTACAATTTTGAATTTAGATTCCTACTGTCATATTGACCAATGGACCTATAACAGTAGAAACTAAACAGTCTCATTTAATTATACTCACTTCATTAATTAAAGGATATAGTTTTGTTGAGTATAAAATAAAATAAACACAAATTTAGGAAATAAATATTATTACAAAGTTTGAGTCATTAAACCCTTAGATAATATTAACCTTATTAATCAAGAAAAATTCTTTTTAAAAATAAAATTCAATTTTTTTCATAATTTAGATTTAATGTATGACCATAAATAAAATGCAAGAAAACATGGTCTTGCGTGTAATGCAAGATAATTTAGTGTTGTGAACAGTGTATCTTTATCTTTGTGTATAAAACATGTTAAAAATAAATTATATTTATTATAAAAGGAAAATATTGAATTATCTTGGGGTGTTAAATTCTCCCCACAATAATTAAATTATGTTTCCATAGTATAAACTTTATCTCAATAATCGAGGGATTGATATTTGAAAATAAACTATTGTTGAAGAACGCACATCGTAAAAGGGATAATATAACATATTCCTAATAAGATAGAATGGAAAGAATAAGGAACATTTAACTAAGTTTGGTATTAGGATAATAGTGTTGGGAAATAGAAATATTTATATATTGAAAAATAAAACAATATATTTTGGATATATAGTGGTAGAGAACATTTTTAGGAGAAAGATAAAACTCAGAACGCCCTAAATATGTGATGATCTAAGGGACATTTGATTCATAAAAAAAAGGTACCAGGACAACATTTTTTGATTTAGGATAAGTTTTCCTATAATTTAGTAATTTTTTCACTATATAATAATATAAGTAAATATAATTACTTGGTACGTTTAAATTAGCACAATATTATATTTATGTCTTTCCCTAAACAATTTCTTTTTCATCTATTAGACTAATATGCATCATATGGTGAAGTAATACATTAACCTCTAAAATCTCATCCAATAATCAACCATTTTATAAATGGTTAAATTTTAAAAAGATTATTATCCAACACATTGGAAGGAAGGGAAATAAATTTAAAAAATGAACATATCATTAGACTTTAATGTAAATGAATAAAATCTAAATTTTCACATTCAAAAAATGTGAATAACTTCATAATGTATCCTCTTGAAATGTGGTAATAACTCAAATAACAATATAAACTTATTAGAAACATGAATTATTTCTTATTTCTTATTTAATAAACATGTTATTGGTTATATTCCTTAAATAAAAATGTGTTGTAGACAACCTCAATGATATCCTAGAACACATTGACGATAAATCATTAATTAGTTCCAAGGTAGTCATCACTTTTCCAAATCAATTATTTCTTCATCATTATCTCAATTCCAAGAATGTATTAAAGGATACCTTTCCCTCAATCATGTTTTTTTGAAATGTTTATCATTGAACTGGATAACTTTTATTGGTACTATTTAACAAACTATCTCAAATCCACAATGAAAAAAATATTTCTGTATAATCGTCATATATTACATAATTCATAAAACCAGTATGGTTCTGATAAAATATTAAAATGACATAATTATTGAATAAGCACATTAATATTTCCTATTCATATGTGGTAGTATCATAACATGATCATTATCCAATAGCATCGTTTATGGTATATTCCATTGAATATTGCATAATTGATTTGCATAGTGTCATATATCCTTATAGTTGAATCATTTTACATAGGAAGCCTTTATCTTTCCTTTTCAATCATAAGCATGGTGGGATTTATTTCAAAACTTGTAGTGAACTTCCATTCATTTTAATCATGCACTGGGGTGATTCATTCCACAATTATCACATGTTGGAATGTACTTCATTCCCTTCATCCCATTATCCTTATTTCTCTTTGTCTTCTTCTTCTTCTCTTCATTCCCTTAAATTCTATTGGACAAGGATAATTTTTGACCAATATCATTAGCACATGATAATATTTATTCATATTATGAGAATACACGGGACACTACTTCCCTTCAAAATTTTGTCTTATGTCCATAATATATATGATCTATCATTCTCATTGGATTACATGCATTGGGGCAGTTATCATTCCATATTCTATGTACCATTTATTAACACTAAAATATTATGGTTTACCTCATATAGTTATTAACATTTTATAACTCTAAATATGTTATAACACATAGAATAAGTTTATGAATCATAATTGCTTGTTTCTCTCAGAATATGTTTTTGGGTTATGAATTACTACTTTTGAACATTTACTGATGGATTCTATTATGGAACCAGAAACACCCACTAGTTTTATATCCAAAGGGAAATGTTTTCTAAATGCAAGTTTTCATTTGTTATTTTGTCCTACAACCATTAATAACATTCATTGGTCGAGATGATGGGATTTGGGGCTCGTCACACTGTTTTGGGGGAATTTTTTTCCTACACCACAAATCTCTCAAAGATTTAATATGTGTTCATGGATCCTTTATAAATTCACCACGTATGACATGAGATTTCCTTATAATTTAGCAATCAATTATTAGAATGAATGTAAATTAGTGTCATCTGTATGTATTCCAGGTTCTTCATTGATTGATATATATGTATATATTCGAGTTTCACCATTAATGTTATCCTCTTATGTACTACATAGAGATTCTTTAGTTGAAATTACAACAATTCTAGTTTTTAGGAAACTTAGTCAGGCACTCTAGAATTTATTGTCATCTAGGAAGATTAGAGTTACATTGGATTTTACTATCATTTATAGAGATATATGTTTTTTGATTTTGGGATCTAAAACATTAATGGGATTTTTAAGTTTCGTTGGGAATGGAATATGAACCAACATAGTTTGGTACTGCTTTACGGGACACATCATACCTTTTATGGTCATGTGATAAGGACCCAACTATATAGTTTAACATCATGCTTCAAGGAAATATAAGTATATGCTTCCTAGTTAATATTTGGTGTGGGAATTATACTAAAGAAGCCTAAGGAACCTCAGAAGGATATGAGTTCCCATGTTAGATTAGATCCTAGTGGGAATGCGGTCCAGATTGAACATGGTTGATTTGTAGTATTGATTTTGAATATCATATATCCTTCTTATGTATCCCACTTTAATGGGAATCAAATCCCATGTAGATTGGTATGTCTTTCTGGGGAGTATGGACCATTAGAAAGATTATGTTGGGGCTTAATATTGAATATTATTCCCTTGTAATAGGGTCCATGAGATATGTCTTAACTCATGGAGAATTAAGAATGATTAATTTTAGGCTCACACCTGAAGAGGTTACCCATATTGATGTAATTAGGGATGGATTCATGAACATGATGTCCAATTAACGTTTACACAAGGTAATGGCTTCTTACGTATCTTAGTTATGGTGGTAATTATAGTTCTCCTAGTTCATTCATTAAGGTGTATTTAATGGTTTTTATGATCATCAAAAATATCTAAGACTGGAAGAGTCATTCTCAATGTGAGAAAATATAGGATGTGAAAGATTCATCAAACCACAAACTTCTACCCCTCTACTGATAGCAGAGGTCAGTACTTCGACGAAAGAGGACATAGAAATAGTGGACAAGGGCCTGGAGAAGTGAACCTTTCTTTGTGAAATTATGGTGGAGGTCATTTGGTCAAGGATGAAAGGCTAGGGGATTATACTAGGAGGGATTCCCTAAAATTGGGCACATATCCAGGGAGGATATAATCCCATATAGAAGGGAAAATTATTTTTCATCCTTATCCTCCCTGCTTGGAACCAGAGGCTTTGGATCTCAATTAAGAGAGGGGACGAACATGGTCCTATATGTGAAATGAAAAATCGAGAACCCCACAAAACTATACCAATTCTAAGGGTCTATGTGACCATGGATATCCAAATCCATAGACACTCTGAGGATCATTACCATAAAGTTAGATGAGGGTGTGAAACACCTAACCATATATATCCAAATCCAAATGGGGGACATGTTGATGGTACTTTCCCAATGGTTTGGAAGATTATGAGGTCTTGGTGAAGGTTTTAAGATGATTCCTTTCAGGTAAGAGAGAAAATGGGAGAATAAATTCAATGATGTGTTTTAGAGGATGCTTCATGAATGGATTTTGTAGGATTAAGGGATAGGTGAACATCAAGCAAGGGCGCTCATGTGTGGGGGGTATAGGTATGTGGTGCACAATTAATCTTGGGGAACCTGATCTCACCTTAATTGATGAAAACATTCGGTTCCTAAAACATGGTAAAAAAAATTTGAGCCTTCTAGGGTCTCCAAAATTATTCCCAGAAGTGAGGTGTGCAAGTTCCTCATTGAGGAATGAATGGCACACAAGTGTTCTAGAGTCAATGAGGTTTGATGACTGAGTCACGCAAGTGTTATTTATTTTTAATATTGAATGAAATCATGTCATATTTTAATCCATTAATTCCTTTTCTTTAGGTGTTAAGTAACTTCTATGTAATTTTCAGATGTCTTGGGCGAAAAACTAGGGAAACCAGAGTAGCAGTTGGGCTTCAGGGAAATTCATCACTACAAATGATAACCCCAAGGGTCTATTTATAAAAAAATATAATACCATGTCTGATGGTGACTTTGTGCACAAGTGGTGATGTGGAGTGGAAGTGATGGGGTACGGATGTACTTATGAGGTACTAATGATTCAGGATACCATTGGAGATCCCATTTTTTACCGTTTGAAAATTTATATATTCCCAGTGTATTTTCTCTTAATTTTACAAATTCATTTACCTTTTCCACTTTTTCATCCATGCGATGAAATGGTGTCTCAACATGATGAAGGTGTTTTGGGTATCTTGGCATAAACATCTGCTCCATACTGTGGGGGATACACCACTGCACCCCTGCTCAGGATCACTCCTTGATTGTGGTCCCGACAGTTCGGGCCAGTGCCTTCTATGACTTTACTAACACGCATGAAAAATGCTAAGTTCCACTATGACATTTTCGAAACCTATAAAGACTTGTAAATTTTGCATAATTTTTTTAATTATATAGAATAATTTGGACACTACGAGAATTGACGGCTTGTGATTCCGAGGCCTGGAGGGCCCAGAACAAAATCTGGAACATTTTTAAGGTATGTTCATTAAACGTGGGGGCGGTAATTTCTATCTTTCGAACTGGTGATTGGATTTAAATTCCAAGGGAACTGTAGGATTCGTAGAACCGGGATTATCTTAGACAGTGTTTAACTTCGACTCTTAAGGGTTGGACAAAAAAGTTATTTTTTGGACTTCTAAAGAAAAATTACTAAAATTTAGTTTATTCTTTCTCCTCCCACCATTGAGAAACATATGGCAGGACCACAAGGTAACTTTAGGGACTAAATAAGAGACATTTAATGACATTACCATTTTATTGTGTAACTAAAATTCTCATGGTTTAATAATTTCATTAATTAAGATTCATTAATGAATCATAAGAATGAATTAATGTGGTGGTTAATTTCTTTTATTTAATCAAACCATTGGAATGGGATTAGGGGACCCACGAGAGGATCCTATGATGGAACTCTACCGATGTCACCCTTCAAAGAAGAATGGTGATTGATAGACAACCAATGGATAAATCGGAACAGACTTCGATGAATGAATTTGAACATGGATCCCTTTCTTTCTCTGCAATGGAATCCACTGAATCCAGGTAAGGGGGTATTATGAGTTTAATTTTTTTTCCAGTTTCTGTCCTTGGAAAATAAAAATAACGTGGACCAACTGACTAACGGGTTGATCCACATTTTATTCTTTATTGTGTGTGATTGATGCAGGGTTTCATTATAGAATTTTAAATTATTATTATTCCTCCCCATTTTTAAAATGCTAATGCGGAGGGTGCGGTCCGATCTGAACATGGCCTAGAATCTCTGGTGATCTTGGTTTTGTTGCATTATTCTTCAAAGAAGAACCAACATACATGATAGGTGAAACTGAGGGCCACACAGTAATGGTGGAATTCCAAGAGACCTGTAGCCATAGATGGGAAGGAAACCAGTCCACCAGAGCTTCACTGGTGGCCCGTGTAAGCACCGTCGGTGCGGCAGCGCCGACTACTGACGACCGCAAGAGGGTTGCGGTGCTAGTAGGCACCTCAACAGATAGGGGGTGGCCAAAAATCACCAGATGTATTGATGGAATGAATATGGTTTCTTAGGATACGTCGTGGTTGTGGTCACAGCGGTGATAGACCCACTTCTTCGTGTCCCGACCTAGACTGGTCCACCGGACCAGTCAACTAGGGGGTGCCAGCTCGGCGCTGCTAGTTGGAGAGCTTGAATAGACGTTCTCCATTCAAGAGGGGAGAGGACCCCGCACTAGCTACTGGGCTAGTCCCACAGCCAAGATAGTTTTGGCTGGGCCCAACGTTTCGGGTCGGTCCAATCGTGTCAGCCCAGACCCCGACCCAATTTGACCGAGTTTTTCTTAAAGGGCCATAACGTCTAATATGGATTTCTTCTTGATGAACTATCTATGGACCTAGAACCATTACAAAGAGGTGTCCTTTTTGAGATACTCGACGTGGTTTTTTGAGAATGATGGATTATTGCATGGTAGGATCGAAATTGAATCTAACCGGGTCATCAGTACAAAAATTCCTATTACTTATAGAACATGCGTCTAATTGAAGCATTGGCTATTGATTTAGAACCCTTATGACAATGTATCCTTCCAGGTTACATTTTGTGGGACTTCTTGGATGTTGAGGTATGACCAATGGATTTAGGATAAAGATCTATGGAACCCAAGGGCACATAGTTTGTGAATCCTATGGACGATTTTTAGGTGAAGAGAAACCCATTAGGGATCGGTTTCAGAGTGACCTTGTGTGGATAAATGACTTAAGATCATGTGTAGTTTAGCTGTAGAATGACCCGAAGAGGACCATCCTTATAGAGGACCATTGTAGATCAGTGTCTTACGACCTTGTGAGGATCGATAAATTATGTCCTTTTGTAGATCAGCAGAAGTGAGACCCAACGAGGACCACCGTTAGAGTGGCCCTTCATGGTTCTGTGACTCATGACCCTATGTGGATTTATGACTTATGACCCTATATAGATCAATGACTTAGAACCCTATTTGTATCAATGACTTATGACCCTTTTTGGATCGGACAATTACAACCATGTGTTGATCGGAAATAGAATGACTTCTTCGTGGTACAGTAGTGGAACTACCCAATGGTATAAGATTTTTTTTCATTATGAATAATCGTAATTATTTATGTTTATTATGATATATAACTTGTGTGAGTGTTATTTTACATTTTTCTTTGTTATTGAGAAATGCTTTATGGTTTTTCCTTTGTGGAATTTTGGGAGACCTTAGTGGGTCTCGAGGTCCTAACTGGGTACTATTATACACACCCCTGCAAAGGCTTTGCCCACACCTTGTTGTCTCTTGTGCATAAGACGGACAACTTTGACCAAGATTTGAGAGTCAGGACTACACGATGTATGGAGGTGACTAGTTGACATAGAGAGTCACAATGACGAGTTGTACCTACCTTTCAGGTAGGATCCTAGGTGGAAGACCAGAATAGCTATTTTCCATTTTTTATGTACTTTGTTTTAGTTGGGTTTGTATACTAGCCCATTTTTCTTCAACTAACACCTTTTAGTTACAATAGTTATACTATGAGGTTTTCTCTTATTGGGTACCTAGTCTGTGTGTTTGCCGTTTTAATTGAAATATCTTCCCATATTTGGGATATGCCTTTCAGGTTCTAGTCACCAACCCCTGGCCTATTGAAGGTGGGCTTGGGGTAGTCACGACACGGGCCCTCGGGTATGGGTCGTGACAAAGTGGTACCAGAGGAGTCGGTTCTACAGAAGAACTTAGACTCTAATATTTTCAATGGGGAAATAGTGTTATGTTTATTTAGTATAGTTTATTATTTGGGGAGTCTATTGTGGGTGAGGTAGCCAACATATCCATACATTGGGTCCCTAAATTACGATTTTGAAAATGGTACATGAAAACACTTATTGTGTGAGTTTTTGAAATGTTTTTCTTTTGATCTCTTTTGAGTCAGATCACCGTGTATAAATTATTGACTGTGGGCCATCTATTTCTTTAAATGATTTCATCATGTAGACATCCGGCCAGGTTTCCAGTGAGATATCATGATAAGGGCCCACCGAGTGATTAGGCATCTCTGCGGGTCCCTCTTACATCAATAGCACCTTCGGGTGGGTTACCCGCACCGCCACCACCCATAGGGCATCGGTTGGCACCAGTACCACTAGAAAATAGTGCACCCCGACTTAGCACCCTTCATGCATTCTAGTGAAATATGATTCTAATGTTTCAAGGTGATAGAGATCCATAGGTGGATATAGACTGGCTAGAGACTATGTCTAGAGTTTTTATCCTAGTTGGGAAAACAACAGACTCGATGATGATCCAAAATGCTAGTGTCTTTTAGAGAACAGAAGGGAGATGGTTAATCCTGATTCCCCAATTTCATGATGAGGTGACCCTCACCTGGTTGGACTACATGGGCCTCTTCAAGGTCATGTTTGTTCTAGTGAATCTACACTCTGTGCGTATTCAAGTTCTCTTATACATACAGTAAAGCAACCTGACTATAGCCCAATACTCGGCCAGATTTACTGACCTCTACCGCTAATCCACAGACATTGTACATGACTCTTTCATCAGGTCTCAGACCATTGACCAGGGTATCCAATGAGAGATTAGAGGGTTGATTGTATCAGTCAACATCCCGATGCAGGATGGAGTATTAGAGCGATCACTATTGGTGGGAGCTTCTGAGCTAAGTAGGCACCGATGGTGAAAGCCACCACCAGACGACAGGTAGTTGAGTCATCTACATCAGATAGTAAGAAGATTATGTAGAGGTCCAAGTGGGACATACCTTCTATTGGATTACCCCATTATATAGGGTAAGAGGCGAGGAGCTTATGGTATACATACGGTCATCCGAGGAGCATACTGTGATACTCATGTGGCAAGTAGGGTTACATGGCTCTCGTATGCCCGGCCCTCCACACCAATGATCAGTAGACAATCATGGGACTGTAGATACCGAGGTAGAGATTCGAGCATGGACATCCATAAGGCAATAGTCATGGTAGAGAAGCTGGTTTTTTAGTAGGTGATGGGAAGTGATTTGAGGTTCTACTAGCACAACCTCCACGTGGTCCACCACAATCTCCAGGAGCAGGTGGATAGGGACAATCCTAGATTTAGGCACCTAAATCCTACAAACATGGCACTTGAGAGATGATTCAATGTATAATATATGCCTTCTCTAACCTAGATAAAGTTCTTATAGACATAGGTGTTAGTCACTCTTTTATTACCATGACTCTCATTTAGATCTCGGAGATTCTGGTGGAGTCGTTGGCTTGATCGTTACGATAAAAGATTCCTTTAAGAGAGTATTTAATGATTATATACTGGTGTTTATAGTGTAAGATTACTTTAAGAGGTTAGTTTTTCGGATGGGATATCCTAGTAGTGGCGTCGAGGCCTTAAGATTTCATCATGGGTATGGAATGGTTGTCCACGGTCCTAAGTCAGATCAAAAGATTTAGGCACAAAGTGTAGTGTTTCGGCAAGGAGAGAACTAGTGTTTCCTTCACTAGTGAAAATTTATCCTCTACAGCTCAGGATGGACTATCTCAATGGATGGTGCAACCAATCACTCATCAGTTGGCTAGCCTTACCCTCAGAGTAGTTTATGAGAGGAGTATGATCTATCCTATATCGGTGGAACAATATGATGATGTATTTTTTGAGGGTGTTCTATGACTACTTCCTTAGAGATAGGTATACTTCTACATCCACATGTATCCTAGTAAGACACTAATAGCTACACCATCATATCATATGGCTCCCATGGGGATTCATGAGTTGAGGGTACATCTGGAAGCCTTTTCAGGGAAGGGGTTCATAAGGCCTAGTATTTCTTCATGGGAAGCCACGATTTTGCTCACCATGAAAGAAGATGGGAGACTGAGGATTTGCATTGAATAGCGGCACCTAATATAGGTTACCATGAAGAAAAAGTATCCATCCCCAATGATTGGTGATCTCTTTGATAAGCTGAAGGGAGCATTATGATTTTCAAAGATAGACCACAGATCCAGCTATCATCAACTCAGGGTACGAGATGAAGATGTACCGAAGATGAAATTTATATTCTGGTATAGCCACTATGAGTTCATGGTGATACCTTTTGGTATCACCAACACTCCAGTAGTGTTCAGGGGACTCATGAACAGGATCTTATATCCTTACCTTGATCACTTATTGGTGGTATTAATTAAAGACATCTTGGTGTACTCAACATCGGAGGAGGAGCACGTCACTCATCTGCAAATAGTTATTAATACACTCTGAGAGCAGCAACTTTATGGTAATATATCAGATAAACTATTCATGAAATGGGAGGTCCACTTTGTGGGACACATTATCATAGAGGCTGGAGTTACAGTGGATTCAAAAAAGATATAGGAAATGCTTTCTTGGCATCCACCCCGGAGTGTGACCGAGGTGCAACGTTTTCTAATGTTGGATGGGTAAAACTAGAGATTTGTACCAGACTTTTCTAGAGTAGTAGAATCCTTTTAATCTTTGAAAAAAAGGGGAAGGTCTTTATATGGATATAGATATACCATTAGAGTTTCCAAGAGCTGAGGATGGGGTTGATGAGTGCCCCCATATTGAGGTTACCATAAGAGGGTGTTGTGTTTGTTGTCTACTGTGATGCATCAGGTACAAGACAATGATGTTTCCTAATGAATTAGAAACCATTGATCACCTATGGATCACAACAGTTGATAAAACACATGTAGAACTACGCTACCCATGACCTGGAGTTAACATAAGTGGTATTTTCATTGATGATGTGGTTGTACTACTTGATGGGTAAAAAATTTATTGTCTACTTGGATCAGAAGAGTCTTAGGTATTTCATATCATAAAAGGACCAAAACCTGACATAGAAACACTGGCTGGAGTTCCTACAGGAATATGACATTGTGATAGTCTACACTCCTAGGTAGGGGAACGTGGTGGAAGATGCATTCAGTCGGAGTTCTTGTGTACAGTTGCATAGTGAGGTGATAGAGAAGCTAACAACATTGTAGTTATCATTCATGGATAGTTATGTAGCATCTTACCTCCAGTCTATGAAAATCACTCACCACTCCTTCAGTGATTCTGGGAGGCATAGCTTAGGGACGTTCACTGTAAGACCCAATGTGCTCAGATATCCCCAGGATAGGCTCCTGAATTAATTTCTGAAGGTGGGGAGCACGTCATCATTTTTAGATGATGCACCACGGTAACAGTAAATATACAATGGGAGGTGTTGGGGGAGTTCCACACATCCTCTTTGGTGGTACATCTTGGTGTGGTGAAGATGTACCAGGACCTCTGGTTTCATTACCGGTGGACATGGATGAAGAATGAAGTGGAAGAGTTCGTTTCACGATGACACACTTGTCAGCAAGTGAAGGCCAAAAATCAGGTTCCAACAGGCATAGCACAACCTCTTGAGGTGCTGGAATAGAAGTGGGATGGAATAAACTTGGACTTCATGACAGGGCTACCACGTATGTCCAGGGGCCACGATTACATATGGGTGATTATTGATCGACTCCCAATGTTGGACCACTTCCTACCCATCTGAGAGAAGTGATTAGTAGGGGCATGAGGTGCCTCTATGCACAAGAGATAGTATGGATTCATGGGGTGACATCAATTATCATCTTAGATCATGAAAAATGTTTTACATAACTATTGTAGAAGGTATTGAAAGTGGTGTTCAGGACTCAGCTACATTTGAGAACCGCCTTTCATTTTTAAATAGATGGTTAGACAATGAAGACCATACAGATTCTTGAGGACTTGCATTGTGCTTGCATCCATGATTTGGGATGCAGTTTGGAGGATCACATGCCCATGGTGGAGTTCTCATACAACATCAATTATCACTCCACCATCAGATTTCCACCACTAGTGGATTTGTACGAGTGACCATTCAGATCACCTCTATACTGGAAATACCAAGGGGAGTCTTCACTTATGGGTCCAGAGATGGTACGAGCTACCACTGAGAAGGTGTAGATCATCCAAGAGAAGATGAAGTCTACAAAAAGCTAAAAACAATTGTATGCCAAAATAAGATGAAGACCCATGGATTTCCAGGAGGGTTACCATGTCTTCCAATGAGTCTCACCTCGATGAGGTTTGTGGAGATTTGGTCGGGGAGGCAAGCTATATCTAAGGTTCATTAGAAAATTCCAGATCCATAGTAGTGTTGGAGAGGTGGAATACCACCCAGATCTTCCCCCCACAAATTCATAGGTTTCACGGTGTTTTCCATATATCACAACTGAATATATTTTTACATGATTCACCACACGTCATCGACTAGGGTGAGCTAGAAATTGATGATGGGGAGACGGTTGTAGAGTTCCCAGTGGAGATAGGTGATCGACAAGAGAGGGTCCTATGAGGGCAGTCAATCCATCTAGTTTGAGTTTGGTGGTACAAAGGAAAACTCTAGGAGAGCACATGAGAGGGGGAGGCTCCGATTCATTCTCAGTATCCCCATTTGATTTCTTAGTTTTTTTTGTTGAGGGTTTTAGGGATGTAAAGCCCTTTGGTGGGTAGAATTTAATGAAATTAAAATTCCGTATTTTACCTAATTATATAGAATTATTACAAGACTTTCAAAATTAATGGCACGTGATTCTGGGACCCGAAGAGCGTGGAATATAATTTTGTAATTTTTTAAGGTACATTCAATAAACATGCGGGCATGAATTTCTATATTTTGAAATGATGCTCAGATTTAAATTCCAAGGGAACCATTGGATTCGTAGCATCAGGATTCATTTAAGGGATGTTTGACATCGACCGGAAAGGGTCAGATGAAAATGTAACTTTTTGACGTTTAGAAAAAAAAATAACTAGAAGTTATTTTATTATTTCTCATCCAACCATCGAGAGAAGGATGGTGGTACAATATTTTAACATTGAGAATTAAATAAGAGACATTTAATCACTAGATCCTCTCATTATGTAATTGAAATTCTTGTGGTTTAATAAGTTCAATAATTAGGATTCATTAATGAATGATAATAATAAACCAACATGGGGGTTAATGTCATTTATTTTATCAACCCCTTGGCATCAAATTTGGGGAACCACCAGTGGAAGCTCTGACGAAATGTTGATGTCATCACCTTCCAAGGAAGAATGGTGATCGATCGATGACCATTAGAGAACTCGCAACAGACATTGATGAACCACTTCGAGCGTGGATCCCATTCTTCATCTGATAAATAATCCACTGAATCCTGGTATGGTGTTTATGAATGTAATTTTTTCTCCATTCCTGTTATTGGAAAATATGATGAATATGGACCAAATGGTTAACAGGATGATTAGTGTTTCATTCATTATTGTGGGGGGTTAATGAGGGGTTTAATTATGAGATTTTAAATGATTAGTATTTTACCCCATGTTTATAATGCTAATGCGGAAGGCACTGGATGATCTGAACAAGGCATAGACCCTCCACTGATATTGTTTTTGTCGCGTTTTTGGGGATGATTGGGAAATGCGGTGGTAAGGAGAAAACGAGGTCCACATAGTGATGTCACGTCCTGGGAGACCTGTAGGTGCATATGGGAAAGAAATCAGACCACCCGAGCTTCACCGGTGGCCAGCAGATGCCCAGCCAGCACGGCACCAACGACATGGCATAGGCGGCCAGCTCTTGGTAGCCCTGAGAGCAAGGCAATGGCCACAGACACCGCGGCGGATAGGGGGTGTCCGACCATCACTGGTCGCGATGGTGGCAGACCTTCATCCACAAGTTCCACCCAAGACTCCTCCACCAGGATAGTCAGTTGGGGGGTGCCAACCGGGCTCCGCCGTATGGATCACCCGAATAGACACAGTCTATTCGGGAGTAGAGCGGACCCCTCACCGTCTAGTTTTCCAGGACGGTCCAGCGGGCCACACCCAGCCAGGTGGTCTGAGCCTATCCCATGGCCTAGTGGGTCGATCTCATGGTGCATTCGGTTTAGGACGGGCCCAACGGGTACGGTCAATCCTAGGTCGGACTTAGGACGGGTCTGGGCGGTCCGAGTGAGTCGGACAGGACCCATGCCCAATTTGACCAAGTTTTTCTTAAAGGGCCATAACTTCTAAACCGGAAGTCTATTTGATGAACCGTCTTTGGAACTAGAACCCTTATAAAGAGGTGGTTCATTTTAGATACTCCACGTGGGTTTTTGATAACTTTTTAGTGTGACCGGGTTGGATCAAACTCGAATAATGTTGATCCCTCAGTACTAAAATTCCTAAAACATACAGATCGTGCGTTCAATTGATGCACTGTCTACTGCGTTGGAACCGTTATGAAAAAAAGGTAGTTTAGGTTACTTCTTCATGGGTCTTCATGGAATTTGATGTATGTCCGATGGATTGAGGATTAAAATATATAGATCCCAAGTACACTGAGTGCGGGAATCCTATGGTTGGCTGTCAGGTGAAGAGTGACCCTTTTTTAATCGACATTAGAGAAACCATGTGTGGATCGATGACTTACAAACCTTCATGGATCCGCAGTATCACAACCTAATGAGGAATGTCCTTAGAGTTTCCCACCATGGATCAACGAGTTATGAACCTATGTAGAACAACTACCTAGGACCGTATGTGGGTCAGTAATAGCATGAACTGACAAGGACCATCCTTTGATCATCCCATCATGGATCAGTGACTCATGACCCCATGTTGATCAAATACTTTAAACCGTGTCTACATCAATGAATTAAGACTCTGTGTGGATCAATGAGTTACGACCCTGTGTGGATCAGTAACTTACGACCCTGTGTGGATCGGAAATAGAACAACTTCTTCATGGTTTAGCAAAGGAACTCCTAAAAGGAATAATATGATTTACCTTTATGAATAATCATCATTATTCTTGTACTTTATGTTATATACCTGGTCTGAGCAGTCTTTTACATTGTGATTTGTGATTGAAATTATTATTTGTGGTTTTTCTTTTGTGAAGTTTTGGGAGACCTTTGGGTGTCTCAGGGTCCCAACTAGGTATTGTTATACTCACTCCTGCATGGGCTCTACCCTCACCTTTTTTTCCTTTTTTAGATGACAGACAACTTCGACCGAGATTTGGGAGCTAGGACTAGATGATATATGGATGTGATCGGTTGACGTGGAGAGCGGCAGTGAAATGATGTACACACCCTTCAGGTAGGATCCTTAGTGGATGACCTCAAGAGTTGTTTTTTAATTTTTTATGTACTTTATTTTAGGTGGGTTTGTATTCTGGCACATTCTTATTTAGTTTACACTTTTTACTTTCAATAGTTACACTACATGGTTTTCTTTTGTTGTGTACATGGTCTGAGTTTTTATAGGTTTATAAGAAATGCCTTACATTTTTGGGATATGCCTTTTCGATGCTATTCGCCAACCCCTTGCATATGGAACGTGGTCTTGGGGTAGTCACGACACCGGCCATGGGGGACGGGTCATGACAAGCCTAGCCAAGGTCATTTTCTATCATGGCACATGGAAATACAACCTGATCCTTCTTCTAAAATAATGACATAACTCAACTTAAACTCAACATTTACTCTCTATGTGAGGTTCACATCTTTAACTTTTCGGAGTATGTTGTGGAACACATTTCATGGTGTCTACAATCCTACAATCATAATCATTGGTTATCTAGGGTAAATCCTTTCCTTTAGATACTTCAAAATGGAAGGTAAATAAAATGTAGATTATCGAAATAATATCACCCAAGATTATAAAAAAAATGCACATAGTAAGGCACATTATTATCTACCAGGTTACCCCAAGTCTAGCGCATAACACCTTAATATAGTTATTAGTCCTTGGTACATATGTACTAGTACCACTTCCACTTATAATATTAAAAAAGTGATGTTTTTCAAGGAATACCCACATAATATATACCATACAAAGAATATAGGATGTTCTTATATTCACATCCTCAATGTCTATCTTTGGTTAGGTTCCCTAATATATTTTTTAATTCTAGTTTCCAATTTTATTGATAATATTTTTTGGATCCCAACTATAACTCCCTAATCCCAGATGCCAAGATCCCATGAATTGTTTTATTACATTAGCATGATTATAAAGAATAAATATTTAATGAACATTTAGTTTGGTATAATTTGAAATATATATTACATTCATGATACCAATTATACATTAGGAAATACGAAATAAAAAAATAACACATAAAAAAGAAAATAAATTTTGTCTGTGAAATATTATTCAATGATTTATTATCCTTAAACATGGGAAATAAATCATAATAACTCTGAGCTCAAATGCTCTGTATTAGTAATTAATGTGGAATAAATAATGTTTCAATGGAAACAAAAAGGAACCTAAAGGTAAATAAATGTTGAAATATTCCATTAAAATTACTAGATGAGGTAAATTCAATATGGAATGGGAAGAAACTGAAACATATTCATTTTAATCAATTAATTATAAACCAAACGAATCCATAGATATTTGGATGAAATATATCATTGATGAATAACAACTGAAATATCTATTAAAGAAAATTTTAATTTTTCAATTCCATGTTTTAGGAACATGAGCACTTATACTAGCATGATCTATCAACTAGATAGTTTAATACTATATGAAGAAACCTATTTAATTTATCAAAGATAATCATATCATAAGAACCTATTGATGCATCAAGGAGCTATATAAATTTTGGGATCCACCCATCCATGAATGCCAAATTCATTACTAATATTTAATAATCCATTTTATCAATTGAAAATATTTAATATTAAATATCCGTATTGAATAAATGATTGATATTTTTCATTAATTCCCCAAAATAATACAATAACTTTCAAATTAAACATCGTATGTGAAAAGATATAAGGATTAGGAAATACTAATTTCAATTGTATTAAAATATGGTTACTCAAGAATATTTCCATTAAATATTATTAAATAAGAATTATTTTTTCAAGATAAATATAAAAAGTAAAAAATTAAGTGATATTGCAAATATGAAAATTATGAATATTCTTTAGGACAATAATATTTAAATATTCCAAAGTGACCCATGCCACATGGAAACATTTGAAACATAATCTACAAAATGGTATGGAAATAAATGAGACTTTTAATATCATGAGAATAAGTGGATTTTTGATATAACATGAAAAATATATTATATAAACTAAATAAAAGTTAATAGGTCTGTAATAACCAATAAGTCTTAATAGAAGGTAAATTGAGACGGAATTCCATTACATTAACCGTCCTTTTGTTGTCTGGTAATTATCCTCATGTATAGTGGTTCAATATATTTTACATAATTATACTAGAAACATACTTATATTCATAATATAATATATTATATTATTATATTATCTTATTACCCTTTTGTTAACAGTCATTCATTAATTTTACTACTTTTCGTGTTAATTCCCTAGTTTTCTAACATACAATTTGAAATGTTATTTAATTATCCTGTTAATCAGATAGTTAGTTCACCATATCCATATTTTACACCATGACTTAATTATATTATATATTATGTACATGTGTATTTTTAATAATCTATAATATTTGGACATAATAAATGAAATGAACTATTTATGGAGACTGTAGGTCATAATTATGCATGAACGATGCATTTATTTCATTGATATATTAAAATAATTAATTATAAATTATATATATTAAAATTACATTATCATTTATATGTTATTTATTTGACATTTTTTATTAATTACGTCCTTTATACATTCCATGTATGGCATGAACTAGTCACATCGTTTTGAGGGGGAGGTAGTTCACACATCATCAAAAAAATGATCATATTTACATAAGATGGAAAGAATAAAGGAATGTTATAAAAATAAATTAAAGAATCGTAAAAAATTTATAAATATAATATCTATCATATATAAACATAGTGTCTATCACATTGGCCCTCATGAAAGGGAGTGATGGAAAAATGAACAACCATCATTTCATGATGTCGTAGTTTTCTATTCACATAAACAATACGTTCAATAAACATTATATGGATGTGTGTGTTAATATATATATAAATATTAACTTAAAAAATTATAGTGTATTTCTCATACTCGTTTTATAGTTGATAGTAATGGAGAAAATTGGTGGGGTTTTATAGTGGATGTAGAGTGTCACTCATGTAAATACCCAAAGTTATTCATTAATGGGAGATCTACCTTACCTTATGTCACTCAAAAATGTAAAAATAATGGTTTAAATAAATATAATGGTCGATTTAAGCCTAACAAACAAAAAAATGTGTTCATTTAAATAATTTGGTTCCTTAACTTCTATGATTACCAAATTGTATCATTTTGGTTTTTATTAAAGTCTATAGTTTTACAACCAATATAATTTAACATTTATGACCAAAATAAAATTAGATTTATTAGAAAATACTGATCCATTTAATTATAAATATTATATCTAATTTATAAAATAAAAAACAATTTTTTTTAATTATTTTTGAAACAAGTGCAACTGACGGGCTAAAACACTACTTAAACCCGAATTGCGATAACAACATTTGTACATTATGTGGGTCAATATGAAATATATAAAATACAAATTGGTCCAATAATAAACTATATTTAATATTTTTATCACATAAAAATAACTTTTAATAATATAATATTTGTATTATTTTCATATATTTTAATTAAATATCATTTATTGTAAAATAACTATAAGGACAATTAAGAGATCACTTAATTGATTTTAATTTTAAATTATCATCAAAATATTGGAATTAAAATAAATTATTTTCTATGTTTTGTAATACGATATATTCATCAAATAATACAATTAAATAAAATAATTAAATTAATCTACTTCACTTTTAATATGTATTGTATCATTTATTTTAGTTAATTACTAACTAAATATTCACTACATTGGTGTCTCTTAATCATTTTAAGGAACTAAATCATATCGAAAAATTAATAATAAATTATTATGAAAGAAATAACCTATTTACATTTAAAAATTATATTTATAAAAAAATGTCATGTTTTTTACATATCTCAATTTTTAAGAAATGATAAAGGTAAGGAATATTCCAGGTTATTATTTTCCTTACTGAACCTTTTATATAGGGAAATTCTATTTTACAATATCTAATTAAGAAAAAAATTAGAGAAAAATGGGGATATGGTTGAATTATTGATAACCAATAGCTTTTGGACAAGTGTACATGTCATTTCAACCCTTAACATTAATGTATAATCCCTTATTATGCTTCATCATACCGTAATCATCGTAATTAATTTTAATCACTTTCACAAATATTTTTTGTAAAAATTTGTGTTTATTTTATTATAAAATGAATATTTAAATTATAACTACCATTTATTTAAATTTTTAAAAATTAAAATCATAGATGTTGGAAAATTAATATTAACGCCAATCCCGCGTGAATTGTGAGAATATAAATTTCTAATGTAGAAATATTCAATAGATTAGTAAGTTTTTATGTCTAATTTTAATCTAAAAATAATTTCAATTACATAAATTGTATTAATATATGTATAATTGAAATATTGAGACTTTAAAAACAATTTTCAAAAATAATTTCTCATTAATAATTGTTTAAATGAAAAGGATGTTTTTTACTAAATTCCAGAAATTTTTATTATTCATAAAAAAATAAAATTTCTGAAAACCCACAAAAAATTCACCTCAATAAAAATCTAAATTTGAAACTCATTTTTTAATAATAAAATCAATAAATGTGTAAAATTTACGTTTTAAAATAGGATCACAGTAAAAATTTTGTAAAACATGTTTTTGTGTGTGACACAATCTAATTCGGTCCTGTGTGTCACATAATTTTAACTTTGTGTATAAAAAATGATAAAAAAATAATTTTATTTAAAAAAAAAATATTTAGTGTCTTTTTTTGTTACAATATACACCCCCTAGAAAAATATAGGTGCATAAGATGACATGTATCTCAAAATATTCATCGTGATACAAAAATCACTTTGCCGAATTTGAAACATTTGACATGGAAACCCCATGAACGAAACATCATAAAATTGATATTAAAGTTACAATAATTTTACATATAACAATAATAGAATAAATTAATGGTAATTATACACACCACATAAAATAAATTAGTGGTGAATATGGCACATATCTCACAAATATAAAGAGTGATATGGGAAAACACTTACCTTAAGTCCTGAATTTCATTATACACATTCAAAACATAGGTATAATAAATACTTATTTATTATAAATCTAAAAAATTACCATATTATTATATATAATATTTTTTTTAGTTTTTATGACTTTATATTTCTTTTTTATTAACACCTAAATGTGAATGTATCATTTTGGAAAATATCTGGTATCTTTTTCATATATGATTTGGTTTCTTATTATGGATCCCCATACATAGATCATAATTTACATATATAATGAATATAAATATAAATATAAATATAAATATTATTTATATTCAGTATTTATTTCATTATAATAATATATAATATATAGATATATTAAATTTAATACACTATTCATGGAGATGGTAGGTTATACATACGCTTGAACGTAATTTCAATTTTTTTGACATATTGAATTAAAGAAAGTAAAAGACTTATACAAGCGTTTATATAGATAATATTTATAGTATCATTATTAATTCATATTTATCATATAATTTTCTCAAACCCATCCGTAATAAATTCCATGTAATGTTTGAACGAATCACTTCACTTGGAGGAGGCGGTAGCCCACAAGTCTACAAATGAAGTTATCATATTTAAAAAAAATAAAAAACATGAAGGAATGATTCAATGAAAAAATACATAAGTGTAAATATATCCTAAATATTATATAGAAACATATTTTATATCATAATTCACAACCATGATAGGTGATAATGAAAAAACTAAAAACCTCGATTCATGAGGTGGTAGTTGGTCGTACAAATGAATAGTATATTCATTCCCATTAGATGGAATTTTGATTAAATTTTGGTAAAAAATTATAATAAAAATATTTTTTTATATTAATGATACTTATTTCATAAAATAATCATGGAATAATAATATTTTAGGGGTTGTAAAATGAAAATAAAATAGAGGATATTGAGGAATTATGTTATCTTTTCATTCGGTAACTACTATTGGTTTACACCAAAAGGATTCCTTGGATGGATTTATGCCAAAAGGGATGATTTCTGGTTGAAGGGAGGGATGTTTGAGGATTATTTTTTTATTTTTGTGGGTAAATATGTCTTTATAGGTGTTAAAAATTTGGTGGGGTGAGTGACTTTTTATAGTGGAAGAGGAGTGCCATTCTTTTAAATTTATAAAAAGGGAATCCAACCCAAATATTTTCAAATAAGAGTGGATAAAATAATGAAACCAATTATATAAAAGGAAATATAGGGTAGATATATTTCCTTTCCAATAATTTTTTACATGTTTCTAGGTAAATTTTCACTTATGTGTAAGGTTTTCTCCTCTATTATGATAATTTTATTCTTAATCATTGTAAATAATTTTAGTTACTTTCAGTAATATTTTTTTCAAAAAACTATGTTGAAACTATTTGAAATGATAAATAATTATGAATCAAAATATATAATGACGTTTTCCAAATTCCAAACATTTAATTGGAATACATTAATTCAAATTTAATATCATAGATGGTACGATGAAGCATGTTTTTATAGAAACAATGTTCAAAACCATGGTATGTTTTTATGTCCAGTTTCAAATTAAAATTAATTACACTAACATAAATTAGATTAATTTATTTATAATTTATATAATTTAACATTAAAAAATAAAAATTATTTATCCTTATGAATAAATTATATGAAAAACCAGATTTTAATTAAAATTAAGTACTATTCATCATTCATCAAAAAAATAATCTTCACAGAAAAATACCCAAAACTCACCATAATCTACTTTTTATGTTACTCTTAAATAAAATTATTTTTTCAAATAAATGTAATGAAATTGTAAAAAATTATATTAATAATGGGTTCTCCATTAAAAGGAGTTAAAATTACCATTTTTAAGAATACATCTTTTTATTCATAAAATTGGATTTAATCATTTCTTATACCAATAACATATATTAGATGATTATAAAAAATATTTCTGTAATATCAAATATATAAATTTTATTGAAAAAGATTATCAAAATTGGTTTGTTTAATTTATTGAGAAAAATATTTTTTTTACCAAGAAAAAGAGTTTTCTTAGAAATTCAATTCATTATTTTAAAATAGTTTTTACATTAACTTCTACTAATTGAAAAAAATAATATTAATTTAATATACATATGTATATATTATTTTAAAATTTGATTTAAGAAAATTCATAACTTCAATTCCAATTGCTAGGTGGTAACTATAATAATATTTTAATAATAATATTAATAGAATCTATAGTTCAGTAAAACTCAACCTTCATGAAGTACAAGCTATTGAAGGGACATAGTATGATGTTTAATACAAGAGGAACATAGTGTTCTGTTTACCACAATATAATATTAGTTTTTTTCTATAATAAAATCATGAAATGTTGTTTTGTATAATTAAAGACACCCTTAGTGATTTTATATAACAAAAGGTATACAAAGTATTGTGAAAAAAATAGAATATCAAAAGATTTAATTAATTCAAAACCAAAATAATTAAAAAAAAGGTAGGGTGTTACATGGATGACATACATACCACCTGATTTTAAACTACATGGTTATTCAAGAACTACATTTATCCTGATTCCTTCCATTGTTTGATACATAGTGATTCCCATTACTCTATTCATGGTTCCACCGAGAATATATCTTTTTTCATGTCATTTAAACTTCATCCATACTGCATGATCTTAAACTACACGGCTGCCATCTTTACCATGTGATGTTAAACTATAAGGACTCTGAATACTTTCTACGACATTATACTCATTAAAATGAGATACATAGAGTTTCCTAGATCCAATATCTGGGTCGAGCAGCTAAATAATTCAAAATTACCTTATCAATTATTTTAATACATTTTTTATTATGAGAGAATCATTTGAAAATCACTATTTTTCATACAATGAATAGATCACATTAGCTTAGGAATATTAATAATGGATCCCCCACAGGACCACAACAAATCAGTTTATGTTGGGGTTATCATGGTATGGGATGTAAGGCCTCAGAAGAAAAAACATAAGTCCTGGGAACATGATTTTAAACCAAAAAGATAATATCACTTTCATGATATAAAGCTATATATTAATATGGACATACCTAAGAGTACCACTGTCATTTGAGTTGGTATCACACTACACCCACATTAGATAACTACATGCGGAGGGATTCTTATCATCACATTATATGTAGTGATTCTTAAATATCCCTTCTTTGGTCCATCCAAGAAAATAAATGGGAAAATCCCCCCCCCCTCTAAATATGGTTCAGACCTATATAGAGTGTTTAATATCGAAAAACTATAGGTTTATTGATTCAAATTATCGCCAGATATGTAGTGACACAAATATATCCAATCCTTGGTCTATTTGTGACATTCAATGGGAACAATGGCCTCCTCTACAAATGGTTCAAACTTAGGTGGATATTTTATCATTCAAAAAATATGTGTGGATTGATTATTATTAATATAGTATATGTAGTGATACCTAAATATCAAATATTGGGTTAAAAAACAATATAACAATGTATCCCCTCACAATGTTTGGGTCAGACCTAGGTTTGGATTTTTCAAGAAAGATCTACAAGTGGCATGCTTCCTTCCTTCACATGATACATAGTGGCACATCGAAATTCAATCATGGGTTTAGCTATCACATATGAAATGATAGAAAATTCACCAATATCTTTATATGGTATGGACCTATGTAGTTATCCATCTAGAACCCACTCTTGGACGACAAAATCAACTGCCTAGTTGTCCCTTGTTTCTCTTGTGGAGAACGAATCATGTGATCCTAGGGAATATAGAAAAAAATAGATAATGAAACCAGAACATATCTCAGATCAGAGAACATTTTCTAGTCGCTTGATGCAAAAATGAAGGACCACATCCTACTCTAATGATGTATTAATATATGAAAATCTCATTCAGTTTAAAATTTCATTAA
The DNA here is from genome assembly GCA_963277665.1 of Viscum album. NCBI lineage: Eukaryota > Viridiplantae > Streptophyta > Magnoliopsida > Santalales > Viscaceae > Viscum > Viscum album. Next base: position 219,110 of record CAUJRU010000532.1, read on the forward strand.
AATGCGTATATATACCTATGTAATGAGGGTTGTTTCATACATTCTCTTTCTTCCTATTCATGAATCGGATATGTGTACAACATTCTTATGCACATGATAAAACTATCCAATAAGGAATTTAGAATATGGATACCCACCAATAAGTCTATGCATATAAAGACATGGTCCCTCAATATAATTTCCTCTTACCGGTGTAAAGATCTCCTATGGATGTCTTGCATAATTTTCACATCAGCTCCCACATCCTTATCAGATGATATTAAAATGAAAGGAAATGAAAATGCCTTTACCACATGATATTAAAACTCAAGGAAATGATAACATCTTTACCAACCAATGTTAAACTTTATGACATAAATCCTTACGCAACGATGTTAAAAAAATAAAACATCCTTCTTGCACGACGTTAAACTGCATGATAGATATCTCCCCACTACATGATGTAAAAATATTCAGTTCAACGCACATCATCATTACTATTATAATTACAATTAGAACATGACATATTTAACCATAGTATAGGAAGATTCCATCATTATTTGATCCCATGAACAAATAAATCACAACTTTTGTATAGGTGTGGGTTTTTAAAAACTATTCATAGACCTTATGATGGAAATGTGATCTCTCTATTTTTCAATTTTCGTGATGCATAATGTGTTTTAACTACCAACTAGAGAATATTTTCCCTATAATAAGTCTATTATAATCATTTTAATCCTAATGTAAATGTGAATAAATATATCACATCAGTGTATTCTGGTCCATCCCTAACTAGATGGTCCTATATATTATTACTCATGGAGTCAAATCTATAATTCTTTATTTTCAATATATTTATCTCTCACTCAAAAGGATTTTAGAGTACTCATGACCCATTTTATAGTAATTATTTTGTTTTGTAACATTCCCCTCATACCACATCTATGTGCCTCAAGACCACATGCTGCTAGTGCTTTGGTAAAAGATGAATGAACATAAACATTATCCTATAATGGTCTAAATCACAAGACACTAGAATTATAGTAAAAGTAACATAAGACGTTAATGGTTTAAAACCCATAATGTGAATCCTAAGTAACATTTAATTGTATTGACACTTAACTCATAGTATCTATATCATTAGAAAATTTCAGAGAAAAAATAATAATCCAAAAGATCAAAGGGCCCATTATGTGGGAATAGTGAAATCCAATCCATTCTTATCGGACCCCTTGCTATAGAAAAAAGATAGAGAAGTTATTTTTTCACATATCATCACTGTGATAACATGTAATTATGTATAGGAAGAAATTTAGGTTTCTCAAACTCTTCATTAATCATAGATAACCCATAAAACACTTTATTTTGTTAGATGTATGAGATATTCCAACCATTTCATTTATTTGGTATACTTATGATGGAACACCATGGACCTTGGGCCAAATTATTATTGGCTCTTCCCCATACAAAAATGGTAAGAGAGATTGGTTCCTCTAAATGGACCTTTCAATCACATGAATGACCCCTTAAATCAAGGAGTTATTTTATTGACCATAGGGAACATTAATGGTTTCCTCCATTTCTAATGGTGAACCCGTACCCAACAATTTCAACTTCCAATTAACTCAGTTATTTCGGGAAAATTATTTGTGATCCACATAACTAGAATAATTCAGAAGATTATAAATAATCAATTTTAAGTCAACATGTTTTGTACCCTTTCTTAAATCCTGAATGTGACATTCCATTCCTAAATAATTTGATGGCCCATATTTCATGACTTGAAACCACATTTAATATTTATTTACCCCCATCTAAAATACAAATTGTCCTGGTTTTCCATAATCCTCCATTTATATCTCTTCTTTCCATACCCCACTTCATCATCTAGTCATTTTAATCTTCAAAAGTCATTGAAGTCCCTTGGAAAATATTACGGAATACTCTATATGATGATTCATATAAGATATAATGTACCATGAATAAGATATTTAACTTATAAAGTAGAGTCATATCCTCCATATATGAAAGTAATTATAATCCCCCTAAGCCCTAGTAACACGATAGAAAAATTCAACACTTTAAGGACTTTTGGATTATTCCTAGTTTGACTACATTGTTTTATATTCTAACATTCAATCTCCTAAACATGAGATTTATAGAACCGAAATTCCAACTAACCAATTTGATTCATATTCCACATTAAGTTTTCCAAATACCAATAAAAAATTAATAAAATATTTCATAAATCTTATAAAAGAGTTCGGACACCTCTACTTGACCATGATTGTAATCTCTAATGGATTATGCAGATGTTCTTTTGGACTAATTTTATATAGTCATCTCCCCCTTTCAGGAAAGGAATTATAATCCTTATATGCCCCAGTAAAATCTTTGAAGATCTCAGAACCATAGAGTGTTTTGGGCCATCCCCAATATGCCAATACCATTTCATATTCATCAATCATGTCTTTCAAGAATGACATTAAACTGTATGGAATCTCAAAATATGAGATTGAATACTCTATACTACCAGCAAATGAATTTATGACATAGAATAATTTAAACTACCAGTAGCATATGTCTGAAAATACAAATATCTAAACTACCAATAGAATAAGGTTTGATATAGAAGACTCTAATATACTAACAAAATAAGGAATGATCTGGAGGACTCTAAAATAACAACAATATAAGGTCTAAATTTGATGAAATTGAACTACAACATAGAAATAGTCTACATTAAAATATTTTAATATAACCAATTGAAATAGATATATTTCTCACCGGGTGGGAAACCCAAATAGGGAACCTTCAGAAACATTTGAGTATCTACTATATGGATTTTTTCTTTGTGTGATCTATGATATATTGAGAACTTATTAAAGGGAAAAGGCACAAACATTTGCATGTTGAAATCCTATAAGAGGCGAACTAGAGGCAAATCCATGTACATAACTCATATTGTTTTCCTATATGAATTTTAGATAAAAGATAATGGTGAAATAAAGAGATAAAAATCACATGGTCCCCGCCATATAGCCTTCTAAAAAATCAATTTATGTTCTATATGTCCATGAACTATGGAGAAATTAGAGTGTATCTCTATTTTTAATGACTCACCTGAGAGTTCATTTCTCCCTAATGCCATAAAAATGCCTGAGACTTAGACCTTAAAACATGACCAAAAACTTCTTAGAGATGGCTAATTTTTATTGTTTAAAATGTGTAATTATAAAATGTTGTGTCAAAAATCTCAATCATAACATGGTCCCCTACCCATGATTCCATCATATTGTGATGAATTTTCACTTCCTATGTTTGAGATAGAGATATATAATGATATTCATTACATAATTATTCTTCCACTAACCAATGTTCTCTATTAATGGGAGCTTCTCTCAGAATTTTGTACATTTTGATTACCATCCTCATGGGATACAAAATAATGTCCATGTACCTTATTTTAAATAAATCCAAAAGTTCCTTTCCATAAAAATACATATTTTAACTAAGTGATCATAGGACAATCAAAGTTGATATACAAAGGTATAATCTCATGTTGGTGGAATTAGTTAAATATTATGAATATAAATATTTAATAACTCGGACGTTCAAATACAGATGGTTGGGTATACATGGTGTTATGTAAAATAACGTGTGGTTTTATTTTCCATATGAGATCAAGTAAATTGAAGAACACATGGTTAGAATTATCCTCTTGATAGAAACTAAAATCCCTCATTCAACACTCTATGCACAAAATCCTCTCATCGGGATCAATATCAATGCCTTTCATATGTTAAATGTAGAGAAAAATGATCTATTATTACCTTATAATCAGACCACATTCATTCCAAATGAATCTAATTCCCTGGGGGGTTAACTCTATTGGAACCCATAGTTATGCACCATTAACTTTTCTATTAAATATTTGAAAACTTTGAATCCTATGAAAATATAATTCATAGTTTTGTTTGAAGGTCATAGAGGTTAAATTATTGAATAATAAGGGTTCGTTTTGGGATTTAATTTCTATAACGTCATACATTTTGGCCTTTATGTTTCTAATTTTTACATAGTATTTTTCTTTAATAAATTATGGTGTCCCTCAAAAAAAATTTGCTATCCAAGATAAATTGTTATCCTTCTTAATTTATAAAATCTGCGAGAGTCACCTCAGCTACTCCTTGGTATCCATCCAACTAGCTATGTGATTTTTGAGAGTAAGAGTGATTATATAACATGTGGTGTGTGAAACTGGAGTGTGATAATGTGTTCCTAATAATAAAATGTAATGGGATGACACATTTGGCGGGGGAATGGGTGTGTGTGTTGTGGGTATCGACCTCGCTTCTAGATCGAGTAGCAGATGACATGCCGAACCTTATTAAGTAATGGATTACTAGATTAATTTGGGATGTGTGTAATATTTGGAAATATTGCTTCATATGAATTATATGGAAAAAATGGTGGCTACCCAATCAAGATGATATCAGACACCCTATCCCGCTCCACTATCATCTTCAATATCATATTCTCCTGCTTACCCCCACACAATAGAAATAACTGGTTTGATGTACCAGGCCCCATGATGCTCATATTACTCCCCTAATCACATATTCCCTTGAAAAACCACTATATATTTAAATTCAAATATTGTTTAATTGTCCTTGATGTACAAAATCCAAGCTTATGTCTTTACTTCATATCAAGAATATCATCGAATAAACCCATTTCAAGATGATTGAGGGGTCATGAGATCAAAGGATCACTGAGCCATCATAGGAGAGAGGAACATCACATGAAGACAACATAATGATCATTATGATGTAACATGATTAATTGAATGATCATATGAATCACATTTCAAGGACATATAAAGAACCATCATGAGTTCTGCTTAAAAACTTTGATAAATAGGAGAATCTATTTGGAATCACAATATTATCATGAAGAAGAATGTAATTGCCTTCATGAGAGCCTCCCATTAATGGATCATATGATTGTCCCCCACTTCAAAAACCTTAATTTCTGGGAATGACAAACAAATATGATCATGATAATCTCACTACAGATCCATCTCATGGATGCCCAATGATTAAAACAAGGTACTCATATATTCAGTGAGTAACTATCACATAATGAATTTATGATATTTCATGAAAACTTATAAAATTCATTTGAAAATCCTTACCCCTTAATCACTGACATGCAGAATAAAAATTGCTGATATACCAAGATTCATCCACCTATATAAACCACAATCCCTTAAGAAAAAACACACACATTCAAGGGTAAGAAAAATGAGAGATGAAAAATATGAATATAGGAGAATATATTCATGTTGTCCACTACCCATTGAGATATTTTCTATGTAATTGTGAGCTTCATCACTTGATGCCTATAATGTGATCACATGACTATTTATGCATAATGTGATGCTATCAAGAAAAGTCTTAGAAGCAGACACCCTCATATGATATCCATGTTACATGAATCACGCATGAAAATAATCAAAGGCTTTCATATTGTAATGAGGGAACTCCTAGAAATGAATATAAATTATTGGAAATTTCCAACTATTTATCATGTAGATCCTAGGATATAATTCCTAAACATGAATCTTCAAACATGAACTCTTCTTTGTGGTCTAATACACAGGCTCTGAACATGTTTGTAGAGTCCCTCACATGATCCCTCAGATATCCTGTTATCATAGGATGATCATGAATCCTCTTATATGAGAATCATGTTTGAGACTCAGACGTGCACCACATGGCCATGAATATTTCACAGGACGGACCCTATGATCAAACGATTCCTCTATTTAGCCTTGCAGTGTAATCCCTCAGAAATGAAGGACGCCCTTATGGACATATTCATACATACACCTATGGACATGAGATCCTCTATGAAGACCCTAGGGTGTGAGTCCATTATATAAATACACCCAGTTATTAACCATATAAACCATGCACCATCAAACACACATGTGGTAGAAACATAATGACTCTTAACATATTGGATGAACCTTTCACAAAACCTAATAGAAAATCACATGAGTAATTGAGAATAATTCGATTCCATCATATAGTAACCCCCTTTTCATGTATATAATATATTTTTCAAGACCTTATTTTGTCATAACAACCTTTGGATGGGAGGATTTTAAGCGAACCCATGGTCATGCCTGCTATTCCAATGAAAAATGTTTCCCATGTGGTCGAGGCATCATCCCTTTGGACATGAAAGTCAAATACATGGACAAGTCTATGATCACGAACATGTTCAAATGATCCCACCACATGATTCCCTTAAGAACATGAAATATCATGATTCTTAATTAATCTCAAGATGACTTTGGTATTCTATGGATGTGTCAATTTGATCACATGATATTCCTTGGAAAATTCCCTCTTATTAGAAGAAATGACTTTGAAAACTCATGTTGATCATACAAAAAGTTACTGACATGTGATCATTGTCATATGATTGCCTATAGAAAATTTAGTTGGTCAAGAAACTACATCCTAGGAAATTCACTTTGATCATGTGATGACATCCTAGCCATGATATTTTGATAATTTAAGGATATCATAAAAAATCATATTTTTCATGTGATAGAGTATGGAAAAGCCATGTTTATCATGTGCAAGGACCTAGACATGTCTACATTGATCATGTGATGACATCCTAGACAAGTTCTATTGATCTTTTGAAGACATCCCAAACAAGTCAGTAGATCATGTGATGGTTCTGGGACTTGTTAACTTCAATCATGAGAATTATATTGGACATGTTAGGAAAAATTACTTGGAAGTTTCTATATTGTCATGTTGATAGAATATTCATGTACATCAGACAATCATGAATTTTTATTTTCTAGAATACAACCAAGACATGTCCGATATATAATAATGATATATCCGTAAGACAATCAATGCATGTCTAATAAAGAATGAATACATATCCAACAGACAATAAAAATATTTCCACCAAACAATCAAGAAATTTCAATCAGACAATCAAGACTTGTCCAGTAAGAAATCAATACATGTCCATCAGAGAATCCAAAAATGTCCACCAAAAAATCATAACGTGTTCGACATTTAATGAATACATGAGAGGAAGATAATCAGAACATTTTGAGTATATATTCCTAGAAATTTAAACTTTGTACAGAAGACAAAATGATACTTATACCATATGGGACCCAAGCCCAGAAACATTGACCATATGCCCCATTTATAAGGGGAGTGTTCCTAATGGGTTAGGTTTATGCATTCATGTTTCCCTATTTGTGTCATGCTCTAAGACGGGCATATCATATCATATTAAGAATATCCAACTGACCATTCTAGGTCGCCATCTCTAACTATGTGTTAGAAAATATATGATGTATATGAAAATGGTCATTTATCCTAGTATAATCTTGTAGAATCTCTAAAACCTTAAGGATGGAAATAATTCCTTAGAATGTAAACACCCACCCCAACCCATCAATAGGACAGGGGTAACAGAACTATGATAACTCACATTCTTATCCAAATAGTATATGTAACACACATTCCTAATTCCTGAGATCACATAGGCATACACCCTATTGTAAGTCCCTAAATATTTTAAATATTCTAAACACATGGGATTGAATTATACCATAATTATTCCATCACACCTTGTCTATTTGCAGATGGGGAGTTTGATCTTATGAAAGCATCATTTTATGTGTAATACCAAACTGTTCCCTCCAATACCTCAAAGCCATTAATGGGTTAGGGATGAAATTAAATTTGAGGACACTGATTACTATCATAAATATGATATGTATGACTCCTCCCTATGGCCCAATATTTATTTCATGTCCTCCATGATACTAGTAATCATACCTCACGAATGGAAACGTCAATGTAAAATCCTTTTAAAATTTGTCTCCCAGGCGATGTGTCTGATATTACACTATCAATTTTTTCTTATACCAATCATGTCTCATATGGGATTCTATACTAATAATTATTGTACCTATATCATGGAATGTATTCCATCATAATGGTCCCTTCCAAAGGATGTATGTTTGATTTAATATCATTTAAATTCAAGGGGTAATATTCCCAATGATTAAATTCATGGTATCCTTATAAGTAAATGGCTCACTCAAGGACCCTATTGTCACATATTTTTTTAAATATGTTATTGTAACATGAACTAGAAGGAATATTATTCTTGTATTACCACGATGTAAATAAAACATCCTTGATGAAAAATCCTTATGTTTACATCCTTGTCTCAAGATGTTAAACATCCTGATATAGTCCGTTCATATGAATTTAAACTATTTCAAATGAACTCTGTGGTTTTAATTCTGATTCTCACAGGATACATAGGATACTTCATAGAGGATTAATCCCATCTAAAAGACACTGACCACCTCTCATGAATGAAATAAACTCCATAGTTCAGGAACATGCCTATAAAATAATGAAATATAAATAATCAATATAATGATGGAGAAACTGAGCACACAGAATTTTCTCTATTAACTCATGGTCTTAGTCTTGTAATTGTAAAGGGGTAACAAATATCATATAATTCCTAGGAATTATTTTATGAACACATATTAATTCAATGAGAGTGAAAAAGGATATTCAATAATTACCCCAAGAGGGTCTGATGATCCAAACATCCCAAACTCTTGACCAATGTGAGTTCCTCAATGGTGTAGTGTCTAAAACACCAAAGGGAAGCCTATTACTGTAATGTTGGTCCTTAATCAGTTATTTATGATGAAATCATTTTGATTTTAGATTGGATAAAAAAATTGGTATACAAGATTAAAACGATTGTGAAACCAACCCTGAATCACCCAAAGCATCTTATGGGCCAAAGAGTTCATAGTCATTCAGGAAATAGAATGGAAGACGAAATAAATGAAAGAATATCATTTAAAATCATGTATCATATAAAGATGGATAATCTTTAAACAATTATTATATAATTCACTCAGCATAAATTGATCTAATTATTATGTGGACTGCCTCATATACAAATTATAAGTTTGATGTAGACACATGTTGTCCTAGGGGATCCTCACAAAATTCATACACCGAGTCAAGTCACACACACACTCATAAAATGATTCATATTTAACCTCACCAGTGACTCATTTCTAATTAATAGAATCATATAATAATGTGTTAATGAAACATTCATATAGTAAAAACACTTGTATATATTTTAGTTATGACTTTTTCCCTAGTGTATAATAACTCATAAATGAAATTAAATGACTCATACACAATGTTGATGAATCATATATTGGTCTAATGACTCATACACAGGTCTGTAGTATTTTTCTATTTTTTATATAGGTTAAACCATAAATCATATGTAGTTGTAGAATGAATCATAAGATGTATGAACTTAGTTAATATTAGAATCCCAATAGTGAATTCCCAACATCTCTTAATTCACATGGTTTAACATTTACCTTGTTATAATAAAAATATAAATTTGTTAAAAATATAAATAATATAAATTTATAATAAAAATAGTGCATGGTTTTTGGATATTTGAACTATGAATGTCTTCCCCATATATAATTTTACAACCATTGATCCAAACATTTCATGATTGACAATTTCATTTACACTGTCAAGAAATATAATTTCATTAGTGGGATTTTATTATATTTTTACATAAAATTCATGCCAGTAGTCACATTATTGTAAAAAATTTTACCCTAAAAATTTATAGAATTAAAATATATACAAGAACAATAAGTTAGGTAAAGGAATTATTTGAAGAATTTATTAATAAAAAACTAATCCTTTATATTATATTAACACGACATTATATTTCACTTTTTCTCTATTTCAAACATTTGTTCATACCATTTTTATTCATTGTAATTGATTTTTTATTTAAAATAAATTTGAAATGGAATACCCTTATAAAATTTTTTTTGATTATAATAAATCGATAAACATTCTAATATTTTTTGATAAAATTTTCCTCCATGTGAACATCAACATCATAAAGGCAAATGGCTAGATCATTTTTTCTCATATTTTATATATATCCTTTCTCTTATAGGATTTGATGGTATCTATTTATTTTATAATACATTTCTTTTGATATGATACATAATACTTCTATATATTTGGTTATGTAATAGCCCATACCTTCTAAACTATTAAATTTTAGGAGATATATATATTGAGTTGTCTGGGTAAATTCTAGAGGTGTTTTGTAGAGGCGGGTTAGGGGTTTGACGTGTTTTTAATAAAAGGGGTGTTTAATAAGAATATAGTACATCTAAAATGATAGATATTTGGAGATAAAGATATGTAGTAAATCTTTAGTGGAAGATATCTAGATTTAGATCCTTGTGATAGATAATTGGTGTTATATCTCTAGGAGTAGATATCTGGTAGTAGATCTATGGTGGTAGATCTATGGTCGTATATGCCTAGTGGTAGATCACTATTGATATAACTCTGGTGCTGTATCTTTTGAAGTAGATCTATTGAAGTAAAACATCTGTTGGTACATCACATACAATATATCTTTGGTGGAAGAACACTAGTGGAAGATCACTGGCATTACATATAAATAAAATCTAGTTATTCCATCATTTCTAGTCTTTCCCTTTTGACAACTTTTTTTCGATGAAAAGTGGGTTTTGTGGCTTAAAAAATTAAATTTAAATATATTTTAATTGTGGATAATTTTTTATTCTATTTATATAACAACCATTAATTTTTTTTTAGGGTTATACCTTGTATATTCCAGTTGATCCACATTTAATGGTCATGTTAAAATGAATCACATTAACCATTATGAATTTATGATCATTACTTATTTCTTCAAAACTATATTTCTCTTCAGAACAGAGGTTTTTATGGATTTTAACCATAGTTTCATGTACCTGAATCGCTGTAGTTGGCTCGAGTTCGCTATAGGTGGTTTACTCTATTGGGTGCACCACCTATTTCTGGTGTAATAATTTATGTATAGAATCCCTCTTCTATGTTTGGGATTCCATTTTGTCTCATCATTTGTAACATGAGGGAGATGTTAATGGTTATTTTATATTTTGGGATGATATTATACACTATATTAATCAATACAATGAATTAGTCCAATTGTATTAAAGGGGATGTGAAATTATTCAATGCCTTTACATAATTTTGTTATTTTGATGTTGGATGCAAATATGTTTTTTTGTATCAGGGAATGTCATGGGTATTGGTTGCCCCTATTTTTATGCTTTTTATATCTGTTGTGATTAAAATATTTTTTGATTTTTGTGAGATGCCTTTAAATAAATGGTTAGAAAATTATTCTCGAAAAAATAGTAATTGCAACATGATAAATGGATTTAGTGAGAATATCGCTAAAATTAACGTTGATTGTACTGAAGTCCCTTGAATAAATATGAAAACGTTTTATGTCTTTTATATGATTAAAATTTTTTGAATGTGTGTGTGTGTGTGATGTGTTGTTGTGGTATATGGAGATGATTTATAGTGACACCATGTGATAGGGAAGTTATGATCATGCAGTTTTGATGAGATGTGGTTTTGGTTATAGAAATGGTGAAGTTGAAAGTGGTAGTGATGTGTTGGTTGTTAATAAATGTGTCTAGGAATGGGAAAATGGTGTTGTGTGGGATTTTTGGAATGATTTTGACGATGAAATTTCTGTTATAATTTTAGATTAATCTTGTTTCTATGTGTTTTGATTGTTATCTAATTAGTATTTGAATTATTATAGACCGTATAATGTGATGGAAATAATAAAACAAATTAATAAAAACTATAACAAGATGTGTGATTAAATGGTGGGATAATATATATGAATTAATGGGATAAAAATTCTATAATTAACTTATTATTTTAGTTTAAATGGGTTGGTAACTGGAATATGAATGTTGAGATTCTAATGTGAAAATGAATAATGGGTTCTGTTTTGTAGCTTTTGGGGTTTGGTGGTGCATTTAGAGGTAGAAGAAAAATGAGGGGAAGTCATAAATTGGTTGATAATCTTATTTTAAACTTGTAGGTTTGTCTCATGTTTTCTTATATTATAATAAATGTATAATCTTTTGATTTCCTATATACTCCCCATCCATTTCACGAACATAGTGAAAATAAACAAATCTTTTTGGGGTGTTTTTTCCCAACATCCTGGTGATGATTATGGATGGCCAGACAGCTACTCTTCCTCTCTACACCTTCCAAGAGATGATGAAATGTCATGTTGGCATTAATATAATTCAAAAGATACATTTTATAGATGTAATTTGATTATATATTATGGCATAGGATTCATCGATCATGATTTCTTGAGAATTATTTTACTGGGAGATGTACATGGTATAAGGATGGAATGAAGATGATGTCCTTCATGTTCATGATACCCTAGTACACGTTTTATGATATGTGATTTGATATGATGGATAATATATCTTTTGGCGATATGTGATGTGAAGATATATACCATGTGTCTTTGGGAGGGATGTGACGTGATGTCATGTTATGTTATACGAAAGGAGTGGGGGCACCAGGATGTTTGCAGTTGGGTTGTGAGAGAATCTAATTAGTGGGAATCCTTTTTAGGTTAATCATTATCAATATGCTTCATATTATGTAATCATACATGGATGTGTTATTTGTTGAGTGATCCCTAGAGATTATTGGCTTGGTTATTATAGTTTTATTGGTGTTTTCTAGTTCTACATTTTACTCATAGGTTCATCAGTATCCTATTTTCATGTGTACATAAGAGACATTGGTTTTCAAATTTAGGATACTTGTATTTTTACCCTATATGTGTAAAATAAAATTTAAGTTTCTATGATGACACTATGGACTATGATGAATAATACTATCTCATATCATTGTATTGTTATTTTTTCACTTCACTAAATATAATTTTGTTTATTTTAGATAATAGACATTTTTCTATACTAGTTTTATTTATACATTTAAGGTGGGATAGTTTTTTTCTTTCATTTTTATTATTTCATTGATTTTATTGTGGATGATTCATCATACCTCCCTATCCTATTTATATTATAAAAGATAATACCACTCATAAATGATATTTTTATGCACTAGGTTCTAGTCAAAAATCCATGCCTCACTTTAGGTGAGTTAAATCATCCACAAAAAAAATCAATGAAATAATAAAAAGGAAATCAAAAAACTATCCCACCTTCGGGGACATTATCTCTCTTCCCGCATTGCAATATTGTTGGAGGGAGGGGATCAAGATAGAATTGTATAAGAAGACATAGGATATATATAGTTAATTGTTTGGAGTTAGGAACTGTGGTGAAATCATGTGAATGTCTGAAAATAGTAGTAATTGATCTAAGTATGTGACATAGGATAAGAAGACCTAATAGGAAACTAGATTTTAGGGGGCCCTGTGATCATGGGAAAATAATATGAATTTTTTGAACAACCACGTGGGTTAGAACTCCTTGTAGGGTAGTGAAATAGGAGAGGTACATGAATGATGACAAATTATGTAATTTTTTTAATTGGGTGGTTTTAGTTCAGAGAAATATTAAATAAGATAATATGAATTTAGAAAAACTAATAAAATTCGACACAACTAGGATTAAGAAATAGTGGTTCCCTACTAGAAGTGGATCCTGGTTGACATTCATATGTGGCTCAGTAAGTGTAGCATCATCAAAATAACCACTTTTATCCTCAGAGGTTTGATCTTTTAAAAATGATGATCAATGGAAGAGGAAGTTATGAGATTCCCTGTATAAGTATTTGGGGAAGTATTAGGGAAAAATTTATGATTTGGAGGAAGATATATGGAAAAATGATCTACATGTTGATATTATTTTGATTCGGGCCTCAACATAGTACCCGATCCTCTTAGAAGTCAGCCAGATTCAATGAGATGAGCATTAGTGTTTGAAGATTTACCTTGGGGAGATGATGGAGGGAGGTGTTTCTTCGGTCAAAATCTAGGATTTCTTGGAATAATTAATTTCATCCTACATGATGGCTTTGAAGAGGAAAGAGATACACTATTTTCAACAAAATTGCATGTCAGCCCAGGATCTTGGGACAATGTTCAACGAACTTATGAATTTTCCCCAAAAAACCTATATAGTGGGTTTAAACATATTATTAATAGGTAAAATAACTATAATAATATTTATGATATCATTTATGATTAAATTATGTCTTTATATTTCCCATTCATTTATCAAATCCATGTTAATTAAATGATTTGTGTAATAATCATTTTATTTATTATGCCTATTCTGAATTTTTATTCTTCATTTTAATACATAGATCATTATTTAATAATTTAAATAGTTTAAAACATGATGTATATATCATAAATATTCGTTATATAAATATATATAATACATTCACAAATTAAATGGAATACCACATTCATGGAGATGGTAGGTCATACGTACTTTGGAAGGTTGTTTCTGTTTTCTTGTTGAATTGAATGGAACAAAGTATAAGTTTGTCCCATAATTATAATAACCTTTCATAAAATAGTATATTATGGATTTAATATTTAATTATGGTAAAAACAAAGTAAGAAGAAGTATCAGAAGAAAATAACTTTGAAATAAGGGATAAAACGATTACCTCTTCTTGAAGTGTCTCCTATTGATTTCCACAGGACTCTAAAGGTTGCCTTTCCTGCACTAAATGCAGCCTCTAGGATTAAGTGAGTAATGATTGGAGGATATTTTAGTAGGTTTTGGCTAATCCAAATGTACTTGGATGTTTGAAAATAATATAAGTGGGATTTCCCTTTTATAGGAGTGGAGAGGGCACTTTAGGAATGTTTTAAAATATTAATTTATTATTAATTGAATTTCAATTTATAATGGTTTTAAGGAGATTATGTTCTATAATAATATAAGGATATTTCTAAATCCTATCAAATAGTTTTTTTTAGACAATAATAGGTCACAAAATTAACGTTACCTTTTAGCATTAACCCTTGGTTAAAAAACATTAATTATTACCATGTCTTCTTATATTTTCATAATATATGGTTACTAAATTAACTATAAATACCAAGAAACCCACAAGTGGATAGTTAGTGAAATTTGTAACATTATTCATTTGGATTAATATAATATTTTTAGGACTACAATATAATTTTATAAAATTGTATTTATTTTTAAAACCCATTTATTTAAATTTTTACAATATTTTGAAAATGGATTTTTTTAATTCATAAAAATTTGAATCTATCAAAAAATGGAATTATTTCATCCAAAACATGTAAATGTTAACTAAAATCTTGGTGGATGGAATCACAATTCTTAAATTACATTTATTTTAATATTTATTATATCATTTATTTGAATATTTCATTAATAAGTTAATCATTGCATCCCCATAGTGTCATAAACAAATTTATTAATATAGTGTAAAACAATTATTAATAAAATACCATGATTTATGAAATATTTTAATCTTTCTAATGACTATTTATATTCAAATATATCAATTATATAACCCCATAAAAAAATAATTTTAGTAATAATATACATGTTTATGTTATATTTCCCTTTATAATAAATTAATTATAACAACATGTCATTTTCACACCCCAGGGGGTATCAAATGATAACAAATCAACGTAAGGGTTTTTTTGGTCACCAATAACCCATCTAATTATATTAGGACACATTTTAGGGTAGTTTTTTTTATTTTAATATTATTTGTTACCCTTATTTACCTGATTTGCACTTTTACCATGGAAAATAAAAATGATTTCTGAAGTTACTATTCATCATGTCTCAAAATAAAAGGTGCCTATTTACACAATTTGGAAATTATTATTCTAAATATGTATTTATTTTTATAAATTCAAAACACATAATGGGATGAAATTAATTTAAAATTAATTCCTATTGTAAAAAGTATAATTATGGTTTTTAAGAAAGTAAAAATTATCAAACAATTGACAATTGTTTATATCAAATTTAAATATGAAATTAAATCCAATGACCAAAATTAGATTAAATGAAAAATACATAATCCAATTATACATTAAAATAAATTAAAAATATAATCTAACTATAAAACTCAATTAGACGAAAAAGTTGTTTTGAATTAAAATGCAGTATTCTGACTATTCATTAAAATATGAATTTTATCATAAAAATACCAAACAATAAACCACTGTAAATATTGATGTCCTTCTTCCAAAGAAGATGTTTATTTTATCAAATAGAAAATATAAAAGTTTTAGAAACTATATTTAAAATGGGTACCCCTTTAAAAGGATAAAAAACTATATTTTTTGAATAATACTTCTTTTATCTAAAAATTTGAATTTTTTATTTTATCATGTATAGAAAATTAATAATATGAATGTTAATAAAATTAAAAATGTGCTTAATACAATTTATAATGGCTTTTTTATATCCCATTTTAATAATATATCATTGTTTAGTGAAACATGGTATTGCTTACAACACACGCTATCGAGGAAGGTCCCATTTTCTTTTAACGCAAGCCAAGTAATTTTTGCATGTAGTGAAATCAGACTTTGGTGTTACATATAAAATAATCCAAAAAATGTTATTTTTTACATTGTGAAAATATATAAATATTTTTTCATGTATCATCCTCTTACTCAGTGTTGCGTGAAACATAAGACAAGTCGATTTAGTGTGAAATAAAGTTTTGACTTAGTGGATTGAAATATTTAAATTATAATTATAATTTATTCGAGAAAATGGTCTATAAATACTAGAGGTGTTACAATATACCCCCCCACCCTTAAAATTAATTTATCCGTTGAGATTATTTTGGGTTATAAAAGGTTTTATACTTGAATGTTTCATTCCATGAAACCCACATCATAAAAAGGAATACTAAACCATCATTTTAAAAAAGGTAAGTTAGAAATATAACAGTTTTCCAAAGTAACTCATCAGTAGGTTCCCATATTAGAGTGTATAAGTGGAATGTGAAAACATGGATATGGAAGATACATTAAACCATCATGTTTGGATGGATAATGATAGAGAAAAAACATATTTATAAATTTAGCAACCAAAAATCCATAAATATATGATTAATGAATGGGCCTTTTGATTCATTAGATAAACAGGTTATAGGATAAAATTTTGGTTTTCAAGATTCGTTCCATAAAGTTGAATAATTTTTCATGAGAATAAATACTTACTTCATTTGGTACAAAATCACGTTGTTCATGCATTGAAAAATCTCTACTTCCTATCATATTTAATGAAATGAAGTTGAATTTTTCATTCATGGAGTGTTTGAAAATAATGTAATAAAACGATAGGTCATTCCATCTATCTCAAAAAAAATTCATCCCAGGAAATCAAATATGGATAAGTCCACCTATACTGATATAATATAATAATTTAACACAATTCATCAATGATATAATTTATTCTATCGATTAATTTATAACATTATAATCCATCCAAAAAATTGAAAATATAGCATTTTAGAAAGAGGATAACTAAATCGACTTAACATTTATCCCTCATATATAATAGTGTAATTCATGGTTGTCACATTCCTACAATGTGAATACATTAATAATTTGTTCTCTTGAAACATGATAATAACATGAATTACCATAAAACATTATTGAAAACATGTATTATTTCAAAATTAACTCTTTCCTCAAACCAAAAATACCCAAAATCTTATATACTCAAAACATGATATCACTATTTCATTATATTATTCATTAGGTCACTAATACTATCAAACACCTCATTATCTCTGTATCCCTTCATTATATGTAAATCATATGCATTTCAAAAATATTTGAATCCCTTTTCATGGTTACTAGTACCATATACTTATGAAAAACCACAATGTACCAATACATAGATATTCCAAAATGGGATTGTATAATATCTTTTATGGTATTACTGAAAATTGGTACTAGTACATAATGATATTACCCTTTTGTTTTGTTACATAAAAAATTCTTTATATCCTGGGGAAGTGAAAAAATAAAAAGGGTGAGATCATATTCTCATTAAGGTTAAAAATTAATAACATAAAAATAACCATAAATAAAATAATTTAAAAACATGAACATAAAGTTCAAATATCAAAATATTGAGTCATTAAATAAATCATGGGAGTATCTATAGAACAGATCATAAATGAACATTAACCACGATAAAATATCTTTGTAATAAAACATGGTATTGTGGTAAAAAATAAGAACCTGATATAATTTTCATAGTAGACAATGCATTACTTCCAAGACCATTATAGTGTACAAACTCCATTATTGAACTGGGTTTCATTTCTCTTCTTGGAATGTATTACCGAACTGTATTTACATTTCGTTCCATCCCTGTATTACTGAACTAGATTAACATTCTATTACAGTTATGTCTATATAATGAGATATTATTCTTTACCCAATTCATTGGAGGGTGGTATAGGTCTAACCAATATCATAATGAAATCATTCTTACATGTGTCACAAAAACATAAAACTTTCATCATAACACAACCAAAGTAATAAAATATGCTTCATAAAAATCATTCCATCATAATATAATCTATATAAAATATCATTCCATCATAAACAAAATAAAATCATCATAATAATATGGATAGTAACATAACCCTATTTAATTAGAATCATCTTAGATGGAAAATAATTTTGATAAAACACTAGAAATTAATTCTTGTGGAAAATATCTGTTTTTCTTCAAAAATGTTTTCTTTTCTCAAAATGCCTTGAAATTTTAAATGAAAAAATTTTAGTTGAAAATAAAAATGAAACCATGTGGAGAAATATTCATGTTAATAAAGAGTTATGAAGATATAATAATATGTTCATTCCTTATAACTCAAAAAAATTCTCATCATACTTTTTCTCGAAATGTCCAAAAGCACCTCAAATCGAATAAAAAAGATTCCTTTCATACTGTTTAATAAAAATTTAGAAAATAGTAAAATTAACATTTAAAAAAATTAGATGAATAATATTACATAATTAGGAAACATTGATTTGTATGACAAATATACCCTAGTAAGTACTTACGTATAAAGAATCTCGAATAAAAATGAGATTGCAAAATTATTCCTTATATTAGGTAGGATTTTTTCATATTTGTTTGAAAATAGTAAATATTTTTTTAAAGATATTATTAACTTGTAAAAAAAATATAATCATATTTATGATATCCTATATTATTCAATTATGACTTTATATTACCCATTCATTTATCAAACTCCATGTTAAAGAAATATTTTTTTTAATAATTTTTTTATTTATTAAATGTGGTTTGACTTGTTATTATTGATATTATTACTTAAATAATGATTTAATTACTTAAAAATGTAATAAATTATTTATATATACTAAATATTCAGTATAGAAATATATATTATAGATAGATAATGAAATAGAATACACTATTCATGGAGACAATAGGCTTTGTGTACGCATGAACGCAACTTTCGTTTCCTTATTGAACTGAATGGAAGAAAATAAATGTCATATATGTATATATATATTCAAAAATAAACTATCATTATTAAGAAATATATTTCTTTATTTTTCATTATATACTTTATTATCATTCTTGAATGGTTAACGTGGAGAATGAATCTCATCGCATCGTGGAGGCGGTAAGTCGTACGTACACACATGCAACTTTATAATTTCTTTGATGGTTAAATGGTATGTAATTGGATGGTATATAAATTTTACATAAATAATATCATTATATATTTATTATTTAATTCATTTTTATTCATCATTATACCCATCAAAATAATTTGTAGGTGAGAAATAGTTTACACCACGGTGTGGAGATGATAAGTCGTACGTACGCACGAAAGATGTTATTGTTATTCTTAGGAACAATAAAAATAATTATAAGGTTGTTCCAAACTTATGAAAACATATCACCTTATTTTAGGTGCTTGATTTCTTTTTTTAATAAGGTTACAACATAGGATTGGGAAGTTGAAGAAAAAAATAACATAGAAAGAATGTACAAAATGATTACCACTTCTCCAGGTGTCTCCTTTGATTTTCACAAAAGGACTCTATAAGTTAGATTTTATACCAAAAGTCGGCCACTATGATGAATTAGGGGATGTTGGGAGGATATTTGGGAAGGTTTTGGCCGAGCTAAATGGATTTGGAGGTGTGAATAAAAGGTGTTGGGAATTTCCCTTTTATAGGAGCTGTGAGGGGCACTTTTGGTATGTTTTGAAATATTAAATTAATACAAATTGATTTTAGATTTATAATGGATAAAAAGGGAATAATTTAGAGTATAAGATGTGGATATGTCTAATTTATCTCAATGGATAGGTTTTAGACATTTTTTTGTCAAAATATTAACCTTATTTTTTAGATTTAACCCTTAGTTAAAATCATTAACTCTAACCATGGATTCTTGCATTTTCATAATATATGGTTACTATATTTACAATAAAATGATAGGCAAACCACAAGTTGATAATTAATGACATTTTTAACATTATATAAGTAATTTTTCCTAATCATATACTGTTAAAATATTATATAATTTAATAAAATATTATTTGTTTTAAAAACACATTTATATCAATTTTGACATTATTTACTAATTGATATGTTTTTAGTCTTAAAAATATTATTTCATAGAAAAAAATAAATTATTTCATCCCTAAAAAGTCCATTTCATCCAAAATATTAGTCTATGGAATCAAAATGTTCAAATTATATTAAATTCCATATTTAAAATATCATTTATTTGAATATTTTATTAATAAGGTAATCAATGCATCATAATTTTGTGATAAATAAATTTATTTATTTAGTGTATAAAAATAATAAAAAAATACCATGATGTAGGGAATATTTTTAAAATTTTAATGAATATTTATAGTTCCATTGATCAATTATATAACCCCCACATTAAAGTTTTTTTAGTAAAAAGATACTTGTTCATTTTATATATCCCTTAATTTTAAATTAAATATTATAACATATCATGTTCACACTCAAGTGGTTCTCAAATTCCAAAAAATTAGGCTTAAGTTTTTTTGGTAAACTATAAATTGATCAAAAATATTATTTCATGTGTTAGGGTAGTATTATATTATTCTAATATTATTTTTTACTCTTATATACCATATTTAACCATTGACCCTGGTAAATAAAAATAATTACTAAAGTCACTATTCATCATGTACAAAAATAAAAGGACTCTACTAAAATGATTTGGATCCAATGGTTCATAATATGGAATCCATTTTCTAAAATTCAACACATATAATTTGTATAAATAAATTTAAAATTAATTCGTGTTGTCAAAAACAGAAAGCGGCTTTTTAAGAAGTAAAAACCCATCAAAAGATTAACAAACGTTTACATCCAATTTAAATGTGAGATTAATTCTAATGAAAAAAATTGTATTCAATGATAAAAAATCAAATTAAACTTTAAAACTAATTATAATGATAATATAATTATATAAATAAATTAGATGAAAAAGTTTTTTTTGAATTAAAAGCAATATTTTTTACTATTCATTATAATATGAATTTTTTAAGAAAAATAAAAAAATTAAACCAAAGAAAATTTTTGAGTCCCTATTCCAAAGAATAAGTTAATTTTTTTAATTTAAAATTAATAATTTTTAAAAACTAGACTTACAATGGATTCACTCTCAAAAGGTTGAAAAACTACATTTTTTTAAAAAAATCTTCTTTTATCCGAAAAATTGAATTTGTTCATAAATCATGACTGGAAAATACCTAATATCAATGTTAATAAAATTAAAAATACTGGTAATAATACTCATAATGGATACTTTATATCCCATTTTAATAATATATCATTGTTTTGTGAAACACAGTGTTGCGTACAATGCAAACCACCAAGGAAGGTCTCTCTTTCTTGTAATGCAAGACAAGTCATTATTATGTGTAGTGAAAGATTATTTTTTTTTATATAACATAATCCAATAAATTTTCTATTATATATTGAATAAAATATATACTTAGTGTTTAATGTATCATAAGATAACTCAATGTTGTCTGTATCACACGAAAAGTCAGTTCAGTGTGAAATAAATTTTTGACATAGTTTATTGCAAGATATAAATAAAAATTTTAATTCATTCAAAACAATAGCATTAAAAAATCAGGGTGTTATGATAGGGAAGATATATATGAAGTATACTTGGATTATAATTTTTGAATCTAGAATATCATTCAAATCCAACTTAGAAAAAAGAGCTGAAGGATTTGAAATTAAAAAAAATCCTTAAAGAAAATAAAGAAGATAGGGTAAAATCCTACTATTTCTTTGCTTATGATTCTAATAGTTGTTAAAATAAATAAATAGTAACTTATTTCTCAGTTCTAAAAGCTAAATATGACTCTCTAGTAAAAAATCACATGTCACAAAAAAAATATTCATAATTAAGATTTGGTTGAAAAATATGCAATGTTAAACAATAATAAGGGTTAAATGAAATATTTAATATGTTCACACCAAAATGAAATGTTCATGGAAATAAAATGATATAATTTTAATATATAGTTGAATCATTAAAAAGTGCTTCTTGTATATTAAATAGTGGAGGAAAATAAATAAATGATATTTTTGGGTAAAATTTTATTAAAAATAAAACATATGTAATCTAAAACAAGGGAGGAAAATCAATGTTATATAAAAACTATTTTTTACCATGTTCTAGAAGCGCTAAAAATTTATACTATATAATTAAAATAACTTATTCAAATACCTTTATATAATAAATCCACATTTTAGTGGAGTAAAAACAAATTTATTTTCCAAAATATTTCTCAAGGTAAATTTTCAGAAAATAAAGAATATATGGATTATCAAATTTTTGATTGTTGAGACTGTTGGACCCAAGAAAATATGGGTACCAAAAACACATTTTCAAATACTTTTTAGGAAATATGTCCTAGGATAAATAATGTTATATGATATGTGGATAGTAGATACTCAAGAAGCATGAGTGGAGAATCTTTGTTTTTTCACACACTGTAAAAGTATAATATAGGACTAGTTACCTTTGTAGACAATGATAAAGGAATAATAGTTGTAGTTTTATCATTTGGATATCCAAATAAAATATCTATAAAAAAGTTTTATATGTTAAAGGTATAAAGCATAACCTGATAATTATTTCCTAACTATGAGATGATGGTTTTTATATTTATTTCTATAACTATACCTAATATGTTTTCAATGCTATGCTGTTTAAATTTTGACCACCTAGAAATGAAAAATTTTATACCCTGGACTTTGATTCCTTTTGTAAATAATTTTTAATTGTTTTACTACATAGGAAAATAAATCATAGATCTATCATATAACGCATTGAATGATAAATCTATTTACACTATATAAATTAGGTTATAAAAACATAGCTTTTTGATTTAATTAGCCATAAATTTGATAATGATAGATTCTATGATTCTTTCTGAGTTGGAAAACAAAAAAAACCATATTTGTAATAAATTAACAATTTTTATACATATAAAAAAATATAACTTATCTACATGGATTTGTTAGGAACATCAAGGGTAGCTTGTTTGGCCGTAATAATTTATGATTATGTATTAGTTGATGATTTTTCAAGATTTAGTTAGGTTTATTTTATAAAACATAAAAGTAATGTGTTCCCTTTTATTAATGGTTTTGTAAAATTATTCAAAATGAAAAATATTTTAAAATCATTTCATTAAAAAGTGATCATGGTGGAGAATTTCGAAATCCTGAATTTAATTCTTTTTTTCTAAAACATAGGCATTTCCTTTCATTATGAATACCCTAATAGAGTGGAATTGATGAATGAAAAAAATATATGTTTTCTATATATAAAAAATAAATATTAAATGAATATTGTCTTCATACCATTGTCTAGACATATGCTATAAACATATATTTATACATCATTAATAGAGTTTTTATATCGACTCTCATTAAAAATACACCCTCTAATCTTTGGAATAATAAGAAACCTAAAGTGAGTAACTTTAATGTATTTGGATTAAATATGTATATCTTGAATTCTATGAAAGTCCTTATTAAAGAAGATCTGAATTATGATGAAAGAATATTTCTTGGTTATTCTACTACTTCCAAAGCCAATATATTGTATAATATTAAGCCTATGATTTTTGAAGATTCAATGCATGTTATTTTTCAAATAATTAATCCTTCTAAAAATTGAAATGACCAAACAGATGAAATTGTTGAAATTTTCAGAAAAATGATTCGTAATCACCTGATAATTATTTTCAAAATAAAATAAATAAATGTTAGTCCAGTCTAGAAGATCATAAAATAGATGAAACTAAAAGTGTATTACCTAGAAATCATGATCTCTAAAGAATCATCCTTTAGAAATTATATTAGAAAATCTATATATATGAGTAAAAACTATAATAAATGTATGAATATATAGTGGATTTTCTATCTTCCTATCATAATTAGAACCATATAAAATATAAGAATATATAAAAGATTAAATTTTGTCAATGGATATGAAATAAAAACACTATCAATTTAGTATAAATATTGATTGGAAATTAGTTGAGAGACTAAACAATTAACTATTAATAAGAACAAAAATGGATTTTAGAAATAAATAAGATGTTCAAGGAATAATTACTTGATTATTTAAAAAAATATTACATCCAAGAAGAAAGGATAGGGCATGGGTAAAACATTTCACATATTCTTATATTTGAAACTATTAGAATCCTTTTAGTTTATCCAGGTCATATGAATTTTATATTATATCAAATGGTTGAAATAAAATATTTTTTTTAAATGGATATTTTATAGTGGAATATTATTTTAAAAACCCACCAGGTATTGAAAACCCTCATTTACCAAACTCTATTTTAAACTAACTAAAAGTCTTAATGGAATTAAATAAGAAACTACAGCATGCCATTAATGATTAAACTCATTTTTGTTGGAAAAATTTTTTTTATTGGTTTACATGATAATACTATTTTATAAGAAAATAATTTTTATAATATATTATTAGTACCAATTTATGAATTTGATGATATTTTTTGTTCAATAAATAAAAATCATTGCAATGATTTTTCAAACCTTATTTAAAAAGAATTTAAAATGTGCATGTTGGGAGAATTAATTTCCATTGTGGGAGTTAAAATATATCAAAAACATTAATTTAAAACTATTAAATGGTAGAAAAAATTTATTTATTTAATGAATATGTTTGGAATAGAAAATAGTGTTATTTATACAACCCCCAAGTGTGCTAATTTAAAGCAGAGTTTGGATGATGCAAGAAAAATAGTTGACAAAAAGTATTTTATAGAAATGATTGGTGGTTTGTTTTATCTTTCTTCTATAAGACGACACATAATTTTTATGTATATTTATCTTGTATATTTCAATAAAACCCAAAAGGAAACCCTATGAATACAGTTAAAATAATTCATAGATATTTAAAATAATCTATTTTTCAATCTATAATTTAATCTAAAAAATATGATTTTAATTTGACTTAATATTTAGATATATATTTTTGAGGATGTAGACTAGATATAAAAAGAACATTACGAGCATATCACATTTTAATAATATAAATAGATTCATGGTAAAGTAAGAAAAGATATTTAGTTTCTCTATATGAAAACCAAGGAACAAAATATATCCTCCAGAAATTTTTGTGCACAAGTGTTGTAGATGAAACACACCTTACTAGACTTTTGACATAATTTTAATAATATTCCTATTTAATGTGATAAGAAAATATTTATTAATATTTCAAAAACCTTGTATGTAACTAAATAACCAAGAATATTGATATAAGACATCATTTTATAAGAGATAATGTTCTAAAGTAGGATATATCTTTAGAATTTTAAAATAATTAATTTCAATTTGCTGATATTTTTACTAACCCACTTTCCACTGCTAGTTTTGTTTTTATAATGGGGGTAGGAATAATAAATTTTAAACAATTTTTTGTTAATTTATTTTCTTAATTTAAGTATTGATCATTTTAATATTTTTATTTGGTAATTATTTATTTATTTTTCATTTATATAAATGTAGAAAAATTCTTCAAAAAGTGCACACTTTCAAAATAAAAATTAAATAATCATTACACTTTGTAATTAGATAGATCCAATAGAACTGTAATAACCAAAACTATCAAGAAATCCAATATTTATATCTCTCTCACACTTTTACTCATATCCTCATTATTTGAACACTTTTGGCTTCTAGACCTCTTGTTTCTCATTTGAATCCTGGAAATATGAACCTTCAACCATCATATTCTTAAAAATAATTATGATTATGATAATAAATAATTCTAAAAAAGTGTAATTAAGAAACTATGTGTCACCTATAAGAAGTTTAGTTAAATATTATCTATAAATTTTGAATGATTATATCAAAAAAAATATTCTTCTATGGAAAGATATATTCTTTTAGGGTCTTGAATTACTTTTTGTTGAATGATCCACTGAGTTTATTTTTGATATAGATGTAAAATAATTTTATACAAATGTTCAATTCAGTTTCTGTGTCATTGAGGATGTCATCATATCTTAGGTAAATGATAGGTATTTTTCAATCTTTTTAGTAGAAAAAGATATTGTTTTTCAATGTCACCATGAAAGGGTTTTTTATTTTGATCCATTGTTGATTGGAAATCATTAATTGAAAGGAGAGGATATTACGTCATTTCTCATCAGACATACCCTAATCAAAAAGTTGTTTGTAAAAGATCATGAGGCTTAATAGAAGGATCTTTTCGTGTTTATTAAGTCAAAGATAACGCAAAGAATTATTGATCTAAAAAATTTATTTATCCTTATATATATATGATGTTTTTGATGATGAGTGATATTAATTCTATTTTTACAATATACATGTTATGGTACATGTATATTTGTTGGTAGGAATAGGTAAGAATGTTTTTATCCTATTGGAAGGACAATTGATTTGCTGGTGTATAAAAGATGTATAATTAAATATGTAATGATATACTCTAAATTTCATCCCAATTAATTTTTAAATTCTTTATCATTGAGGAGGAAAAGTTTATTCTAGAGTAATGTAAATTAAAAGTTGTGACCTATTGGTGTAGAAGGAAAACAAGGGGAGCATGCACATTTGTGATCTACTAGTGTAGTTTTAATTTGAGAATAAGAAGTTGTGCAGTATAGAATAGGTTAGGAATTTAAAACAAATAGAAACATAAAAATATATGATGTATCTGATCTAGAAGCTGCAAGATATGTCCCACAATATATTGAAGAAAATTTAGAAGATAAAAATGATGAGGCCCTTGTCATTAGTCCTAGAAAAGGCGATGAAACTATAGATCACGATACTACAGTTCAGACACCAGAGGAAAAGACTAACAAAACTAGTTATGTTGGTCAAATAATGGTTCTAGAAGTTAATCATTAATAACACCAACCTGAAAATAAACTAGACAATCGAATGGAGAAGGATGATCTTTTTAAAAATCAAGATGAAGTTCAAGAGTTAAAGGGTCCAGATAAGAAACATAATCAAATAGATCCTGATGAATAAAAATTTCATCAACATGTATAAGTAAATTAGAAAGAGAACCAGAAGTTACAAATAGTACATGGTTAACTCGGCATCAATCAGTTTCTATAGTAGTTGATTCCTTGTAAAACAAGATTTATGAACCTGTAGGGAATATATATGATCTTTAAAATTAGAATTTCCAAATCTATAGATAAATATATATTAATATAATTAAACATTAATTAAAGGGTCCAACCTTGTGAAGATCAAGAATGAGAACAATATGTTTCATTGAATAATTTAACTGAAATATTTTATGTTATGTTTGACAAGCTGTGGGATGAAAATTCAAGTCTGAAAAGTGAAATCGAGTCTACCAGAAAATCATTGGATAATTAGAGATGTAAATTTTTTATCAGAGTGTAAATTGGATATATTCCTGACCAAATATAAAATATTAGAGAAATATAATTTTCAAGTATTGTTTTTATACTTTTCAGAGAGAACTGGCCGATGAGTCTAGAAATCACTAAACATGGTCTCTTTCAAAAATTTATTTAGGAGATTTGAAAAGGTATTTAGGGATTTAGATGGAATCTCATAAAATTTTTTTGAACATATTTAGGTAATATTCATACATTTGATATTTTCATAAATAAATTATTTATATTTTGATGATTTAATCCTCACCAGTGTGTCATTATATGTGAAATTGCATCATTTTTTATTTTATATTGTGTATTTGGAGAGAAATTATGAAAATGCCCTAATTCTGGATTTTAACAGTTTTTCATTAGTTTGATGTTTTGGGACTTTCCTTTTATATGTTGATCCAATTATAATGATTCTTTTTTATAGGAACCCTTGAAATATGATATTCATCATTATCAATTAGACCGGGTATTAAATAATCCAACTAGAGGCCATTATAAATTATTCTTTTTGAAATCTTTTTTATGGTCGGTTGTGTGGACCCTACCTCATTAAAAGAGGCATAACTATGTATAATAGTTTCAAAAGTAATTTTTTATAATTGGGAATGAAATATGATTCATATATGTGTGTGCATGCTGAGTTTTAAGAATAAATTTGATCATTATGGAACTCTTTGAGCGAGTCAACAAAGTGGAAATGAAGAGACACTTCGTGTAGAACAAGATCCATTACATAATTAATTCATAACATTTTCCACACATGTCCATAAATATTGGGGTTTTTTAGTGATTGAGATGGTGAATTTTAAAAAAAACATTTATAAATCCACCCTAGCTTGATTATGTGGGACGAATTTCCAAAATATGAAAAATCATTGGGGGTATATCAAGGGAATGCGATTTTATGGATGAGATATTCCAGAGTAGAGCAGTTCAATTGTTGATAATAAATACATAAATGGATTATCTACAAGCGGTGTTGAGAAGCAGAGATCTAAAGATTCTTCCCTTTTGGATTTTTTTATGTCAATGTATTCTTATTTTATTTTTATGGAAATTGGTTTCATGAATGATGGAGGTATCTTTTATTTCCTCAATTAAATTTCTTCTATTTTTTCTAGACATTTTAACAAATTATGAATGTAATATAACTATCTTGTTGTTTAAACGTCTTTGGGCGGTGTTTACCCATTGAGCACAATAAGTTTAATTAGTTTTGATCATTCTGAGGTATTTGGGTAATCAAATCACTTTTATAAGAGGATAAAAACACATATTTTGTATCTCGATATGGTTTTTAGGAAATATATGTCTTCAATTTGAGTTTTGTGAGTGATCCTTGAGAAATATATTTGATAATTCATTTAAAGAATGATTGAGGGAGTATTTGAGGATTGAGGTTTTTCCACTACTACATTTTTTTTGTTTTCTTCAGTCTAGTTTGCTTCTGATTTTCAATCACTAACGTATATTTATAGTTGAATCTTGATTTTATATCATTTAACATTTCTTAACACATTTCAAATCACAATTTCTAACTTTTAAATTAACAAAAACAAAATAACAAAGTGACAGTTCAATAACATAGCATGAGGCCTCCTCGTGAGACAACCTTGTGGTCACCATTGTGCTACATTTTAAGGGGAAATTATAGACTAGAGTTTCATGAAAAATTCCCCAGTGTGAATTTGGAACTTTTGTTAGGGAATTTTACCAAGTTGTATATGATTTGATTTTATATTTTCTAGGATTCTTATGCACTAATTTAGACTTTCAAAAGAAAACCCAAAAAATTGATTTTCATAGGGACTACACCTTTGTTTCACCTAATTATCAACAATATTAGGAGCATTGTCCTAATACATTTTTTTAAATTTTAACAAAATACTCATCCAATAAAACAAAATAATTTTTTTATTCGACAAAATATTCCAAAAGTAATCAAACAAATTGGAATTCATTCCATTGAATTAAATTAATTGAATGAACTGAAAGCTCAAAAATATTCTCATGAAATGGAAAATCACATCACAAATATTTTTTATGTTGATGAAGCTTGTGATGATGTGTTGAAAACTAATTTATAACCATATTTTTCAAATTTTTAGAATGAAATTTTTAGTGATTCACAAACAGATGTATCTTTTGGAAATCAAGACTCTTTTGACAACAATTGAGATGGATTTTTTGAAGATCAAATTTCATTTGAAGACACTGTTTTTGAAATTGATAATTTAGAAACAATATTTGAGTCTATAGATTAAAAGGAATATAAACATGAGTAATTCATTTTGGAAGAACATGTGTATGAACCAAAGTTGCTTCCCAATTTCAATGCCACTATTTTTGACATGATGAAAGAGATAGAAACTGATAATCCATAGAGAAATGTCTCAAATTTTGATCATTATTTTCCTAATTATTTTGATAATAATTTTCTGAATTCTTCTCCTTATGCAGATTTAGTTCATTTTTTTAATGGATTGGAATTTCATATTATAAGGATATCAAGGCTGAAATTATGGAATGTATGGTGTGACCATTTCAGTATATAGGTACATGTTATGATGGTGATGTTGAGCTGATTTGTAGTGAATAAATCATTTTTAAAAATGAACGTGATGATGAATCACATATTGAGTTTATAATTCCACAACTACTGGAGGTCTTTTGTGAGGATAATTTCCTGGGAGGTTTATTTTTCATTTTTTCCCATTTACACTATATCATCAAAACATAAAAGTCATAGATGGGAAGCTAAAGAAATCTATTTTTGGGGCCTTCTACAAGATTTTTGATCTCAAGAATATTGGTTTCATTTTATTTAGGTGGTTCATATAGAAACAACTTCACCCGCATTCAGATTAGGGATGACTAGCTGAAACTACACGACTATGGGCAGTGAAATCTTAGCACCCAATTGGGGGTTCATACCAAGTCTCATTTCCCTTCTCTTTATTTATTTTATTTTTCTTTACATTATTTAAAAAATTGATCCTTTTTTTTATTATTCTTTTAGGTTTCCCTGCTACAACATTTAGGATTCTAGCTCGATGATGCTTCTATTCAATAAAAACTAGGCCATTCCTTTCCTTCCCTCTAGTTTTTTTCATGTATTATTGTTTTTGATTTATATTTATCATATAATCTTTGCACAATGCATAAATTTTACAAAATACGTTTTGGGGGAGGATCATATTTGTAGAATAGGATTTTGTTTATTTTATTTCAAATTTATGTTAAAATCATACATTGGAGATTCAACGTAATATCGTTTTTAAATGGATAATTTTTGTCAATGTAAGGAACCAACTTGTTTCATGGAACTGGATTTAGATGATGTCTTAAATGTGCAATGTTCGGGATTGAAGTTGTGGAAATTCATGAAAGGATTATTGAATTTTTAATTACATGCCATGAATGTTGTCTAATACTGAAAATCACTTGCCCTTGAGGATTATGCACTAATTTTTAACCTTCTTCACATTTACCCCACTTCTTGAGTTAACCAAAGAATGCATGTTTCAACTAGAACATGACCCTTTTCTGTCAAAACATGTGATCTTTAAAGAATTTGTGTTCAAAATGATAGAGGAAATTTTTTTTCATTAAAATTCCCATTTTTTCAGATAATCCTTTCATTCTGGCCTACCTTGTACATTTTATTTTTCTTGAGCACTTAGTATCCATGTACCGCCTATTAGGTTAGCCTCATTACATTCCATTTTCCCTTTCAAACTAGATATAGAAGTAAAGTGCAAGATTTTAGTAAATCTTAGGTGTAGGGGATATTCTTTATGGTGTGATACATTATTTGGTGGTCAGTTGGGTGGAAATTGATACTCTGAAGAGATGATTTTGTAGTTGTAAAATAATTTTCTGAGATTTTTTCCCATATGTATCTCTCAAATGAAATGGATCATTGACTGTATGGAGCTCTTAATGGAAGAATTTGGTTCCATATCTGGGGGTTTCAAAAAAGAAAAGGGGGAGGAAAAATGTTACTATTAATACCAAAATATTGTTGGAATCGGATGGAAAAGATATTAATAGAGATTCTTAGAGCTGAATTTCTTTGGAGGAGAGGAAGGAGGAGAGCGTGTATATGTGAAAACTGAAATCCAGAAATTTTACATCAATAAAGACGCACGCCTTATTTTTCTGCCTATGAATTTTTCACATTTCAAAACCCACTGACCATAAAACCACTGAATATTCCTTTATAAGGCATCATTATGGATACAAATCTTTGACTCAATTGGGTGGAGATTTTGAAAATTTTCAAGCCGATGGTGACCCTTGATTCGTTGGGAGGAGAAAAGCTTTGTTCAATATCAAAATCATGTGTTGAAAAAGAGTGGTCGGAATAATTCTATGAAGAAAAATGAATGAAATCAAAATGTAATTAATTTGAAAAATTAATAAAACTAAATATAAGCTACGGAAGTGGCGCGATAATTTTTTTTTCATTGACTTTGACCTTGTGAATTTTATTGACATATGTTTTGAATTTTCATTCGATGTTTATTTTGAAGTGCTCACTTGTCAAGGAGACCAAGTGATAAGTGTTGAATAATTGATAGAGAATATATTTTCAATAAATTTTATATACAATTCAGTTATTTAATCCTCATCAATGTGTCATTATTTGTGAAAATGCTTAATTTTTTGTATTTGGTTATATTTTGAGCTAAATTGTGAAAATTCCATAACTTTGGATTTTTAATAGTTATTCATTAGCTTGATGTTTTGGAAATAAATTTTTAAATACTGATCTAATTCTAATAATGATTTTTTTGTAGGATGCCCTAGAATATGAGATTCTTCTTTTTTATCAGGACCATCTTCAAAATCATCCATCTAGAGGATCAAATAAATCATTATTTGTGAAATCCTTTTATGGTCGGTTGTGTGGACCCCTACTCATTCAAAGATGCATAACTCTGGATATAGGTGACCAAAGTCATTTATTTTAATTGGTAATGAAGTATAACTCATAGATACATATTCATGATGAATCGCAGGGAGATTTTTCATCATTATGGAACTCCTTGAGACATTCAAACAAGTGGAAGATAAAGAATCACCTCGAGCAGAACAATATCCATTAGTTAATTAATTCATTACTTTTTCTAAATGTGTCCAAATGTTTTGGGATTTTGGCAGATGAGATATGAATTTTTTTTTAAACCTTTATAATGACACATCAGCTTGATTATTTGAGTAGAAGGTCCAAATTTGAAAAAACAAATCTGGGGGTGGATCAAGGGTGTGAGATTTTCTAGGGAAGATATAATGGATAAGAGGAGTTCAATTGTTGATAATCAAGACATGAAGGGATAGTATCCATGTGGTGGTGGGTAGAAAAGATACATATATTCTTCTCTTTTGAGTTTGGTACTTCAATGTATTCTTATTACATTTTTCTGGAAATAGTTTCCATGAATGATGAAGGTCTACTTTCTTTCATGAAATCATTTTCTTCTATTTTGTTATAAACAGTTTATCTACATATGAATTTAAAAAATCCTTTTTTTTAAACTTATTTAGTAAAGGTCTCCCCATTGACTACAATACTTTTAATTAGTTTTGATTTCTCATCGGTCTTCCGATAATCAAATCACATTAATAAGAGGATAAACACCCATATTTGAGGTCCCGATTTGGGGCTAGTAATTATAGATGTTCACTTCGGATTATTTGAGTGATCATTGAGAAATATAATTTTATAATAAAATTAAACAAGGATAAATGGAGTATCTAAGGATAGATGGTTTTTCACAGCTACCTTCTATTTTTTATTTTCCACAGTTTAGTATGCTTCTTGATTTTCAATCACTAACATATATTTTTAGTTGAATTCTGATTTTATATCATTTATTTTTTTAACACATTTCAAATACCCATTTCAAATTATTACATTAAGGAAAAAAAATTAACAATGAGACAGTTCGATAACTTATCAAGTGACCTCCTCATTAGACAACCTCGTGGTAACCACTATGCTATATTTTTAGGGGACATTATAAATTGGAGTTTCAAGAAAAAAACCCCAGTGTCAATTTGGATCCTTTTCTGAGGAGGTTTCATAAGTTGTTTCTGGTTATTTTGAACAATTTCTAGGATTTTTGACATCTAATTTAGTGTTTTCAAAAAGAAAACTCAAAAAATTGATTTTTACACTGACTACTCCTATGTTTGGACAGATTATCAACAATATGATGATCCTTATCATTATGAATTTTTAAAATTTCAATAAAAGACTCATGAAATACAAAAAAATAATTTTGTGAATCAACAAAATATTCAACAAGTAATCAAACAAATGGGAATTATTGCAAACTAATTAAAAGAATTGAATGAAATGAATTCTCAAATGGATTTTCAATTAATGGGAAATCACATTCCAACCATTTTTTTTATTTGATGAACCGTGTGTGGATGTATTGGAAACTGATTTGGAACTAAATTTTTCAAATATTAATGAATAAAGTTTCAGTGATTCACTGACATATATATCATTTGGAAATCAAAACTCTTCCGACAACTTTTGGGATGAATTTTTTGAAAATAAAATTCCAGTTGAAGCCATTGATTTGGAAGTAGATAATTTAGAAATAATCTATGAATATTTAGATAACATGTAATAGAAACAATTTTCATTCATTTTTTAAGGGCATATGAATGAACCAGAGCTGGTTCCCAATTTTAATGACATTATTTTTGACTCGCAGAAAAATATGGAACCTAAGAATCCATATGGAGATGTCTCAAATTTTGATCTGTATTTTCTTAATTAATTTGAAATTAATTTTCTCTATTATTCACCCTGTGCATATTTAGATCAATTTTCTTCTGAGTGGATTTATTTATCATATGATGAGGATGTCAAGGCTGAAATTGAGGAAAGTATGGAGTTCCCATTTTAGTAACTTGGTACACATGATGATGGTGATACCAAGTTTATTTTCAATAAAGAAATCATTTTCTAAGATGAACCACATAGTGAGTTTAAAATTAAACATCCATTTGAGGTCTTTTGTGGGGATAATTTGTTGGGAGGTTTATTTTACAATTTTTTCCCACTTCCACTACACCATAAAAACATATATTTCATGGGGGGAAGATGATTAAATATATTTTTGGGATCTTCTAAAATATTTCTGAGCTAGAGAATATTATAGATATTTTATTTTTCTGGTTCATGTGGAAAAAACTTAACCCGCCTTCATATTAGGGATGGATAGTTGGAACTTCTTGACTATGGGTATTGAAATCATATAACCCACTTGGGGGGTTCATAATAGGGCTCTTTTCCATTCACTTTTTTTATTTTACTATTATTAACATTCCTTCGAAAAAAATTGATTCTTTAATTTTTTGTATTTTTCATGTAGGAGTCACTGTTGTAGAATTTAGGAGGGTAGCTCAATGTTTCTTCTATTCAATGAAAACAATGTCATGTCATTCCTTCCATCTTTTTTGTAATGTCATATCTATTTTATTTTCATTTCTCATATAATCTATACACAATTCATTCATTATACCAAATAAGTGTCAGGGTAGGATCATCCTTTGTAGAATAGTATTTTGTGTGTTTTAAATTTTTGGGTGTTGTATTTCAAATTTTGTGTTAAAAACAAAATTTTGAGCTTCAAAGAAATATCCTTTGTAAATTTTTATTTTTTTCAATAGAAGGAACAACTTGGTTCATGGGACATAATTTAAATTATCACTGAAATTTGTTATGATCTAGATTAATGTTGTGGAAATTCCTGAAAAGATCCCTGAGTTTTGAATTTCATTCCATGAATGCATTCTAGTACTAAAAATCACTTCCCCATGAGGACTCTGCACTAATTTTTCATCTTTTTCAAA
Organism: Viscum album; assembly: GCA_963277665.1. Taxonomy (NCBI): domain Eukaryota; kingdom Viridiplantae; phylum Streptophyta; class Magnoliopsida; order Santalales; family Viscaceae; genus Viscum; species Viscum album. The sequence goes on from CAUJRU010000532.1 coordinate 254,965, forward strand.
ATTCACCCCACTTCTTGAGTGAAAAAAAATAATGCATATTATAACTAGAACAAGCCATTTGGTCTGTCAAAACATATGAGATTTAATAAATTTGTGTTAAAAAAAATTGAGGCTGCTTTTTAATTGAAAGTCCCATTTTTTGGATAATAATTTTCATTCTGTCATGCCTTTTACATTTTATTTTTTGTGATCCCTTAGTAGCTATGTACTTTTTGTTAGGTTTTCCACATTACAATCCATTTTCCATATTCATCCTTATCTTGATGTAAATGTCATGATTTAGTAAATCTTAGGTGTGGGCGAGATGCTTTGTGGTGTGATAACTTTTTTTGGTAGGTTGGTTGGAAATTGATACTCTGAAGATATGATTTTACAACAGGAAAATACTTTACAATGATTTTTTTCCATATAGATCTCTCAAATGAAATGTAGTTGTACCAATCTTGAGCATTTAAGGGAAGAAATATGTTCCTATCTGGAGCTTTCCAAAAATAAAGGGGGAGTAAAAATGTTACTATTGATAATAAACTATTGTTGGAATGGGATGGAATGGATATTTTAATATATTATTAGAGCTGATTTTATTAGGAGGATAATAAGGGGGAGACCATGTTTAGGTGAAAATTGGAATCATGCATTTTTTAGTTTAATAAAGAGACATTCCATCCTTTTCTACCTAATAATTGTTTACATTTAAAAACACACCAACCATAAAACCTCAAAACAACCCATTATAAGACCTCATGATGGATACAAATCATTGATTCAAATGGGTGGATATTTATAAATGTTTCAAGCATATGGTGACCCCGGAAGCATTTAGAGGAGAAAAGCATTGTTTGAAATCAAAATCGTGTATTGAAAAAGTGATGTAGGCATAATTGTGCATGGTGGAATGAATTAAATCGGAATGGAATAAATGAACATAATTAATAATCATTAATTAAATAAGTTTATTAGGCATGATATATTTTGTGCATTGATTTTGTTCTTGTGAATTTTGTTGACATGTGCTTTGAATTTTCATTGGATTTTTATTTTGATGTGCTCACTTCTCCAACAAACCAAGTGCTGTATGTGGGGGTATTGATAGAGTAGATATTTTCAATATATTTCATCTATATTTTAGTGATTTAATCCTTACCAATCTGTCCTTATATGTGAAATTGCATCATTTTTGGATTTTTGTTTTATTTTGAGCTAAATTGTTAAAACACCCTAATTCAGTATTTTTAACATTTTTCCATTAGTCTGAAGTTTTGGGAATATCTTTTTAAATAGGGATCCAATTGGAATTATTTTCTCTTTTAGGAACCCTAGGAATACGATATTTATCTTTCCAAACTCAAAAAAGTTCTAAATTATCCATCAAGAGGCTCAAATAAATCATTAATTGTGAAATCATTTTATGGTTTTCTATATTGACCCCACCTCATTCATAGAGGAATAACTCTGGCTACATGTGTCCAATGTCATTTATTCTAATTGGGAATTAAATCTAATTCATAGACGTGTGTTCATGATATTTTTCAAGGAGATATTTTATCATTATGGCACTCTTTTAATGAGTCAATTAAGTGGACGATGAAGAGTCGCCTTGAGAATAAAAACATCCATTAGGTAATTAATTCATAACTTTTTCAACACATGTCCAAATATTTTTAGATTTTGTAGGGAGAGAGATGAAGCTTTTAAAACAACAATAATTAAGACACCCTGACTTGATTATATAGAGAGGAGGTCCAAATTTGAAAAAATATTCTGGGGGTGTATCAAGGGAGTGGACTTTCAGGATGAGATATGATGGAGAAGAGGATGTCAATTGTTTATAATAAATACAATAAGTTATAATCACTCTGTGGTGGTGGGATGTAGAGATCCAAATAGTATTCCATTTTGATTTTGGTACATCAATGTATTCTTATTGTATTTTTTCTGGAAATGGCATTCATGAATGATGGATTTCGCTTTTCATTCATGAATTCACTTTCTTCTTTTTTGTTCTAGACTATTTATCAATATATGAATGTAAAATAATTTACTATTTGTTTTAATATATTTGGGTGAGGATTCCCTATTTATCACAACAATTTTAATTATTTTTTATTTCTTTGAGGTCTTTGGGTAATCGAATCATTTTTATATGATGATAAAAACCCATATGTTAGATGTAGATATAGTGTCTAGGCAGTAAAGGGGTTCATTAGAGTTATTTTAGAGATCATTGAGAAATTAAATTTTATAATTCAATTAAAAAGGGATAGAGGGAGTATTTGAGGATCATAGTTTGTCCATTGCCACCTTCTTTTGTTTGTATTCTTCAGTCTAGTTTTCTTCTAAATTTCCATCGCTAACATATATTTTGTAGTTGAATTCTGATTTAATATTATTTACCATTGTTTAACCCATCTCAAATTCCCATTTCTAATTCTAACTTTAGAAAAATAAAATTAACCATGTGAGAATTTCATAACTTAGCCTGCGACCTCCTTGGGATATTACCATGAGGCCTCCACTGTGCTACATTTTAAATGGAAATTATTGATTGGAGTTTCACAAAAGAAACCATAGTGTGACATCTACATATACACCTAAAAATTATATTATTTTTTCAAAATTATTGAATCTATTACTACAACCATGTCTATTTTCAATGAAAGTATTCATTCAATTCATTAAAACAGTGCACCACTAAATATATTATTAGAAAACAGTATATATCTCATTGAGAAGCTATGTTTGGTGAACTTGTCATGGGGATGATTTTAATCAACTGGGTCAGATTTTGACCCATTTTTTTACATTATGAAAAAAAAATTATGGTTATCAATAATTAAATATAGTTCAAATTATAAAATCAGACAAGATTCCAAAATTTTGATGCAACTGATGGAGGAAAATAATACTATGTGTTTAAGTGATAATATGTTATATTTGAACGAATTTCATCATTCTATTCAAGCATCAAAATATTTTACACCTCTTCTGAACCATGCATTTCACATTAATCCAAAACAAATTTTAATAATATTTCTCTAGAAAAATTATTCTCATAATCATAAACATAATTTTATGAAATAAATTTAATTATTAGGTTTTTATTTATTATTATTTATGTCGATATATACTACTAGAAAAAAAATTCTTCGTAACTCTAATGTACAATATAATATTCATTTACTATTATTTGATACATTAAATGTGTTTTAATCCATTTTCATATACATAATATTTGATATCACAAAAGGGGGATAATATTGGGTAAATACAACATTCCTTATTTTATTAATAGTTTGTATTTTAATTGAGAGTAATTGATTTACAGTGTAAATTAATTTTAAATAACAAAAATTTATGTATATTTTTAAAAAACTTATCTAATTTCATTTAAAATTAAAATATTTAATTTATGGTATGTTTTTGGTTTTGGGATCATGAAAAAGGGAGATAGTTTTTTGGGATGTATTGTCTCAAAAATACTCAATAAATCCTATAGATTTTGATTCTCACAAATGAATGGTTCTGTTTTATTAATAAAATTACATTAAGTATTTTTCAACAAAATATTTCTTGATATGTTATATTATTTATGGTTAGAAAGATTTTTTAATGTATTTTTAACATGTTTAAATGTATTTAGGAAATATTTTTCACACTATGAATTTTTAATCATAACATATGGTTCAACAACACTACATTTGAAATAACACTCATGGATCATTTACCCAACATTATTGTAAATTTATGGATCATCAACCCCACTTCTAGAATCAACCCTGTGTTTGAGAAAAGTGATGTATTGTTTTAAAAAAAATTAAAAACAACCATACATCATCAAATATAAATTTTTTAACAACTATAAATTGTCAACCCTACGTTTGGATTTTGATGTTACTTGAAGGAAGCCAAAATTTGACTATTTTATGATAGAGATGAAAATTAAAGGTATTTTCTATGATTACTATAATTGTCCTGATGGAAATTAATACATTTGAAATATTTTTTATTAATGATTCAAATTTTCATATTAAATGGTGTAAATCATTCCTATTTCAATGGAATATTACGACTCTCTTGGATAATTTAAATTTCAATGATTGTAATTTTTTATTCGAAATTCAATGATCGACCCAACTAAATGAAATCCACATTTTCTATATATATGGAAAGAGTATTTATTATTCTTTTAAAAAATATTATTATATTATATCATTTGTGAAATATCTTCTTGAATATAGAACTGCTTTAGAGAAACAAATGTTTTAACAACTCTTTTTTATGAGGAAGCTACACTTTGGAGGAATGCATATTTCAATATTGTGATAAGTCACTATTTTTTTGTTGATATTTTTTTATGATCGCTGTAAAATAGGATCTATTAGAAGAAATTATTTCTTGAATAAATTTATCTTTGAAGACTAAGATTCTTATTTTCTCAATTTCTATTACAACTATCATCAATAACATGTTTAATCAGTCAAATCAAATTGTTTTGATTTATTGTAGTTTCATCTACTCGTAGTTAGTCATGCTAGTGTACCAGCTTCATTTACTAGGAAAGGTAGAATCTAGTTTCCATTAAAAGAAAAATGAATTCATTTTAAAGCCATATTATAAATGTTTCAACTACCTACACTCAGTTGTTAAGGTATTGTTATAAGAGGACATTTCTAGTGAATATCACAAAGATCACATAAAGTGTAATGGTGGAGTGGACTAGGGGATCGTTGTTCCCTAAATGAGTATAAATATTGTTGTGTTTTTTTATTTTTTATTTGTAGCTCAAAATATTTAGAATAGAGAATAATTAATATATAAAAAAAATTAAAAGAAGTCTAAAAGCCAAAACCTATCAATATTGTCGAATATACACAATTAACCCCCCTCGTATATATCATTGTATTATTCTGACTAAAAAATCATGTTGTTGGATGTGGATGGCCAACGAATATTTTTTGATGGTTAGTGGGGCCATCATGTTGGACGTTGACATGTTGAACCACTTCATTCAATGATGATAGATATTTTAGAAGGGTCTTTAGACACCGAGGTTGAGAAGTCTTCAAAATTATTCAGGGCGTTCGTGGATGTTTTCCCTATATTGGTTGTAAAACTACCACATCTATGTCATTTTTAATTCAGGGTTGATCTATGACATGATTATTCTTTGATATCGAGGAATCCGTATTACAAAGAAGCCTATGATTTTAGGGAACTCATGATTTAGGTAGATGACATGATGTATAGTGGGATTATCTAAACTAGTGTGTCACCAAGGGGAACTGTAGTTTTTTACACTAAACAATCGTGTGGTAGTATGAGGTTGTACATAGACTTCCAGAGGTTGAAAAAAGTGAAAATCAATAATATATATCCTCTTTCAAGGATCAATGATATTTTCGACTAGCTGAGTGTAGCTAGTTGGTTCTATAAGATCGATATATTGTCTAGGTATCAATAATTGAGGATAAAAGATAGTGATATCAAGAAGACTTCCATTAGATGAAGGTATGAGTTCATTGTGTTAATATTCATTCCTTCTGATGACACAAATGCACAAGTTCTATTCTTGGGGATCATGAACACTATTTTCCCTGAATTCATGGACCTGTTCATAGTTTTTTTTCAATAAAAAATATTGATATAATCAATTTCATAAGAGGAGGATTCTAATCATTTTATAGCTATATTATGGGTTATTCAATTCCACTAGCTCTATAAAAAGTTTTATATGGTCATATTCTCAAAAATATCAATGTACTTCCATGGGCATGTTCTGTCCAAATAGGTAGTGTCCTTGTAACCATAAAAGGTTGAGGTAATTTTTTCTTGCGAAGAATCAAATAATTTAGCATAGGTCTATATCTTTGTGGGAATTGTAGGTTATTATCAACGGTTCATGTATGATATCTAACATATTCTATACCCACTGAAATTTTTAACTCTAAATGATTACACTTTTATCTAAAATAATGAGTTTTAGACAATGTTCAACTATATTTAGTGGAAATTTGTTAGTGTTTCAGTTCTTATATTGATGGTGGAGGGTGTGATTCTTGAGGTGTTTTGTAAAATTTCACATATGGGTTTTGGATTCATCTTGATTTAGTAGAATCCAATGATATATTATGGGTCTAGGAAGTTTCATCCCCATGATTACAGCTATGCTACCCATGATTTGGAGAAATTAGATATTATTTGTTTCCAGACATTTTGGATGAATTCCCCCATTAGGGGGGGTGATTTTTGGCCGTCAGATATCATTAGATCATGAGGTACAAAATTTCTCAGTTTGATTTCTTTCTAAAACAATTATTTTGGATGGATTTTCATTGGTATTATGATTTTGTGTTCCCATACACCTTAGTAAGTGGAAATATTTGGAAATTTCATTGAGGAGTATGTCATGGATGGATGTTATTTTGGAATCTAATGATTCTTGGATGGAATGAAGGCATTATAAACCATTCAAATAGATTTAATGGGGGTTGATGGTATATGTTTCCATTTTTTGAAGATGATGTGGACTTTTTAGACTAATCTAGTGAATGAGTCTCACTTGGGATACTTGGATGAAGATTTGATGCATGATCTTGTTGGCCATGGTGTTTCTCTTGGGGGATAGTCAGAGGATGGTCAAAAAATGATGATATTTTAAGGGATGATGTGTATTCTGGTGTAAATTTGTGAAGGGATCCAATATTTTTTACTTATCTCACTTTTAGTGGTATAACCAGGAGTGTCTATGATATACCATTGTTTAAGGAAGAAATTTTGGTTTCTAAGGATAAAACTATTGGTGGAAGTGTTTCTGGATATAAGATTTGTATTCTAGAAGTTAAATGTGGAAAAACATATTCCTGGTGTTTTATTTTCAATCATTGAATATATATACATGGAAATGGGGTGAAATAATGAAGGATTTCGTCATAAGGTTAACTTATTCTCAGGAAGTTTGTGTCTTTATCTAGGTAATCATAGACCAGTAGATGAAATCAGCTCACTTCCTAGTGATCAAGAAGTTGAGAGCATTGTATGTTTTAGAAAAAGGTAAATGGATGAGGTGGTGTAGATTCAGAGATATTTGAGTTCTATTGTATTAAATTGAGATTCACATTTAACCTTTTGAGTAAAGAGATGATTTCATAATTATTTTTTAACTTAGTTATACCTCATCACTCCTTCCACCATCATACCGATGGGAATACACATCAGAATATCCTAAGACATGAGGACATGTTGAAAATGTGTGTCTTGGAATTTGGTGGATCGTGGTAAAGACACCTAACCTTAGTTGAGTTTTATTATAATAAAAACTATCACTAATCCATTTACATGTGACTATTTGATGTTTTTAATGAGAAACCATTTCATCCTCACATGTACTGGGATGATGTTTGGGAGTCATTAGTTGATGGCCCCAATGTGGTGTGAATAATAAGAGAAAAGCTTTAGTTGGTAAAGAAAGGATAAAAGTACCATAGGATAATAATATTTCTAATGATAATTGAAGGAGGAGGCACATGGATTTTGATTTTGGTGACCGTGTGATCCGAACAGTTTCCACTCGACATTGGAACTGGTGGTGTGTCCATGCGGTTATTCTTTTTTCCTATTTTATTAGGCCCTTAATGTTATTAGAGCATACAAGTGATGTGGCATACTAGTTGGAACCTCTACCACCACTGGATGTGATACATGCCATATTATAAATCTATCAACTCCCTTAGTTTCTTTAGGATTACTCAAATATTTCTGACTGGGATGTGTTTCAAATCTAGGATGAAGCGAAATTCATGGAGATGCCAGTGGAGATCCAATAATATTGACAGAAGGTGCTATGGGGGAGAACCATTCAATTGGATCAAATTCTATAGAGATTTGGGGGACGGATGTAGAGTACTTTTGTGCATAATATTCTGATGTGTTCCTAGTACCTGAAGTCATTTTGAGTCATTTTATTCCATGACATTCATTATTGGGTTTCGATGTGATGTTTTGGAATTTTTATTTTATATGAGATTTTAATATTTCTTGATGTGTGATGTGTGATATGGTTTTTAGAAAATAAAAAGTGGAGGAATGGATTCATAATTGAGACACATTATACAATGATGCAATTAATCCCATGAGAGTGATTCAGTTCACGCGAAGAAGATAGTATATTGATACAAAGGATTTAATTTAGTTATTTTTATGTTTGGGGAAGTATATTTTTTCCCTATTGTGGGTTATTGGGTTCTAATGGTTCGTTGGTGGAATTTTCTCATATATAACTAGATCCTTGAAAATTATCTTGTCATGCACTTGTTCGTACCCTTTAACTATCTCTTTCTAGTTGGTTTTGAATTTTCAAGGAAGATAATACTGTAACTGATATCTAAATTAATGTTCCCAAACATTTTACCTTTTAATTTATATTAAATATGGTGATTGAGGGGTCCATAGATTGTCCAGATGTGTTTTCAAGAGGATGGGAGGAGTGTTGAGAAGTTTTAAGGGGAAAATGGGTAATTTAAAGGTTGACAGTAGATCTCTGGATATAAATATGATGTGGTATATTTCCAAAGGTAGATCTCTGGTGTTAGTTATTTGGTAATATACCTATGGAATTATATCATATTAGTAGATCACTGGGGGTAGATCCCTGATCGTTGATCTCTGGAGGTAAATATGTGGTGGTAGATAAATTATGGTATATCTCTGGAAGTAGATACATCTTAGTAGATATTTGATATTATATATCTAGAGGTAATATCTAGTAGTATTTCTCGAGAGATAGAGTATTGGATGTAAAAATCATATGGTAGACAATTGGCAGTATATATTGGGAGAAGTTCAAAAGTAAATCCAGTTTATCAAGAATTTATAGAATTTACTTTTTTGATATATTTTTTTATGGAAGATGGATTAAAATCCCTAATTAATAAAATATAAATCCGTTTTGACGTTGGATAAATATATATTATATTTCATAAAAATTTTAGATATTATCTATGCTCACACCATATGGTTTCTATATGATCCACATTTAATGGTAAGAAACCATATCAAATTTTATTGTTTTGAAATTTTTTCATTATAACATGATGATTTTTATTTCATTCATTCTATATTCAAATCTCATGAGACAATAGGTTTCAAATTATTTTCCCCATGGAGTGGTGGATCTTTGTCACTACAGTTTTATCGAGTTCTTTATTGGTGGTGGCCTATTGTGCAGACTCCCCCTGTTCCTAGTGATGAAATTTGTGTAAATATTATTTCTTCTAGGGAGGGGGATTCTTCGATTGTCATCAGTTTTAATATGTATGGGGAGTTAATGATTATATTTTCACTTATAAAGTTAATATACACCAAATTATAAAGATAGTAAATTGTTTTAATTTATTTAAAGAAGAATGGGAATTTTTCACACATTTAATTTTTTTTAAATATTTATGTCAGATCTATCAATATTTTTTGTATCAATTAAAATCATGGACATTAGTAGAAACATTATTTTTAGTTTTAATATAATTTTTGATACCCATGTAATGTGATTTTTGTGACACCAAAATAACTAGATGGGTAAACACTAATACATGACTAATGATAGTTTGTGTGACATCCTAGACATGGCTACCACTTATCATGTACCCCAACCCAGGTTGGCCACATGACCCATCGCACATATCCACATATACCAAGTGATTTAAACATTCTATGAGGGTGTGAAGGAAGATCATTAGGTATACTATACCCCCATTTCAATGTACACAGTAGATGAAACAATGATATATAGTAGTAGAAGTATAAACAAACAAAAAGATACAATAAACATCATAAGCATAAATTTATATAGAAGAATTCTAAATAACTGAATAATATAGAAAAATACTCATAGGTTGTATCTAATAAAAACATTTGTGCATGGTATGCTAGTACAAAAGGAAATACAGAATAGTGAAAAGGCATGCCAAAAAAGTACGAAAGTTAACAGAAGCCAAGATATTATCCATATCATATCAATACTAAGATCGGTCCTCATCTCTTATCATCCATCTATGAAATATAAATCAACATTCCAATGAATGTTTTTTTTTCTAATCCATACCTAAATGAAAACATTATTATCGAGTTCCAAAGGTGTCCTAGGAAGTTTCTAAGATAATAATCTCAGTAGGCCACCACCAAAGGTGTCTATGTGTAATCTGAGTAAGTAACCATAAGTAAACCGTGTGCAGATACTCTAAGGAAAGTAAAACCATTCAAGATAAATAATTAACCTTCCTCTCATGTTCCAAAAGGATAGATTATGGGTCTACCCACTTTATCACAATGGTTGTATGTTTGATTAAGTTACCACATATGTATATACATATATAACTGGCATGGGGTAAGAATGCCTCCCATCCATATAGGTGTATAGATATTATATTTGGCATGGGGTAAGAATGCCTCCCGAATATACACTTATAGATTTTCTAACTAGCATGGGTTTGTAACTAATGCCACCCCAAAATGTAAATATATATTATAACTGTCATGGGGTAAGAATTCCTCTCTTCCATATATGTATAATAAGCTATCATGGTATCAGAATGCATCCAGTCCATATATTTTACATCTCCAAGGGTGTAATAATTCCTCCTATCCACAAATTTATATAGAATAGCTAGAATGCGGTAGGAATGCCTCCCACCCTTACGTTCCTATCATACTCATAATAATTACAACGACATAACCGTTCACATCATATGGCATAAAAACCATCTTACATCATTTAAATTTAAAAAAAAAATTAATTTTATGTAATTCCTTTATGATAAAACATAAAAAGGGAAAGGTCATTCCATCCCTCAAATCCATTCAATTAAAACCAATTTATCTTTATGGTTTAATTCATCTCATCATATCCAACTAATACAAGTAAACCATTATATTTTTTCAACACATCAAATAAATTTAAAGGCATGGTGTCAAGGAAAAAGTTTCAATGTAAAATACTCACTTTCCCATTTTTCCAATGGCCATTAAATAGTAGATAAGAAACATTGAGGAACCTTATTATATATTAATTAAACATGAAATTATTGATAAGTCAATTAAAATTTAAATAGAAATTCAATTTTGGTTCTAAGAATTTTGGCATATTTAGTTAAAAATGGCTATTTTCAAAGTGTCACATCATTGGTTGTCCGTATAGAGTAAGGGTGGTATGTAAACCCATATGAAAAAATCCAATTCACCATAATCAAGACTCTAGGTTCATTTACAAATGAAGGAACCAACATAATAATGATGATCGACAAAGGTCCGTTTATGGAATAATGAAAATAAATATGAAATAGCCAAAACTCAAATGAAAAATTGTGTGACCAACAAACATTGTGTTGTAGACAATTCCATTCATGATTTCAACTTCTTATTCCGTGTTGGTTGTAAGAGACCTGAGATTCAGTCCAATTCCCTAAGAATAGGGCATATGATCCTAAAACCAAATAGTGAAATAGATTGATAGAAGAACAAAGATAAAAGTAGAGAGACTAGGGAGCCTTACCATAGGGGTTTCAATTCCCCCGATAGATTGATAATTAGACACCAGATAGAGGATTAATAAAGGATCGAAGATTGGGAGGATTTGATAGATCATGTAGGAAGAACCCATTGTTCTTTCCCCTGGAAAGTGAGGAAAATTATGATTAAAAATCAAAGTTTAATTGGAAAAAATGGTAAATTTTTCCCAATCACCGTTATTCATGGTTTATGGTCATGGATTACAAACCATGTGTTATGGATCTTTCCCCATTATATAGTAGGTTTCACAGTCGTGTACCTAGTCTATATGGTTGTTGATAAAGCATATAGACTCGTAGGTGCCCATATCTTCAGTCGAATGGGTTATAATAACTTTGCAGCTCATCATGCATCCAATTTCATTCACCTTCAGGATCTTCACCTCCCCCAAAAACTCCTAGAGCCTTCCATAGGATATAGAAAATGTTAACCATTATTAAAGGAATGATTCAGAATTAAAAACCAATGATATGTACAGTGGAAAAAAATTGGGTTGGTACAACCACACCACCTTATAGAAACTCGTCACTAAGTATCCCATATGTGGGTAAAGAGGTACTATCAACAAATAGTTTTGGCTGCTGAGATCATATATCATCTTCCTAATTCAATGTCTTGTCATACACCCGTTTGTTCTACCATAACACCTATACTAGTGGAAAAAACCTACCATTGAGTTTCATAACACTCTGATAAACAATACCCACAAGATACTCCTCAAAGGAAGCATCCATATCTAGATCAAACTAATTATAATTAAAGATGTGATATGGGTCTAAATAATATTGGTGAAGCTGAGATACATGGAATACATCATGTATAGACCAGTATCTCTGTGGATGTGTCAGCTGGTATGCCACTAGTGTGATCCATTTCAAAACCTCAAAGGGTCCAACAAATATCAGTGATAGATAAACCAGAATTTTTATACACATATTCCCCAACCTGGATGAGAATTTATCGAAAAACAAATCTCCAACCACGGATTCAAGAGGTATTCGGTGGCCGCTAGCTTATGACTACTATCAGGACTGAGATGTCAACATGGTTTTTATGATCAGCTAGACATGCTCAGTATTACGCAAAAAGAGAAGAGGCCCAAGCATAGATTCCTCCCCCACCTCTAGCCAACACAAACATGAGAGAAAATCCCTACCATACACGGCTTTATAGCAAGCCATATCTATGGTAGTCTAAATCAGTTATTGTAATCAAACTCGAGGATGGGAATGTACTTCCCCTATGAACCTATAAATTTACGAATGCACACTTTGACCATAGCTTATATAACTTGAATTGTATGCTCCATCTATCTATCAGTCTATTGGTGACAGGCCATTCTCAAAATTACCAACGTACCCAAGTCTTTCTACAACCCCTTCTTGGACCATGATGTAAAATAGGTGTGTATCTCATAAATGATATAATTAGGACCTAAAACCTATTTGATGTATATCCTTTTAAAATATTATTCTGAGAAGATCTCTCATATATACATGAAGTGTGAAATCTTCTTCAGGTGATCAACGACAACCCACACTATGTCATTTCCACGAGGTGATTTGGGTAAACTAGTAACAAAATCCATCGAAACATCATCCCATTTCCACTCTGAAATAGATGATGGCTGAAGAATCCCTTCCAGATTCTCATGTTTCATATTCTCCTACTAATTGATGGAACATCATATGATAAAACTAGTTATCTCATGTTTCATTCTAGGCCACAAATCTTAACGTCGAACGTCTTGATACATATTGGTGACACCAAGGTGAACTTCCCATGATGAGGCATCAAAATTCATCATCAACTCCACTATAATTTATTATGGGACCCATACACACCCAGGAAACAATAGAGCCTCATCCCCACAGACCATCGAACCAGAATTATCCTCATCTTTTGACGTTCATTCTCGAAGGAAAAGTCCTTCGAGAACAGATAACTATCTCAAACATACTCATTCCAGAAGAGTAGATTTAACCACTAAGGATGAGAAAATATTCTTCCCATAGTCCTCCTGAACCTCGTGATTCATATCCTAGAATAAATCCATAAGATTCCCTTTATCACAAGATTCCTGAATAGTCTATGTTTGATTCTTCCATCTCAGAGCATCGTATACTAAATTAACTATTTTCTAGAGTGTAGGAAAGATTGAAATCAAATGATTGTAGGTACTCAACCAAACCAAACTATTTGAGATTATGATCCCACTGAGTGATGATGTATTTGAGTCTTTCATGATCGGTGAATACCTTAAACACTCCCCTAATAAATTGTGTCTCCAACAGCGTAAAACATGAACAACTATATGGATCTTAAGGTCATGTACTGGGTAATTCTCCTTGTGAGGTGTCGAATGATGAGAACTATATGCAATGACTCCCTTGCCCTACATCAGAAATACGCAAATCCAGATACCTGATGTGTTAAAATAGAATACTTAAGCCCTTCCTAGAACTAGTAGAATTAGTATCAGTTCTTTTGTTTGTCTTCCATTTAGCTCCAGAAAGTATTCTTCAAAATATTCATACCATTAAAAATTTACACCCTTCTTTTTAAATCCCCTGTGTTTCACTGAATAGAATCATAAATCCAAAATGAATCATTAGTAGTATCTGAAAATCCATGAGAAGCAATAAATATTAAATAAATTCTTGTGATTCTCCCAATAAAAAACTTCTGTCACTTTTTTAGGGTCAACAAAAACTTTAAACTCCGTGATTATATGACCTAGTAAGTGGAAATTATCAATCCAAAGGTGGAATTTATTAATCATAGAATAGTGTTGATTCTCTCTCAACGTATTCGACATGATATGAATATGAGTTATGTGGTCATTTATAGTGTATGAACAAACCAATATATGATCCACCAAGACAACCAAAAATGAATCTAAATAGTTTTGTAAAATCCAATTCATAAGAGACATGGAGACATAAAGTGAATTCATGAGTCCAAATGGCATAACCAGTTACTTGTATAGACCATACCTGCTCCTAAATTCTATCTGAGGTATGTATAAAATCATTATATGAACATTTTGATATTGTGAACATAGATCTATTTTCTAAAACATGTTCTCTCCTCGAAGTTGATCAAAGAGGTTGTCTATTTTAGGCAGTTGATACAAATTCTTGATAATCAGCTGATTAAACCAACAAATATCCACACAAAACCTTATGGTACCATCCACCTTCATGAAAAATAGGATAGGTGAAACCCATGGGAAAATTTTGGAGTGTATAAAGCCTTTTTCCTCCAGATACTTTTACCAAGTCTTGAGATCTGATCACGCAGTGATTCACTATTCAAATCCAGCCTCACACTGCTGTTTTAAACGGGTTTTGTACTAAATATTCCAAATATAATAATAAATTGAACATTATGTTTTAATCAATGAATTAATGTTAATCACAATTAAATTGGGAAATGTTACTTGTTTTTATCACTTTAATGTAGAAGGAGATGATTTGGAGGGGCCTTGATGATGTGGAAGAAAAATGGGCCAAAATTGTATGGATCCATGAAAACATGTCCAATTTTGATCCTGTTTAGAAACTTCTTGTGCATCCAAATGGGCTCATATTTTGTTTGGGGGTCCATAATTTAATAGGATGCATTTCATATTAAGAAAATGATGCCTCATTAGAACTCTATGATGCCCATCCTAACTGATTTGTCCAATGAATCAAATCTGCCAAAAGTCAGATGTGGTGTTCTGTATTTTATTAATATCAAGAGATGTCTATGTCCAACGGGTTCCAAACATTCAGTGGAGACATAAAATAGGTGGTTCTACAACTTTTGTATTTTATCTAAAGGTAGATAATGATTTATGGACACTGAAAAAATTGGTTCAAGTGGGTTAATGAAATTTGTGTTCTAAAAACCACCCTCACACATTGCCTATAAATTAAAACATTGGGAACCCCATTTGAGAGTTCGAATGGGAGGAAAGGTGCTTCTATTTTGGAGTCCCAGATAGTTCTTTTCATCATCCCAAGAATTTATGGATTCTATGGGTAGTTCTACTTCTACATCTTCTTCTTCTTCCCCTCCCATGGGTTTCCAAACCCCTTTTTATCACCCGGGGAGGAACGTGATATAAATCTTAAGCATCATGTTTGTAATATTTGAATGATCATTTTAATTCCAAGTTGTTGTGTTGTATTTAATCATACATTATTCTTGTTTTATTTAGTTATGTACTGTTATTTCATGCTCAACTCATATGATCATTTTTGGAGGTACCCATTCATGTGATGTTTCATAGACCATTCACCACTTTCTTTTCCCCCTTCCAATTGCGGTGTTTGTGTGGTTCATATTGGTCAATTGAACTCACATAAGCACTACCAAGGTAATGTAAATTATTTCATGGTATCACAATTAAATAACATAAAAACCTATAAATCACATCAAGTTCTTTGTTTGTTGCCTTGGTGAGTTTCGTTTATGAGGTCGAACACAAATCACCCAATCATAGGCGGTGTCCGGTGATTCATTTGTGTTTTCGACTAAACCCTAGTAGGTATCCTAGAATAAACTCAGTAATATTCTGGTGCTATGTGTTACAAACCAGGGATTAAAATATCATGACCCTATATCATGAAGCGATGAAGGATGAACATCCTGAGAGTACCCCGGGTTGATCACACTTAATTAATCTTGTTCATTTCAAATTTGTTTTATAATTTTCATTTCCTATTTTCATCATTAATCATCAAACCCACAAGTTTTAAAAAACCTCATTCCACTTATAATTTCATAATCATACCCCAACTTTTAAATTAATGATCTAAGTATCCGTTGAGAGACAACCTAGGGTTGCTGCTATACTACATAAATTCTAGCCAAAATTAAACAACTAAATTGACGCGCTCGACAATGCGATCAAATTTTGGCGTCATTTTCGGATAGCCGAGATCATTTAAATTTATTATTTACTTTTATTTATTTATTTCAATTCTTAATTAGTACTCCTTTCAATACCCCACCCCCATTTGATTATTTTTGTTTTGGGTTTTTGTCTTTATTTTTGGTTGTTTTTGGTGTGTTCTTTCATTCTCTCTCTCTCTTCATCTTATTCTTCTCCATCCGTCTCTCTATAATTCGGTATTATAACATTATATTCTATTTTAACCCTTCATAAATTATTTTATCCATATTAAAAAAAAACTTACAACTTATTTTCATGACCTTATCTGGTAAAGAAACACTACTTGAATTTTACCCTAAAATTGAAAAGTCACTTCACACAACAATAATGGAATCTATAGAAGCTAAATCAAGTAACGTTGAGGAACCAATTTTGGAACCACAAGTGTTCCTAAAACAATAAAAAATTGAACCCAATCAAAGACAAGAAAACAAGGCTGAAAATAATCGATCTTTAAAATAACTTACCACCCCTGATGTGGCGTACCATCCCGCGTACATCCAATATCCCAAGGAAGCAGCTAACATTGAGCTAAGATCAGGTCTCATCCACCTTCTTCCAAAATTCCATGATCTTTCTAGTGAGGACCCTCATAAAAACCTTAAGTAGTTTCATATGGTGTTATCCACTATGAAACCCTAAAATGTGTCTGAGGACTTAATTATGTTTAGATCCTTCCCTTTCTACCTCGATGGTGTAGCCAAAGACTGGCTATACTATATACCTACCACAATTGGGGGCTAGAATGACCTTAAACAACTCTTTCTAGATAAGTTATTCTCTACCTCCTGAACTGCATCAATTAGGAAATAAATCTGTGGAATTAGGCAATCACAAGGAGCGACCCTTAATGAATACTGTGAGAGATTCAAGAGATTTTGGTCAAGCTACCCCGACCACCAGATTAGTGAACAACTTTTCATCCAATACTTCTATGTGGTACTTATCCCCATAGATCATGGAATGATTAATGTAGCATCTGGTGGTGCCTTGGTTGATAAAACTCTTTCTGCCGCTCGTGAATTAATAGCCCACATGGCTCAAAATGCACAAAAATTTGGTACACGGGCTATTACACCAACTTGAGGAGTTCCTGAGGTAAGTCATGCATCTGTAGAACAAAAGGTAGATTAAAAACTTGATGAGATGCATACCCTTCTAAGGGAATTATCTCAAGCACAAGGTAACTCCCAATCTTCTCCTGTTCCATTACACTATGGTATTTGTTCTGACAATTCTCATTTTTCTGACCAGTTTCCACAACATCAGGATTCACCTAAGTCTTGTGAATTCGTGTTTCCAGGGTGTCCATTCCAACAAGCACCTCCCTTCAAGAATGAACAATTCAGGAAAAATCCAAATCTAGGGTGGCAAGCGCAACCCCATTACCAACAAGGAGGATACTCAAGCTACGCCAATAATAATTGGTATCAATAAGGGCAAGGTTTTCAACCTTCTTATCCTTCAACTTCTAAAAACAATTATCCTACTTCTCCCAAATATAAATCATTCCTCAAGGATATGGTGAAGCAATTGGAAAACCATAACCTCCAGTTCCAACCCACCACAGATTCAGAAATTCAAGACCTACGAACTCAAGTGGGGAAATTGGCGAACACCATCAGTGAGCTTAAGATGCATTGTTCTGGAAAAATACCATCCCAACCAATTTCCAATTTGAAGGATAATGGTAATGCATGTGCAGTTACATTTTGTAGTGGTAAATAATTTTATCCTTCTTCTGATTCTATGCAACATGTATGTCCCCCTCTTGAAAACACTCTTTCTCCACCCCTAGAAGATTCCAATGAAGAAAAACAAAAAAATGGGAATAAAATTTTCATTAAGGATTCCCTTGAACAATATATTACTCTCCCATTCCCTTAGAGACTCTATAAATATAATAAAAACTTTAATGCTGAGAGTAACAATGAAATAATAGATATATTTAAAAAATTTCAAGTTAATATTCCATTATTTGTTGCAGTCAAGAAAATTCTTCGTTATGCCAAATTTCTTAAAGAACATTGCACCCATAGACAAAGGGTGAAGGGGAATGAGAGAGTGAACTTTGGGAGGAATGTATCGGCCTTGATTCAACTAGAAATTCCAACCAAATTCTAGTATCCTAGCACATTCACAATACCGTCTACCATAGGGGAGACTTTATTTTCTGATGTTATGCCAGATTTAGGTGCTTCCATTAATGTAATGCCTCACTATGTGTACACTTCTATTAAGGTTGTAGAGCTTCAACCAATGAGAATTTTCGTACAACTTTCCAACTGAAGTACTACAAATCCAACATGTGTGATTGAGGATGTCCTTGTAAGAGTAAATAATTTCATATTCCCTGCTGATTTCTAAATTTTTGAGATGGAAGTTACCTGAACCCAAGGACATTCTTATCTCATACCTGGGAGGCCATTCCTCAAAACAGAAAAGACAATCATCAATGTTCACAATGGCGCGCTGTCCATGGAATTTAGAGGAGAAAATGTCAGTTTTAACATTCTTGAGGCTATGAAACACCCGGTTGAAGAGAACTCCACTCTTCATGTCTATTTTATGGAAGTGCTCTCAGATGATGCACACACACACAATTCTATCCTCAACCCAAATTCTGATTCATTTTCCTTTTCTTCACC
This sequence comes from Viscum album, assembly GCA_963277665.1. NCBI lineage: Eukaryota > Viridiplantae > Streptophyta > Magnoliopsida > Santalales > Viscaceae > Viscum > Viscum album. The sequence continues at coordinate 274,117 of CAUJRU010000532.1, forward strand.
CATGTATGATTTGAGATTTGATTCATGTTTTCAGTTTTTTGTGGGTTTTGAAACGTGTAAATTTTTTTCTTTAATTGATGAGTGTGTTCATTCTGAGGTACCCATGACCGTCAATGATCCTGCAAATCTCATTTCAATAGATTCTCTATCTTTAGAGAATAAATATGAGCAGATAGACTGTTTAATGGACTTCACTCCCCCTAAATTATCTCCATCAATGCAAAACCACTGGTGTTGGAACCTAAACAACATCCTTCTAATTTAAAATATGCATATCTTGAGGGTATTGACCAATTGCTCATCATTATTTCCAATAACCTCTCTCCACAACAAGAATCGAAATTTCTCAACCTTTTGAGACTGTGTAAAAAGGAAATAGGATGGACATCAGATGATATTCCTGAGATTATCCCATATATTTTTATGCACCATATACTTTTGGATGATGAGGCTAATCCCATATGACAATCTCAACACCGGGTGAATCCAACTCTCCTTGAAGTGGTAAAATTGGAAGTCAGTAAATTTCTTAGTGTGGCGGTCATTAATCATATATCAGATAGTAATTGTGTTAGCCCATTTCAAATTTTTCCTAATGAATATGAATGATATTTGTGTCAAATTTAAGGAATTAATTGGTTCCAACACGTGTGAAAAATCGTCGGTCGGTCCGTATTGACTACCGTCGACTGAATCATGCCACGTGGAAAGACCACTTTCCATTAAATTTTATTGACCAAATGTTAGAACGATTGGCTGGTAAGTCCCATTATTATTTCATTTATGGCTATTCGAGTTATTTCCAAATCCATATATCCCCTGAGGATCAAGAAAATACAACATTTACTTGTCCATTCGGAACATGTTCATACCGAAGGATTCCATTTGGTCTATGTAATACTCCTAGTACTTTTCAGTGATGTATGTTGAGTATTTTTATGAGTACCTTGAGAGATGTATGGAAGTCTTTATGAATGATTTCACAATATATGGTTCTTCTTTTGATGACTATTTGTAACACCTAGGAACTATCCTCTACCGCTGCATTAAAAAAGATCTTGTTTTAAATTATAAGAAATTTCATTTCATGGTTGATTGATGGATAGTTCTTGGGAATGAAATTTCAAATAATGTAATTCATGTTGATAAATCTAAAATTAAATTAATCTAATACCTTAAAAATCCAAAATGTGTTTGTGAGGTGCGATATTTCTTAGGTAATGCGGGTTTTTACCACCGATTCATTAAAGACTTTAGTAAGATCTCACTTCAATTGTTTCGGTTATTACAAAAAGATTCTGATTTTGTGTTTGATAAAAAGTTTGAGGAAGCATTAAATTCACATAAAAGGATTCTCACATCACCTCCCATCATCAAACCACCAAGGTGGGATCTCCCCTTCGAACTTATGTGTGATGCCTCTAACTTTGCAGTTGGGGCAGTTTTATCACAAAGGGTTGAGAAGGCTCCTCATGTCATTGTGTATGCCTCACGTACCCTTGACCATGCCTAGGTGAACTACACAACCACTAAAAAAGAACTTTTTTCTAATGGGTTTTCCTTGGTAAAATTTCGGTCATATCTTCTTGGGTCAAAAGTGATTGTGCTTTCTGAACATGTTGCCCTTCGATTCCTCTTAATGAAACCTGAAGCTAATCCCCACCTCATACAGTGGATGATCCTCCTCCAAGAGTTTGACATTGAGATTAAAGATAAGAGGGCAGTAGAAAATGTCGTAGATAACCACATTTGTATGATTTCTCTTCCACTGGACAAACATGTTGACTCACCCCTCCCGATTAGAGAATTCATTCCTCATGAGAACCTTTGTGATGTTGTGGACCTTACCCCCTAGTATACGAACCTGGTGAATTCTCTAAAAACATATAGGGTCCCCACTGATTTCATAACTTCAAAATCCCAGATACTTTAGCATGATTCTTATTGGTACAATTGGTATGACCCATCCTTTGGAGAATTTTTAGTGACCAATTAGTTTGTTGGTATTTCCGTGACCATGAGTTCACCTCTGATTTGACCTTCTACCACACCATGTCCTGTGGGAGCCACTTCGGATCTCTACGTATATCTCGAAATGTTCTTCACCTATGACTTTATTGTCCCACATTGTATTGGTATTCCCATAGATTTTTCAAGTCATGTAGTCATTGTCAATTCACAAGGAATATATCCAAGAGGAATGAAATTCCCCGACAACCCATGTTATTCTATGAAATTTTTGAGGCATGGGGAATTGACATCATGGGGCCTTTTCCAAATTCATTTGGATTTTTATACATTTTATTGGATGTTGACTATGTTCCTAAATTGGTGGAAGAAAAGGCAACTAGGACCGATGACTCTCGCGTGGTTGTTGATTTTGTGAGGTCTCCAATTTTTAGTAGGATTGGTTTACCAAGATTCATAATTAGTTATCAGGGTTCACATTTTTTCAATCACAACATGAAAATTTTTCTTCGTAAGTATGGGGTTGATCATAAAGTCTCCACCGCATATTACCCCCAAAAAAATAGACAATACAAAATCTCAAATTGATAAGTTAAACAAATTTTGGAAAAATGGTACATCCCAATAGGAAAGATTGGAGTTTGCACTAGGATGATGCAATTTGGGTGTGTCGTACAGCTTTTAAAACCCCGTTTGGAATGTCACCATATCGGATTGTGTTTGGAAAGGCTTTTCACCTCCCATTGGATGTAGAACGCCATGAATATTGGGCTATTAAATAATGTAATATGAATCTTTCAGATGTAGGTGAGCATATGAAGCTATAGATTCAAGAGTTGGAAGAAATTATACTTAATACATATGAGAACTCCTGGATCTATAAAGAGAAAACAAAGTCTATCCATGATAGCATAATTCATCAGTGGAAGTTCCATTTTGGTGAGAACGTCTTCATGTACAATTCTAGGCTAAAGCGCTACCCAGGTAAGCTTCTTTCCTGATGGATCGGGCCTTATATTGTTACAAACGTTTACCCTTTTGTTACAATACATATTTTACATGAGTAGAGTTGAATAAGTCTTACCATTAATGGGAAGCGACTTAAACTCTTCTAAGAGGATTTTCCAAATAATCTTGTAGAGGAAATCCAACTTCCCGATGCAACATACCAGTAAAACACACCAAGTTTTATCCTACCTTCTCACATTCTCAATTATTTCTCTAAGGACACTGAACATTCTATGTGTGGGGGGATGTGTAAATTCCCAGGTTAGTTTAAAAGCTTAATCATTTATTTCTCTTTCTTTCTTCTCTTTTTTAACATTCTTTATGTAATTTTTACTTTTCTCTATCTTTCTTGGTTCATTAGGATTTCCATTGACTTTATCCTATCATTTTTTCCTTCTTTATGATATTTTCATTTTTCTCCATCAAAAATTTCTAAATTCCAATAGTCGGTGACCATAAGGTTGGAAAGTAAAAATTCCATCATGAAGGTAAAAAAAGAATATTTATATGAAGTTAACATCCGGGATTAATTTTTAGTGAAATGGTTTTTTATCAATAATATAAATAGTTTTATTACTATGAAACATTTGAGATAATTTATGCCCCTTGTGTGAGTAGTTTTTAGAAAAAATGTGTCACTAATATCTCAACATGTTATTTCACAAAACCACAAAGTGTGAATATTTCTTACTTACTAGAAGGTAAATATAAGTTAGGTTAATATTTTCTAGCTTTAAATGATATTTACATACGTTCTTACCTTATCCAATCTGTTTCATTACTGTACTGGATTGACCTATGTGTGTGTACTAGATATCCGACTATTTCACGCCCTCAAAAAAATCTTGGGTTGTGTCTTGGGAAGGTCACAAACCACTCCTCCTCAACCTTTTATCCTGTTATAACTATTAAAATTAGTGTCGTGGGGAGATCAAACAAGGGTTGATACATGGGTGAGAGATTTTCTCCAAATGAAACTTCTAAAAAAATAATAAATGAAGGGAGTGATGAAATGTGAAACATATGGGGATTTCTAGGTCGGGAGCTTATTGTTTGACATTGAGGAATGCTTATGTGAGTGGGTCTTGAAATATGATTGTAAAGGTTGTAGGTCAGGTTCGGTGGACAAAATCTTTTAAGCTGAATAAAGTTAAAAACACCAATATTTATTTGATATAAGTGGAAATAATATCATGGAATTGTTTTGCAAAAACCCACACGAGTAGAGTTAGTTGCATTTTTAACTCTTGGATTCGTTGCTCAATTTGGTATCATGAATCTTTATGAATTCCATGGTGATATGATTTATGAGACATATTTTTTTTTTCACTAGGAAAAACTCTTTGGTCTTGTTTGGGCATTGATCACATTACTATGAATCTTTATTTTCATTTCATTTTTTTATATGTGTCTTTTCTCAGGAGTGAAAATGTTTTGGTGTGGGAGTGTGATCACGCAGTGATTCACTATTCAAATCCACTCTTACACTACTATTTTAAACTGGTTTTGTAATAACTATTACAAATATAATTATAAATTTCACTTTATGATTTAATCAATTAATTCATGTTAATCACTATAATGTTGGGAAATGTTACTTGTTTTTATTAATTCAATGTAGGAGGAGAAGATTTGGAGGGCCCTTGATGGAGTGGATGAAAAATGGGCCAAAATTGCATGGATCCATGAAGACTTGTCCACTGTTGATCCTTTTTATAAACTTCCATGCATCCAAATGGGCTCATATTTTGTGGGTTAGTCCCAAATTTAATGGGATACATTTAATGTTCAGGAACCAAAGCCTCATTTGGAATCTACGATTCCCATCCGAACTAATATGTCCATGGAATCAAATATGCACAATTTCAGATGCGGTGTTCTGTAATTTATCAATATCTCGAGTTGTATGAGTCCAATGGGTGCCAAACATTCGGTGGATACAGCCAAGAGGTGGGGATACAACTTTTTTATTTTCTAAAAAGATAGATAATGTTGTCTGGAGGCCGAAACAAGTGGTAGAATTGGTTTAAAGAAATCTGTGTGCCAAAACCCACCTTCTCACGTTGCCTATAAATTGGCACCTTGTGCACCCCATTTGAGTGTTCAAACAGGAGGCAAGGTGCTGTCATTTTGGAGTCCCAATGAGGTATTTTCATCATACTAAGATGTTCTGGAGGCTATGGGAAGTTCTACTTCAACATTTTCTTCTTCATTCCATCCCATGGGTTTCTAAACCCCTTGTAATCACCCGGGGAGGAACTTGTTTTAAATCCCAAGATTCATGTTTGTAATAATTGAATGATCTTTTTAATCCCTGGTTTTTGTGTTGATTTTAATCATCCTATATTCTTATTTTTTTGAGTTATGTACTAGTATGTCATGCTTGACTCATATGATCATGTTTGGTGGTACCCATTCATCTGATGTTTCACACACCGTTCACCACTTTCTTTCCCCTTCCAATTGTGGTGTTTGTATGGTTCATATTGGTCAATTGAACTCACATAAGCACTATCAGGGTCATGTAAATTTATGTCATGGTATCATAATGAAATAAAATACAATCCTAGATATCACATTGATTTCTTCATGTGTTTCCATGGTGAGTTTCAGTTATGATGTCGAACAAAAATCACCCAATAGTCGGTGGTGTTCGGTGAATCATTGTGTGTTTTCCACTGAACCCTAGGAGGTATCCTAAAAAAATTGGTAACATTATAGTGCTAGGTGTTAAAAACCTTGGATTAAAAGATCATAACCCTATTTCATGAAGCTATTAAGTATGAAAACCATGAGAGTACCCCTGGTTGATCACACTTAAATAATCTTGTTCATTTCTACTTTGTTTTATCGCTTTCATTTCCCATTTTCATCATTAATCATCAAACCCCAAAGTTTTACAAAACCTCATTCCACTTATAATTTCATAATCAAAACCCTCCTTTTAAATTGATGATCTAAGGTTTCATTGGGATATGACCTAGGGTTACTGCTATACTATAGAAATTCTAGCCAAAATTAAACAACTAATTTGATGCGCTCGACAACGTGATCAAGATCCAAAAACTCTATAGGTGAAATTATATAATGAGGAATCATTATAGGTGATACTTATGGAATGAGATCAATACTAAACTATAAATCTATCATTATAATCAAAATAGATAAATAAATAATAAAAAAATGTCTGAAATTCTCCTCTATAAGAGAAAATAAATTGGGATGCAACCCCTGATCATAAGGGTAATGAATGGTGACCTATGTTGTAACACTACACAAACTCTATTGCTTGGGTCCTTCTCATGTTTCACTGATATCCCATTCTCCCTTATTCAAGTGTATAATTCCCTATGGTGATGTAAACATCACCCACCGAAGATAGAATTCAATATGGGATCGGTTGAGAACTATTAAATCCATCACAATTATTACATAAAAACCTATCATGTTGACAACATATATGTTCTATTTTAAAAGGTAACCATCTACCACAAGGAGGAAAATCTCACTACAATGAATGCCCTCAGAATGGTTACCTAATGATGAATCTATAATCATAACTCCATGATATTACTTACTATCAGGGCCCAAAATCCATTGATTGTCTTAGATATGAAATAATGAGACACAACGGTATCAAATAAAGTAGACACTAGGGTGGAGGAAACTATTATATTACCAAGTATATTTGATGTTATGGTTCCCTTATCCTATGGAGTATGCAATAACAAATGTAACTAGCATGCACTAGAACCCTGAGGTATAACCTGCTTCCATGAGATGGCCCTCTTTGTTGGCACTGAGAATCATATAACTGATTTACACTACCTCAAATACCACCTCGGTATGAATTAACGGTCATATTTTAACTGCCTAACTGTCGTGATCCTACTGACCTAGATCTTCACTTCGGAGTAGGCGTGGATCCCTACTCATTATGAACTGGAAAAAAATTTGTACATAAATGGTGGAGATGAACCATTATTCAATATCCTATGAACTAAACTACAATTCATGTCATCTATCTCCTCAAATTTCATAGAACCCCACACTGGTTACAGATAGGATAACTACTAGTGAATGGAGCATGTCCACTGCTACCTTCGTTGGGTTCATTGATGCATATCATCCATCCAGAAGAAGTTCTATTGGAATCATTAGGTTTGAAACCACCATGGCTCGCATCATCATAATACCTCAAATTTCAATATATATTTAGGGAGTGGTTGATGATTTAAGAAATATTCCTCATCCAGAACAAATTGTCTTATGACTAGATATCATAATGTAGCCCATCCTCAAATATTCTATCATCAATTTTATCATAAGTAGATATTGAAGGAGTGGAATTATGTATCCTTGTGAAATTGGATGCGTATTTGATGAATAACATGGAATATGATAACATATTCTTGAAATCTATAGCAATATCATCCCTCAGAGTATGGTGAAGGAAGTAGTCATAGAATAAAGTCTAGAAGTTAGTCCAAACCATATCTCTATTCTGGCCTGCCTAGGTGATGACATACCACCACCTCTTGGATGAATCACTTATTATGAATATAGGTAGTATTACCCAACACTCTAGAGGTGTCACTTGGTTCTTGATGATACACATGATTATATAGATCTAAGACTCTACACCAAGTTGTCTATCATCCCCAGAGAAAGTATGTGGATGTTTTTACTGAAACTCGTAAGTCAAATCTACCATACTCAGGGAAGGTCGCATTCTTCCATGGGTTCTCGGCATCATTCGAATGAATACCTATTGAAACTGGGCCTCAGTTCCCAAATCAGTAATAGGAGGAGGATCCACATTTGGCTCGACGAGAAGAAAAAATAGAAGTTCATGGCCTACCACCTTAGGAACATGATTGTCATATCCTTTAGCTCTTGTGTCTTAAACGCATCATAGGAGCATATTCCTACAATTAAAAATGAATATATCATCATAGATAACTAAGAAAATCTATATATTTCATTCACAAAACTAGGATATTTACCAATCCTTCCAATAAGAATGATACTCCTCTCTTTATACGTTAAAATCTAGGATTGGACATTAGAACAGACTGTTAGAAATAAGATACACTCACTACCCACTAAAATGGATGGATTTGGGCCATGTATCATGGTCAGGTATGTTCAAGAAGTCTATTATCAGTTTATAACCCATTTCCCATTTAAAAACATGCTCATTCGGACATTTAGAGAATTTAAATCGGCTTCATCCAATGATATGTCCTTTTCCAGCTCACAAGAGCCCATACACCATATAAACCAAAACACAAAACACACTAAGAAATAAATTTCATTTAAATTGTTCTCATACATTTGATTATGTCAGTTCTCAAATGGTGGAGGTTGCTAGAATTCCATTTTCTAATCCATAAGGACTCATACACCTTATGAGTCATATATTAACACCCACTAAACCAACAAAATATAATGTTGTAGATCTTACAACAAATTTCAACAAAATTGTATGTATTTAACAAGGCACAAGATATATTTAATAGGAAATGCTTCTGGGAAATTTAAATGTGACATGGTATGATGCATGTCATATTCATATTGTGCTTATTGTGACGCATTTTCTAATACAGAACCATCATTTCATCAGGTCAAAAAATGTAATCATAATCAAAATATAATCAATATCAATAACAACACAGAGATGTGAAACACCCAATGATGAAGTCATAACAACTATAACCACAGATTCAATAACAATTAATAATAAGGAATCTCAGTATTTACCACATACATGTGTCTGTGATACCCAAGATTGGCTTTTTACTAAGTCCCTAAGAATTCCCAATCTTCATTGTATTGGTTCTAAATATTAAAGGAAGAAAATAAACCCTTATGATACCACTTAGTGACATCCCTGACTCGGCTTCCACTTAACCCATGCACAAAGCCCAACTAGCCACATGACCCCTGGTGCATATTTCCATATGCCATGGGCTACTGACTAGATGTCAGTATGAGAAGGTTAATCAATATAGATTTTATACACCCATGTCAAAGTACAAAATGGATGCAATAGTAACATATATTAGTGGAAGAATATCAAAACAAAATGATACAATAAATAATTGAAGCATAAACAAATACAGTGAATGAATGAATAGCTGAATAATATAGAAAAATACACAAAACAAGTGTCGGATAAAAACATGAAAGCATGAAATTATTGTACATATGTAAATAGAGAAAAGTCAACATGAATGCTAAACAATAGTTAAAAAGTGAAAAAATTTCAAAAGATTCTCCATTCTATATCGAGCCTAAGCCCGCTCCTCTACTCTTAAGAACCATCTAAGTAACATGAATCAATAGCCTAAAGAGTGGTGTGTTTACCTATCCATAACTACAAGAAAATAGTCCTCTCAGGTACCAAAGGTGACCGTAGTAGGATATGAGATAAAAATCTTACTAGTCCACAACCAATAGTGCCTACGTGTAATCCCAGTAGGCACTCATAAAAAAATAATTTGAAGCTAACAATAGGAATGTAAAACAATTTTGAATAAATCATTCCACCACTTAGGTTCTTAATGGATAATTTCTAGCTCTACCCGCTTCATTTCAAGGCTAGTATTTCTGATCAAGTTACCATATATGTGTATATATATATATTTGGCATCGGGTGGGAATTCCTCCCATCCATAAAAATACATATAGATTGTAACATGAAATGGGTAAGCATTCCTCCCACCCATACACTTATAGATATTATAATTGGCATGGGGTAAGAATGTGTCCCACCCAAACATGTACATAGAGATTGTAACTAGTGTGGGGTAAGAATGCCTCCCACCCATGTATTTATTATAAGTTGGTGTGGGGTTACAACGCCTCCCATACATATATGTTACATCTGGAATAGTGTAAAACTTCCTTCCATCCCTATATTTATATAGCATAGTTGGAATGGGGTAAGAATTAATCCCACCCATACATTCATATAAATCTCATAATAATGACAGTGAAATAACCTCTCACATCCTATGACATATGGAAAATCATCTTACATCACTGCAATTTAAACAACCCAATCATTTCATGTAATGAATTTATGATAAAACACATCAAGGGACAGGTCATGCCATCCCTCAAGTCCATTCAACTAAAGCCAATTCATCTTTAAGGTTTAATACATATCATCTTATCCAACCTATTCAATTCAACCATCCTATTTTCATAACATAAAAAATATATTTAAAGGAATTGGGTCATGGAGAAATTATCAAATTAAAATAATCACATACCCATTTGGCCAATTCCCATTCAAATTTGGATAATAACTATTCAATCACCATATTATATATAAATTAGCAATGAAATTATCAATAATTCAATTAAAATTTAAGCCTAGAGTAACTTTGGGTTCCAATAATTTTGGCCTATTTGAACCAAAATGACTATTTCTGAAGTGTTAGACTGAATGGTGTATATATAGTGTAAAGGTGGTCCCTAAACACCAAGCCCAAACCTAATTCACCTATATCAAGTCTATAGGGTCATTTAGATTTGAAGGAACCAACATAATTATGAAGATCAACAAAGAATGACTTATGGAATAATGAGAATAAATATGAAATTGCTAAAACTCAAATGGAAACAACATGACCACCTACCTTATGGTTGTAGACAATGACTCTCATAATACCAACCTCATATACGAAGAAGGTTGGGTGATATATTAGTTTTAGTCAAATTCTCTAAAAAATAAGGAATATGAGCCGAAAACGAAACAACGTAATAGTTAAAAAGAAGAATAGAGACATTAGTATAGATACTTGAGAGTCTTACCTTAAGGGTTCAAATTCATGTGAATGATCATAGATAAGACATCGGTTGGAGGAGTTATCAAGGATCCAATTTTAGGAGGGTTTGAGGGATCAATGTGGAAGAACCAATCGTATTTTCCACGTAAAGGTGAGTGAAAGGAAAATTTTAACTTAATGTTTAATTGGGGGATGGTTATTTTCCTACAAACCCCACTACATATAATTTACTCACACAGTTTACAAACCGTGCATAAATCATGTGCTAAGGCTCTGTACCCTTTCTATAGCAGGCCTCACAACCATGGTATTAGTCCAAATAGTTTCAAACAAATCATGCGGACTTTCTTATACCCCCATCTACAGTTATACAGTTTATAATAACATGCAACTTGGGTCGCACAGTTTAAACTAACCATGAAACCCATCCTACAACACATTTTCTAGACCGTTGGTCACCAAACTGGCCCCGGTTTCTCCTAAGGCCTTCCATAGACAACAGTACATCATTACCATGATTAATAGAAAGATTCTAAATGAAAAACCAATGATCCATACCATATTCAATAGTTAGGTCATTACTAATTTCACTAGGATATATGGCTTGTGAGGGAATACCCAAAATTGTAATGTGGAATTTGATAAATTTACTTGAATATATATAAAACCATGAAATTTGTGTTATGTGAATACTTTTTGTTAAATTTGTGAATGTATGATTTTTTTGGTATTTGGGATAATGTGTTGCGTAACAATTTGATGTGGTAGTCATGATGAGGTAGTTCTGATTATATTTTTTCTGTGTTTGTGGAAGTGGTGATCTGGAAAATAGTAATGATGCATTGTAAGTTGTGGAATGTGGATGAGAATGTGGTAATGGTGTCATGTGGGATTCATGGAATGACGTTGAGGGTTTTAGATCTGTTGTAATTTTGGGGAATTATTATTTTTATGTGTTGTGTTAGTTTCCCAAGAAGTATTGTAATTGTCATGGAATGGCTATTGGAATGGAAATAATAAAAATTATTTATAGTATACTATAAAAGGACATGTTTTTAAAGGGTGGGATATTAATAATTAATTATTGTGCTTCAATTTTTTTAAAGAATTGTTTTTTAATTTAAATCGGTTTTTAATAAAAAAAAGTTATTATTAGGTGGGACTCTAATGATAATAAGAAAAGTGACATGTTCTTTTAATCGTATGATGTCATTTTGTGAATTTAGAGGAAACACAAAACTAAGGTTAAGTCATTAGATGGTTGATAATCTTATTTTAAATTGATAGTTTGGGATCATATGTTATGATATTATATTCCAGGTATCTTCTATAGATTTTATATACATGCCCCACCCATTTCAATAACCTAGTGTGTCTAACCAAATTTTCTTGGGGGTTTTTTTTCAACATTCTAGTAATGAGGATGGATACATGGCCACCCATTATTCCCCACTCCCCCTTAAAAGTGACGATAACATTTTTGGTATGTGATATCCAGAAGGAAAAAGTGGCACTGGTGGATCAAGATTCTTCGAGCGTTCTGTTATGAGTTGGATTATGGTCGGGTCGTGCATGGTATGAAGAAAGAACATGGTTTATTCCCTTCATATTAATGATATAATAGTAAATTGGTCATGATTAATTATGTGATTTGATAGACCAAGTTCCTTGGGGAGATATATGATGTGATGTTGTGGGCTATTTTTCATAGGGTGGGAGGTGATTTGATTTTATGTGATGTTATACGGAAGGTGTGGGAGCCCTAGGACTTTTTATATTAGGGTTTTATGGTGGATAAATAGTGGTAATGTTCAATGGAGTACCTTATAATAATATTATTCACATTATGTGGTTATACTTGGATAAATTATGTGATGAGAGATCCATGGTGAGGATTATTTTGTTAGTATACCTATATAGGTAATGTTTTGTTCAACTGCTTCCCCATGGGTGAATTAGTATTCTCTATTAACATGTGCACTAGAGAAATTGGTTTTCCTACTTAGTATACATGTAAGCTCTACCTATGTATATAAAATTATTTTTATATACATAGGATGACTACATAGACTACACTGTACTTTATAAGCTTAGATCATTGGATTGTTTCAATTTCTCTGCATTTTCTTTACTTCTGGGTACATTACATTGGAGACTTTTATCTGTATCAGTTTTATTTACTTGTGAATATTATGATGATTTTTGGAAATATTTTATATTGTGTATTATAGTTTCTTGAAGGTAATTCACGTTATATCCTAATCATATTTATAATATATAGGTTAATTCCTCCCAAACAAGTGATTTTTACATACTTGGTACTAGTATCCATCCCGAGGATTACTTGAGGTGGAACTTGGGGTCATTATCACATTCTCCACATGACTGTGTCTTTATTGGGATGGTACATGATCAATTACAAGTAGGTTCTGATATATTTAACTCAAAATGAATTTATCTATGTAATATTTTAATACATGGAAAGTTTCAATAATAAATTATTTCATAATTAATATAAACTATTGTAAAACAATTGATCACTATAGGTAAGGAATGATTTTAAGTGGAGTTTCTAGACACAAAACTAGTGTTGTGTATATATCTATAGTGTAGTTGTGATTATGATGATTTCTCTCGTTGACCTTATCGATGTAAATATTATATTAATTAATTTCTTTAATTTGAATTATTTTAGATATTGATTCATGTTGATATTTCATAAAAATCATCTTATTTTCAAAATGATTTTTTTTTGTGTTTTTGAAAATTATTCTCAAGGAGAGAATCTAAAACCAGTACCTCTAACACATCCATACTATTTCGAATTGTCAAATTCCACTGAAATAATATTTTCTTGATCTATGTCATATGAATCATCATGTGTATAAATTAGATAAAAATATATATAACAAAGTAGTCATTATCATTTAATTTTACCAAAAACACCTATCAATCATTTTTTTATGTTTATTATAAATGATAGTTTAATATCACCCATAATACTCAAAAAAATATATAGTAATATATTTCATTGTGTTTGGAGAATATTAGTTTAATTTTAATATTTTTGGCTTTTGAGAACATAAATAACACTATATCAAGAATAATATATTAAAGTGAATACTAGAATTTTAAAATAAGGTGTCCAAATGATGCTTTTTGGGGATTTTTCTGACATCATTTGAAGTCTTGAGTTATGGTATGGGATTTTGACACATTAGGATTGTTTTATGAATAGTTTCATCTATGGGAAAAGGAAAAAGTCTCACTGTTTTTATGTTTCTTTCACTATATCTTGATATTTCTATTTTTATTGAAGAGGCTATAAATTTCTTTGTATATCATGAAGTGGTTATTAAACCTTGAAAATATTTTTGTTTAACAATGCATTGGATGGATATATATTTCAATATTGTAATAAATCAAATATTTTTATGTCTAAACAGGGTGGTATCAAGAATTTGGAGGATGAAGATATTAAATTTGGAATAATAAATTGAAATGATGAATTTTGTTTTTGTTTTTTTATCCATGTTTAGAATTTTTTATATTTATGAAGATATCATTTTATATGAATGATATTTTTAGTATTCATTTTAAAGAATAAAAATAGAAAATATTGTCCTGAAATTAAAGAGGAATGAATTAATTTTATAAAGGGAAATTTGGGGGTCATTTTGAGTAATTATAGACATTTATTAAAACACAAATTATAAGTGAAACATGGATTTAATAGGATATATATGATTAAGATATTGACAAAATATAATGTTCTTGAAAAATAGAGAAGTCAAAGAGCATTCTAAGTGGTTATTCATTGTAACTTCCTATGTTTATCATATTGATAATGATTTTTCTAATTATAACAATGATAAATGTGTAATTTACTGATTTTTTTTTGAGATCAAGGATTTCACATAGAGGAGGCATGTTTTCTTATGAAGTGAGGGAATTAGTGTGTTCTCAAACTCATATGAGGGTTTTAGATCTAGAGGTACAGTGGTTCTATTATGAATTTTTATGAATATATGATGAGGTTATAATGATTATTCCACACTAATGTATCAAAAAGTTTATGAATCTTATATATATTCTAGTGGGGGTGAACCATAAGGATTTACTTAGTCTCACTTTAATTTTCCTTTATTTCATTTTTATGAATAAAATAATTTTATTTATTAAAAATTGAGTATGATCATTAGAAAAGATTGATTAAATTTTTTGTAGCTTTATTTACACCATCCCACTTAGGGATTCATCCTTATGTAGGACCAACATGTGGTATAAATGTAAAAATTAAATTTTAAAATAGTTTTTTCTATATGGATTCAGATGACGAAATTTTTTATTAGAAAGGGATTCTTGATAATTTAGGTTTACAATTTTCTTCATTATAAAAACTGATAAAACACTATTTATGATCTGTTGGTATTAATGTATACATAGTTTCACCAAATGGAATTATGGAAAATGTGGATAAAGGTGATCCTTCAGAAAAAGAAAATAAATATTTGGATTTTCATTTTAATGGGATGAATTAATTTTATGGATTTTTATCTACCGTGATATACATAAAATTAATATTGTGTAAATTTTGACACACATTGTGGGAGGAGTTACTAAATATCTATGAAGGTTACCCAAATTTACATAATGATAAATTTTAATTTTTAGTGAATATTTATGGATATATGAGGATATAACCAAATGAATCAATTTTTTCATTATTTAATTTCGGTGAAAGTAATTGTGGAGAATATATGTTTTATTATGTAATACCTTGATAATTTTGATATTGTGAAGTGTATCTTGAGAAAAATATCACCTCGATTCAATCCATTGGTTTTTGTGCTCATGTAGGATCATCTGAGGAATTTTATAGAATATAGCGTTAAAAATACTATTTTTATTTATGAAATGATGTCTAGTGATTATAAAATAGTAGAAAAAGAGTATTTTGATGTATTTTTGTTCATGTAAATGAAAATTATTTTGGTTATGAATGATTTTAAAAAGTAGATTATAAGTTCAGGACTTTCTAGTCCAAATATAAAAAAAGGTGAATAAGTTATTTATATGGTAAGATTTCATTCTTTATTATATGATGTTGAATTATTGGTAAATTTATAACATAGTGTAATAATAAATTCTAATATGATGAATAATATGAATATCTAATAAAAATTCATATAAGGAGATCTATAATAATTTATGAGAGTAGTGGGGTTTAAACTATCTCCAAAAAAGATTTATGATGGTTCTTAGAAATTTCCACTATTGATGGAATCGTTAAACAATTCGAGTAATTTTCCCCAATTTTTCTTATTTTCTTGGAACTATTGAGAAATATTTATTTATTGATGGTTATAATAGTTTTTGGAGAAATTTTAGGCTATAAAATATTTTCAAAATTTACAGGCGGTTTAAAATTCCAGTATAATTACTAATATTTAAAGAATATTTATACCACCAATATAAATATTTACCAAATTGAAGAGTTTTAAACCATAGAGAAATATATTTTTACCATAAATAGTGGTATTTCAAACCATTTCAATGGGTATATGTGAACAAAACAAGACCAAAGATATTGTTTAGAAAAATTGTTAGAGAAACAAAAACAAAAACATTAATAAATAACTATGAAAACATAAGTATTACCACAAAATATATTTTCTGAAATGAAAATCTATATCTATAAAATAAAAAGACTTAAAATTTTTATTTTAGTTATAAAAAATCACTACTGAATCTGATGTCAATCCCAATTATTTCACAATGGAATAAGATCATTTTTGTTTCCATATCTGTCTCTCTCCCTCTCTCTCTAATCCCTTATACCAAAACCTGAATGTGAATTTTCATTGTCATTAAATAGTTTTTTTATTTAAATATGATCTAAAAAAATAGTTTATATAGTAAATGATTATGATTATTTTATTTACCTAATTACTCAAACCATCCATTGATGCCATGTAATTGGGGACGTGTCCCACCTTATTCTAATAAAATTTAATTAATGATTTCTACAGGGAAGTGACATTTGTTTCATAAAAATGCATATGAGTCCCCTATTTCAAGATTTTTGTCCCATATTTATGATTTTTTTCCATTTCCTGAATATTCATTTGGGAATCTAGACGTATAGATTAACTACAAGATAGAGTTGATTATACTACATTTTACAGTGACATAGCAATGACCTCGCACATTCATTGTCTAGATCCCATCCCATACATATGACCAGAATGATACTATTAATTGACATAACCAATTAGATCATCCTAGGATACTGAGTAGGATTTTGTGAGATTTTCATCCAATATATACTTTATTTTCGCCTATAAATAAAATAACATCAAAATTTAATGTAATACATAATTTAAAGTGAAAATGATAGTAAAGATTGAGCCTAATAAAGAGTAAATATATTACCAAAAACACTATTTATCAAATTATATTTTTTTGAGCTTTAATATAATGTTTTTTCATATCTGACATATTGTTTATGAAATATTACACAATTTTTTGACTAACTACAGTAAGATGACCGTAAATTAAAATTTTAATCGATATCATAGGATTAATATGTAAATATGGTATAAAATAAGTTTGGGTGAACTATAATAAATAAAAACGAATTCATACCCAAAATATTTTGGTGAAATCATTCATATAACACCAATCATATTTCATATTATCATGGAACCAGTGTTCTATCTAAGAAATTTTTTTCAAAATTTTGTTGTCTACATTTAAGTGAGATAAATAATAAATTTAATTTCTGTAAAATATTATATTATTATATAAATATTACAACTGATATAAATATTACCATATTGGATCTAATTCATGGAAAAAGCAATGAACTAGTAGAGTGGGGGTCGATTTCTTTTCTTTGACTAGATACATTTTTTTAGAAAACATCCTAAAAAAATATAATGTATTATAATATTGCTGTATGAATTTTCTTCTCTATTTCATATTAATTTATATATGTGAAAAGTGATTAATATATTAATATATTCATTAATAATATTCTATTCTCATGTTGATGGCTATCAATACCAACTTTCTACTGCTCTTATGGTACCCCTCCTGGAAACTTATCACACATCCACTTAGAATTCAAAGATGTATAATTTAATTTATTCTCCAACCTCCATTTAAATGTTTTACATTTCTCAACAAAATGTTATAGTTCATATATTCATGCGATATGATCATCTATGGTAATGGTGATGGACATAAATTCCAATATATTACTTTTCAAAATATTGTAATTTAATTAAATAAATATATTCAATTGAGGTATAATGTATAAATGTTACTTTAATAAATTAAAAAAATAAATTTTTATCCATGAATGTGTAATATGAATCCAATTAAAATATGCAATCTTTGGGGTCATTGTATCAGCTACTAATTGACCTCAAATAAGGCCAAATATTCGCACCGTATCATCTGAGGCGACCCCATAACAATCGAAGGGGATAAATTCCTTCAATCTATTTAGATTTTATATATCTAAAATGTTAGTGTTTGTCATAGTAGTAAAATCCATTATATATTTTGTGAAAAACATATTATCAGTATAAAAATTGAAATAACCTTATTCGAATTAAATCATGTACCTACAACCATGGCCCTTCAGTATCCTTATGTTGAATTAGGAGTGGCCATGTGTTACCTAAATACAGGGTTTTTGTGTGATGAACCTTCTTAATAGAGAGTAAGAGTTTTAGTCATTGATGGGATAGAGATAGAGGGAATGAATATCATGATATGATAGACAAGGAGGGAATATATGATGTTATAGAGTTGGAGATTACAAGATTATTAAGAAACACTGATGACATGTTAACAGTTAGGGGAATGTCAACGGGCTATCAACTACAATATGTGAATTTATTATTCTTTCACATCCGTAACATTGAAAAAATTAAAAATAGCTAAATGAAATTATTTCAAATAATTCATATGAAAAAAGAATTTTAAATATGAGAATATTTACATAGTAAAAACAATTATAATTTTTATATGTATATTAATGAATGAAAACCCATATAACTAAAAATAAAATAATCTTTCTCAAAATTAAAAAACTAATACATAACAACCGAATTTAATTTGATAATAGTTCCATAGTACAGAAAATTAATTACACATATCATATGTAGTTAATAAGTTAATGAATGACTACGCGTACAATCATTATTCCCTTTAATCGTGTAATTATCCAACTTCATCATTGTATCTTCTAATTCATCATTACTTTCAATAATAAAATTTTCATTAACATTTTGAGAATATAATTCCATTTCATGAGGTTTATGGTATTCAATATCAGAAGACATAAATTAAAATTAATTGACCAGATCAGACAATCCTCATTTTTATATGTGAATAGCTATACTCAACTATGCATCCAAAAGATCATTTTCATAACATTAAATTTTATATTGTGATGTGATGGTATATAGATCATGTACCTCATAGTCACTAAAATCTATTAAGTTAAGGAATATCATAATTTTAAATTCCTTTTAATCACTTTTAATAGCCATGGTAAAATCACATAGTTATATTTGAATAAAACAACTGAAAATGGACATGGTAATTTAATTCAATAATATAACTGAAATTTACAGTATTTCCCAATTTGGAAACTATAAATATAACCATATTATGTGTTTTTAAATCATCAACCTGACTGACTATATGAAATTTCAATCAATTAACATTGTAAGAAAACCCTTTCTCGACTCTATTAGTGGACCCTAAGGAAAAAACATCAAACCATATAAAAACCTATCCCGAGTGTCAGTATTAATTATCTATAAAAGTAATGTGAATTATTATATTTAAAAAATAAATATTTAAAACTAATATCTCTATTTATTTATGTATTTCAATATATAAAAACTTTTCATGGTATTCTACAGATTATTTATTATAAGATGTTGTTATATATTTCTTATTTAAGGCTTGATTTTTGGTCTTTATATTTTTTATATGTTTAACTATTAAAAAATGTATATGTAATTTCAATAATCAATAGCACATTTGTATGTGAATCTAATAATTCCATTTTTATCAGTTTAATATTTAATATTCTCACCACTGGCCATACAATAGTAGGAATGACTTTTAATATCTATTGTTGTTGATATTGAGTTAGTATGTCTTGAACATGCCAAATTTCTTTTAATAATGCCTTAATGTCATCCAGGTATCTAGGAAGAATTGTAATCCACTAATATTCAATGTATCTTTATGAAATAGATCCTTATGTTGAGATTTATTTTTTCATGCTTGATTTCAAATGACATATATATTTGTAAAATAAAATGAATAAAATATATTTATTTATTGAATGATGTTTGATGAAATTCTTACATAAAATTAAAAACCTATAAATAATATATCTCTCAATTGGATATATCCATCAATAATGTATGAGGGCATTATTTTTTTCAAACTAAAGGAATAGTAAAATGATTCATTGCAATAAAAATGATGGTGTAAAGGTAATACCCATTTAACAAAGTGCCTGAAAAAATATATCCTAAAGCTTGTAATGAACAAATGGTTTTCAGTTTTATATAATAGTAATTTTAAGAATGTGAATAATTAGATTACATCTACATTAACCATTTTAGGTAACAATATACTCAATTCTAATGATAGTAAATACTATAACATAATATTTGGATAATGACTTTTCGATAAATATAAACTAATATTATTTAAGACAAAAGACCTTGAGAAGTTACTTGAATACCCATCAGATTGTTTAAATTGATTTAAAAATATATGGAATTCATATTTATACTTATTTTTTAATGAAATAATTATTATAGGATACATTCCATTGTCATCTAGCTATATATCATGATTTATGTTAATTATTTGTTAGAAATTTTGATCATTGATATTTTTCTTTAATTTACCATTCACATTAAATAGTGTGATACTCAAATTATCCATGAAATTATTCTCAAATGTTCATAACATCAATATTAGTATAAAAAATATTAAATTTTCAATATGAATTTTTAATGAATAAAATATATTTCTTCCAATATTGTGTTCTATTTTCAACTAGGTATCTACATTGAACTCATTTCCCCAATATTTAATCTCATGTAACCTCCAAAATTATATTTCATATATTTAATTGTTCATATAATATTTAATAACCCATTAGTATCTTCATTTGTGTTCTATGATCAATGGAACCATTGAACAATGGCTTGGCCTATCAGGAACTAGGCCAGGATTCTCTACAACTCGACACCTGACCCGGCCTATGTCATGGCCCAAAGGGCATTCCCAATCCACAAGGGTTGAAAAATAGTATCATGCATCAAATGGAATCCAAGTGCGAATGATATTAACCTAAATAATAACTAGGATAAAATAGATAAATGAAAAAAAACTGAGAACACAAGTAGAACAACAACTAAGTCTCAATAGAAATATACAAGTAGATCTGGATACATCATACAAGTAGACAAATAAGAAACTAAATAAAAATACTAACCAAATTTACACTAAAATGTTCTCCATTTGACCTCATGGTCACCTCCATCTACTAACCGACCAGCCCAATGGCTAGCCTTCTCCAACGATGATCATTCGAACCAGAATACCTGAAAAAAGAATCGATCCTACAACATAGTTCAGGTCTACTAACATTGAATTGTACAAGTAGGGTTTGAGATTAAAAGGTTAATAGGAAACAACCAATGAATTCATAAATTTTATTTCCCAAAAAAATACATGAACACTAATTTTAAAAACATATATAGAATAATATTATTTTTACATTTTTATGAAACAAATCCCGCTTTTCCATTTTTCAAAAAAATGCATGCTAAATTTGAATTTTAAAATTAGATTACCATTCTGAAAAGAAATATCTCAAACTAAAATAAAATAAATTTACACCAATAAATTATGAAAATAAATAAATAAGTAGTACAAGAATGGAAGTTCAATGGAGATTAAATAATAAGATGCAAATAGAATCCATGATAATTCCTAAGCGTCCTTTGTGTGATCCTTAGATCTAATTGGTTTAAAACAACCTATTGGCATATGGTGAACCTCCCTAGATAATAAACAATTTACCGACCTCAACTTAACAATCTAGTGTCACATCCCACGTGGAGTATCAAAAAAATCTATGGGTTATTAACCCGTCTATTTAGGGTCGATTAGTAGCCATCACTCGACCCTCTAGAAGATGACCAAGAACCCATATTAGATGTATACTGTGTAAGTAGGATTCCCTCACACACGTGACTCACCTTACCTTCAATCATTAATCTTTCATACACCATACATGGACACCACGTATACGATAACCCATATAGGGAAGTCCCTATATATGTGTTCCCATCATACAATAATTTACTTATAAGTGTGAACCAGGCCATCACATAACATAATCTTTCAAAAAAAATTCTCAAAAATATCAAGGTTCCAAATGGGAAGCATTATTTCCAAAACCACATTCATTTCTCAAATATCATAAAGTGTCAATCAGGCCATAAATCTTGTCTATTTCAAAAATATTATCAAAACATTTATAAACCAATTTCAAAATCAATACAGGGATCCTTATTCAATACTGAAAAGAAAAACAAGAATTTATACTATGTCCAACAACATTTTTGACCATCTTATATAAATTCTAAACAGGCCATAATTATTAACATTACATTTGAATACATACTTGAGTCATTTTCAAATGAATGAATTTTTTTAAAACACCCAGAGTTTAAAGGGAAACACATGTTTTTTGTGTAACACCCCATGATTTCTTTGTACATTATCTCTTTAATGTAATTCAATAGATTACGCTACATGCAACATTGAGTTCAAGCGCATCACGACCTATCAAACTAGCCGATTAAAAAAGCAGTGATGAATAGTACTAAACAAATTTTGTTTTTTATATATTTATTATATAGTTTTAACATTCATATTTTCTATTTCATAGACATAATATAAGGAAAAAAATCAACTTTTTAGATAAAAGAATTATTTTAAAAAAAATCAATGTTTCCCCCTTTTAATGGTGAACCAATTTTAAATCCAATATTTAAAACATTTATAAATTAATTTTAATGAAATATAATTATTTTTTAGAATCTGTAAATAATAATTTTATTTTAGATAAATTTTCGGTACTTTTTTGATAACTTTCATATTTTGATGAATAGTGAAAATACTAAATTTTAATTAAAAAAAAATTAGTCCCGAATATTTATAGTGTTAAATTATTAATTAGAGTGGTTTTAAAGATTCATTAAATTATATTTGTATAATTTAATATAATATAAGTCATTGGATGTAATTTCACATTTAAATTGTACATAAACACAAGTCAATTGTTTGATAGTTTTTACTTCTTAAAAAACCACTTTCTAGTTTTGATAACGGAAATTAATTTTTAATTAATTAATAAAACTTATGATTTTTTAATTTTTTAAAATTGACATCATTATTGAATTTGGAATATCAAAATTATCATTGGGTGATTTTTTTGTATTTTTCTGAAAACATTCAATTTTTGAAAAATAGTGAAAAACACTACATTGTAGATAAACACTAACCTTTTCATTTAAATAATTTTTTTAATTAATTTTTTTTCATAATGTAAAAATATATTAGTCCAATGTAATTAATAGGATTCATTTTATAATAATATTAGACATATAATATTTTATTAAACCTTTTAACGCCTTTTACCCACTTTCTGGGAACAATTGTAAATTTTCATAAAACATAATTTTACCACTTCTGTTAATTGAATTTCAAAAATCTGAGAGACATGGTTGAAATGATTAAGTAAAATTTGGTTCAATATGATGAAATAATTTTTAGTTAATAGTAATGTTTGAATTTTTTTACTTTGTTTAAAAGTAAATAGGGTAATTAAAGGTAAAAATGAAATTATAATTACCATAACACATGTCCTAATTCTATTTTATAAGTGTATTTCGACCAAAATTAACCTTATTACACAAATATGATCATTTGTTATCCACATGGATTAGATTATGACATTTATAATATTTTATTTAAAGATGAGTTAAAAGTGTTAAATTCAAATTTTAATAATTATACCATTATTAATATAGGAGTATACATAAGATAAATTCTACTATAAATATTCATTAGAAGTATAATAAGATTTTATAAATAATTTTATTATATTTATAATTATTATAAATTAATAATTAAATTTATTTTAGACAAAATAATGATGTAGTAATTACCTTATTAATGAAAGACTAAAGTAATTGATGTTATAAATATAAAAATAAATTTAAAATGAGACTTTTGATGCATTAAATGAATTTTATAGGTTAATATGACATGTTAGGATTTATTAAATTATTTTTTTCTAAGTAATCTTGTTGTTATGACTTTCAAAACATCCAAATACAATATAGTGTCGAAATTGTCGTAAATGTGTTTTTATCCCAAATACTATTTTATAAAAATATATATTAGTATGAAATATTTTTAAGTTCAGACAAATAATTATATAATGATATACATGTCACTAATGAACTAATTTATGTTATCTTGTAATTTTATAGTATGTTTATTAACTATGAATCATAATAATACAAGAAGACATGGTAAAAGATAATCTATTTAACTAAGGGTTAAATCTAAAGGATAAGGTTAATATGGTGACCTAAAAATGTCTAAAACCTAGTGGTTGATAGGATTTTGACCCATCACCACATTATAATCTATCTAAATCCATTTTTAGAAACTAGAAACTGAAAAATGATTTTATAATAAATTAATATTTCAAGATTTTCCTAAAGTGACCCTCACCTCCCTTATAAAAGGGTACTTCCTCTTCTCTTAACTTCACACCCCCAAAGCAATTTGCCTCCGCCAAACCCTACTCAAATATCCTTCCAAATTCACTCACTTCAACCTACAGTCCTTATTATAATCATAAAGAAAACCCATAGAGCCCTTTTTTCAAAAAAAAAAGTTAGCACCTGAAGTAGATGTAATTATTTCATCACCACCTTTAACGTTATTTTCTTCTTCCAATTCCTCTTTCTTTGTTATTTCCATAATGAAATAATAACTCTAGTTCCTTATTCATTCTGATATTTAATTATTAATAAGTTAAAACCATATTCGTTATTCTATATGTCATTTGTATAATAATGTCACTATACGTGTGTATGTACGGCTTACCGTCTCCACATAGTGTTCTAGTTTGTTATTCAACACTACATTATTTAGATGAATTTAATAATTCATATAATTAATATAAAAAATGAACATAACATTTTAATTATTCTTTATATATAATATACCATCCAATTATACACCATTTTACCATCTATAGAATGATATTATCGCTCGTGCGTACGTATGGATTACTGTCTCCACGACATGATTTGATTCATCTTCAATGATCACCATTCAAAAAAATTATAAATATATATATATATACATATTGATAAATTATGATATTTATGAAATAATATTTCTACTTTAATAATATATATTTATTTAGATACATATATGTCATTTAATTACTTCAATAATATACGATAAGAAAACAGAAACAACGTTCATGCGTATGTATGGACCACAGTCTCCCTGAGTAGTGTTTATAATTAATATATATATATATATCATAAATATTTATATTATAAATATATATATGATATATAAATTATTTTTTATATTCTTTATGTATTTAAATCATGATCTAAGTGATATGATCATAAATAACAAGTTAAAACACGCGATTATTACCTGAAATTTTAATTTAACATGGAAATTATTATTAATTGGTTTGTATAATGTCACAAATTAATCATATATGACATCATAAATTTTAATATGGTTCTGGTATAATTTAAAAAAATACTATGATAATTGTATAAGAGGCTAAACATACCCTTGACTAAATGAATGTACAATGTAAGGGTTAATTTCTCGATCTCATTATTATCCAAGACTCTTTATGTGTATTTCTTTACTATGATATATTTGTTATCGATGTACATGTTTCACAAAAGAGTTTTCCAAATGATTATTTTTAAGGTAATATTTAACTAAAACATCATTTTAAATGGTTTAAATATTTATTCTTGTAAACCATTCTCATTAACATACATGTTTTCTAAATGGTTTTAAGGATTTATTTAGATGGACATTAATATTTTAAAATGTTAATTCCTTAAAGAAGTTTCAATGTTTTATAGAATGCATTAATTCAAAAATTTCTTTTAAATGTCTTCCTTTCTAAATTGTGTGTCTTTTAAATGATTTCATGATAAATGTATATTTCTCTCAAAGTGTTTTACTGGTCATTTTCAACTCTATAAACATTCTTTACTAAATATTATTCATGATTGAGGTTTATTTATTATAATAATATGTTCTATATTATATTGAATGTGTTATGATATGTTTGACTATGGATGTGTTTTTTTTATTCCATTCATGGTTAACGATTAACTTATTGACATTTCGTATGATAATTTTAATAAAAAAATTATGTTATGTTTCACCCTTTTCATATGAGAAATGCATTGGACTTAGTACATGGTGGGAGGGGGCCACTATAGCCCCTCAATGAGTTATTAGGTATCATGAGACAAATTAGTGTCTTGTAACAAGGCCTTGAAAAAAAATTATTTGTAGTCTTTGTGTGAGGCCTAGAATATGTTGTTATGATGTCTAGAATTATGCATTCTCTTGTTAGGAAATTAGTTATTACATGTGATTATTCGACTAGTATAATATCAATGTGCTTGTTTATATGGTAATGTTAGATTTATTTTTGACATATTATGTTTATTTTTATGTTTAAAGGGCACTTGTTTTTATTACACATCTTACCTTAAAATTTTACAGATTCCGTAAATTATTTACCCTTATTGAGCATCAGAGCTCACCCATTTATTATTCTTGGTTTTATCAGGATTCCAAATAGTGTACTATGATTGATATAAAAGGTTAATATTGGGGAATAATTGAATTCTCATAGGAGTATCTATGTTTTACTATATGTTTGAAATTTTAATGTAATTTTTATATATGTAATCTATTTTCCAAGACTGATAAACAGATCGGTCATTTGGGACATGATTCCTTGTAATCATGCCAATGTATTAAAATAATGCACTATCTCTGGGCTTCGGGGGTTGGGGCATTATAGTGGGTATCAGAGGATGTTTATTAAGAACCATGTAAACAATATTTATAAAAAGATCTGATTAGATAACATTAACCTAAGATAGACTTTGGGGATTAGTATATAAGAACATCCAAAATTTTTAATAGCATAGATATTATATTGGTTTTCTAAGAAATACATCTCTATCTGGATAATAAAAGTGGACGTGGTTCTAGAACAGAAGTGCCTAGGAGTGAAAACTTTTGCAAGGAGATTCAGGTTTGACATAGGGTATCCTGGTACATGACAAGGGGTCTTACTGCGCACCTGGTTTGACACTACCAAGGGATATGATTATGATAATTCACATTTTCTTTACAGACCATTATTTATTAGTAAATATGTCATCAAAGAAACCATTTTTATGATTATGATACTATATGTGTAAAAAATTACAATTATTGTTGGGAATTTTTCTAGTTATTTTTATTATATATCATGATATGATCTACCATAGTGTAAGTCATCATTTAGATATGGAACCCAGTAGTAGGAATGAGAACTCCATCAATACACATGATCCAAAGAGTGAGAAGGGTACTGTCTTTCATGGTCTTAATCATACTTTTAGAAGAGAAATAACCTCCCATGTATTCTCATCATTTCAAGAAATATTATCATCTATTAAGAAGATAAGAAAACAATTATATGATTCCTACGACTTTGAAGTGATGTCGTAAGTGAAAAGGATGGCAGAGAGAAATATGGATAAAGGGATGAAGGGAAAGAAGTATTTTTCCCATATGTGATAACTATGGAAAGAATCTCCTTGGTAAGTGCTTGAAAGGATTGGGTGATTTTTATATGTGTGGAGAAAAGGGTCATCAAGAAAAACAATGCAATGAGAATAAATAAAATACTAATATTTAGTGTTTCAACATTAGTGAAATGGGGAAATACGCCAATAAATTTCCTAAGCGGCAAGGAAATATAGATTTGAGGAATCAAATTGATCAAGGTTAAGCATAAGCTATCACTATAGTCGACGTGGAATAATTAATGTATTTGGGCATCTGAATTGGAGAATTGTGTCATTTGAGTGTTGTATCAATGATGTGCCGGTTATATGAATTATGGAAATAAATAAGGTTTGTACTATAATATGATTTCATTGAGGATTTGAGATTGTATGGTAATAAGAAAATTGACTCAATATAAAGTTAAAATTTTGGAAAATGCATGGTTGAGGGAAAGATAAACCTTAATATGTTCCTAATACTGAGATAAGTGTTTTGGATAATGTAAATTTGGTATTATTGACATCCCTTGAACTGATTAATGGTTTGTTTAAAATGTTTCTCATACCATCTTATTGGGAGTTTTCATCATTTTGGAATTTATGTTGTATATCTAGTATTATATTTTTTACATAAGAAATGAGGAAGAATGAACATATTAAATATGGTTTTCTGGTAATTCATATTATTACTATGTTTTAAGAGAATACACGATGAAGGTATTCACATGTATGTTATGTGACATTCCTTATAAATTTTGGATTCTGAGTTTGGACAGAAGTATTGTGGATAATTATAATGGTTGGAATGGATTATGTTTTACATTGGATATTATTGTATATGTTTAATGCATTTATTAAGATAATTTTTTTTACTGTTATAAAATGGAGCACCCGGAGGTCGGGCGACAACCTTTCGCTTCTTGAAAGGCAGCAAGACTTAAACACACAACTAAAGGGAAACAATGGTGAATCACCTACCACTGGCCTACGTGATGTCCTGTTTTTTATAATATAGTTTATTTAAATGATATGGTAGATGAATTATAAATTAATTTTCTTAAACCCTTTATGATTATGTTTAATATGAAATTTTTGAGTTCTAGTATCATTTGGAGATAAAGGTGAGTCTACGATACAAATTAGTTAATGGATGGAACTATATTTATAATGTTTTTTTCTTATTCTATGATGAAATTAATTCATAAACATTAGGGAAATGATCTAAAAAAAATTTGTTATCCTAAAACCTTATGTTTTGTTGAACTGCTGATATTTTAAATCATTATAGATTTATGGCTTTGAGGCCCTCAATTTCCCATTTATTTCTCACTGGTTGAGGGTTAATTAACTCAATAAATCCAAATAAATATTTATGTTTTCCTTCCAAATATGTGTCTATAATTACCAACAATGTTCTTTAATTCAAACCCTACTTTTTTGGTGACTTTTTCAGTTCTATTTCCCTATTATTAAGACTAAATTTTATTATCCCAATTTTTGATGTGGGTTTTCCACAAAGGTAGTTTCTATTTTCCTAATTTTATTTTTGATGAACAATTTAAAATTGTGAGGATGCAATTTTTTGAAGGAGGGTAGAATGTAACACCCCAATATTCCATAGTACGTTATCTCTTTAAAGTAATTCAATAGCTTGTGATATACGCATCACTGAGTTCATGCACATCATGACCTATCAAACGAGCCATTTGAAAAGAGGTTATGAATAGTATTAACCACATTTTTAATTTTATATATATCCTATATAATTTTAATATTCATCTTTTGTGTTTCCTAGACAAAATAAAAGGACAAATTCAATTTTTCAGATAAAAGAATTATTTTTCAAAAAACGTAATTTACCCACCTTTTAATGGAGATCCCATTCTAAACCCAATATCTAACACTTATATATATTCAATTTAATGAAATTAAATTATTCTTTAGAAGAAGGGAAAAAAATTAGTTGGGATTAATTTTTGGTACTTTTCTAATAATAATCATGTTTTGGTGATTAGTGAAAAATACTAAATATTTATTAAAAACAATTTATTTAATCAAAATATTTTATTGTGTTAAATTATACATTTGAGTGGTTTTAAATAATAATTAGAATATATTTTTATCATTAAATATAATGTATTCCATTTTATGTAATTTTTCATTTAAATTGAACATAAACACATGTCAATATTCTGATATTTTTTAATTCATAAAAACCGACTTTCTAGTTTTGACAACATAAATTAATTTTAAAATAATTAATGAAACATCTATGTTTTTAGTTTGGTAAAATTGAAATAATTTTTGAATTTTTAATATCAAAATTATATTTGGGTTATTTTTTGGTATTTTTTTGAGAACATTCAATTTTTTATGAATATTTAAAACATTGCATTATAGATAAAAACCGAATTTTTCATTTAATTAATTGTTTTAATTAAAAATTTCTCTTAAAGTATAAATAGACACATAATACTTGTATTATTACAATTTAATTAATTAGAGTCATTTTATAATAAGACTATACATATAAAATTATATTGAACTTTTTAACGTCTTTTACCCACCTTCTAGGAACAATTGTAAATTTTCATAAAACATAATTTTACCACTTCTATGAATCGAATTTCCCAAATTCGATAGAAGTGGTAGATATAAGTAATTAAAATATGGTTCAATAAGATGAAAATAATTTTTGATCAATAGAAACATTAGAATTTTATTTACTGCGGTTAAAAGTAAATAGGGTAATTAAAGGTAAAAATGATATTATAATTACACTAACACATAGCCCAATTATATTTTATAAATTTATTTTGGCCAAAATAAACCTTAGGAAAAAATATTTTCCTTTTTGATCCACTAATATTAGATTATGACTTTTATTATATTTTATTTAAATAAGAGTTAAAATAGTTAAATTCAAACATTAAAAACTAAAATATTTTTAATATAGGATTAAACATAAGTTATATTAAAATATAAATATTTATTAGAAAGCTTATATGATTTCCTAAATCATGTTATTTTATTTATAATTTTTAGACATTAAATAATTTAATTTATTTTTTACAAAATGATGATTCAGTAATTACCTTATTAATGAATGACTAAAATCATTGATGTTATAAATCTTAAAATAAATATAAATAGAGAATTTTGATTCATTCACAAATTTTATAGGTTAATATGACATGTTAGTGTTTATTCAAGGAATATTTTATAAGAAATAATATTTTTATGGATTACAAAAAAACCAAATACCAAATATTCTCAAAATCGACATAAATGAGTTTTTAAATCAAATACTATTTTATTAAATTATATAAGAGTCCCAAAAAGTTAATGTTACAAAACAATACATATATACTGATTGATATATCATTAATGAACCACTTTAGGTTCTTTTTTAATTTTATTGTATGTTTATTAACCCTGTATTATAGTAATACTAGTAGACATGGTAAAAGTTAAACTATTTAACTAATGGTTAAATATAAAAGATAAAGTTAATATTGTGATCTAAACATGTTTAAAACATATTGGTAGAAAGTATTTCGACCCATCTACAACTTATCCTATAAATAAATACATTTGGAGGTATTATAAACCGAAAATGATTTTATTATAAATTTATATTTCAAGCATTTCCGAAAGTGCCCCTCACCTCTCTTATTGAAGGGTACATCTTATTCTCTTTACCCACACCTCCAATTGCATTTTCCACGTAAACAAATTGCTCAAATATCCCCCCAAATACACTCACATTATCCTAGAGTCATTACATTTATCATAAATCTAACCAATGAAGCCTGTTTGTTAAAATAAAAAGGAAACACCTGAAGAGGAGGTTATTATTTCATCAACTCTTTAAAAGTTCTTTTCTTCATCCACTTCTTCTTTCTTTTTTATTTAAATACTAAATTAATAAATCAATTACCTTCTACATAATGATATGTAATTATAAATTTGTTAAAACCATTTTCATTATTCTATATGTCCTATAAATGACATAGTCGCCATACATGCGTACATACGGCTTACCGTCTCCACATCGTGGTGTAGTTTGTTATTTGACACTACATTATTTGTATGGGTATAATAATACGTATAATAAATTTACATAATGAATATAACATGGTAATTATTCTTCATATAAAATATACCATCCAATAAAAAACTATTTTACCATAAATAAATTGATCTTTTCGCTCATTCGTACGTATGACTTACCGTCTCCACAACGCGATGAGATTCATCATCAATGATCACCATTCAAGAATTTTTTTAAACTTATATATATATATTAAATATGAGATATATGAAATTATATTACTACTTGAATTATATATATATATATATTGATATATATATTTCATTTACAAACTTCCATACTATACGATAAGGAATCAGAAACAACGTTCATACGGACGTACAGACTACCGTCTCCATGAACGGTGTATCCATTTCATATATCTATCTATTATAAATATTTATATTCTAAATATATATGATATATAAGTCAATTTTTATATTTTAGAAGTATTTAAATCATGATCTAAGTGATACGATCAAGAATAACAACTTAAGACATGCGATTATTACCCGAAATGTTAGTTTAACATGGAAATTATTATTATATGGGTAACATAATGTAATAAATGAATAATATATGATATTATAAAGATATTTATGGATATATTATAATTTAATTACATAATATGGTCATTATACAAGAGGTTAAACATACCTTCGACTATAGGAAACTACAAGGTAAGGGTTATTTCCTCAATCTCATTATTATATGAGATTATTTATGTGTATGTTTTTAATAGGACATATTTATTCTCCATATCAATGATTTATTAAAGATATTTTAAAAGGATTGTTTTTAGGGGAATATTTAACTAAAACAACATTTTAAATGGTTTAAATATTTATTCTTCTAAATCATTTTCATTAAGGTCCATGTTTTCAAAATAGTTTTGAGGATTTATTTATATGAACATGAATGTTTTAAATTTTTAATTTCATTCAAAAGTTTCAAGGCTGTATGGGACACATTGATTCAAAAATTAATTTTAAATTTCTTCCCTTCTAAAATGTATGTCTTTTAAATGATTTTATGAAATAGGTATGTTTCTCTCAAAGATTTTTACTGATCATTTTTCACTATGTCAACATTATTTACTGGATATTGTTCATGATTGAAGTTTTTTTATTATAATACAATGTTCTATATTTTATTGAATGAGTTATGATATTTTTGACTATGTATGTGTTGTTTTTAAACCATTCATGGCTTATGATTAAATTTTTCACATTTTTTATGCTAGTTTTAATATGATTTTTTATGTTATGTTTCACCCTTTTCATATGAGGAATGCATTAGACTTAGCACATGATAGGAGGGTCCCACTATATCCCCTCAAGGCATCAGTTGGTCACATGAGACAAATTAGTTTCATGGAACAAGACCTTGAAAAAAAATTATTTGTAGTCTTGGCACAAGGCCTGGACTATGTCTTAATGATGTCCAGCATTACGCATTCCCTTGTTATAAAAATAGTTTTTAAAAGTGATTATTCAACAAGTAGAATATCCATGTGAATTTTTACATGGTAATGATTGATTTATATTTGATATATTATGTCCAAGTTTATGTTTAAAAGTTTGTTTTTTTATTACACATCATGCCTTATATGATTATATCTTCTGATAATTTATTTTGCCTTACTGAGTGTCTGAGCTCACCCCTTTCTTATTTTTTTCCCTTGATTCCAAAAAGTGTATTATGATTGATATGCAGCGTTAATCTTAGAGAATAATTGAATTCTAAAAGGATTATATATGTTTTAATTTATGTTTGAAATTTTAATGTAATGCTCATGTATGTAATCTATTTTCCAATACTGATAAACCGATTGGTTCTTTAAGACATTATTCCTTGTAGTCATACCAATGTATTAAAATAATGCACCGGCTCCGGGCTTCTAGGGTTGGGGAATTGTATTTTGGAAACTATGTTTTTATTTTAAGCAAGTCCATCATCATTTTTATTCCCATACATGTATGCACTTTGGGCATAGATGGATGTGACCACATCCAATGACATTCTACAAGGATCCATGATATTTTCCAAACCCAATTTTAATGACACACCATATGTTTTCCATATAACACAACAAGACATAAATTAACATCATTCCTTAAAAAATTCCAATTCACACACACAATATAGAACTCACAAATACAAAAATTTTATCATAATTTAAATAATGATAAACACTTCTCAATCAATCCATTTCATTTTAAAATAACACATGCCATTTAAACAAACACCTTATGTACACATGTACATAAGTTTATTTCTAGAATAATTTTAGAAACCTATATTTAAATAAATATATCAATTCCTAAAAACCACAACAATTGGATTTAACACTTCATAGGCATGCAAATAATAATAAAATAATTATTTGGGTACATGAAAACATCAATGGACTATTCCCAAAAGAATAATAATAGAAAAACATGCCTCAAAGGGGTAAAAACATGAAAAAAACTATTAGAGAACTGATATTGGATCCCCAAGGGATATATACATGCCCTATATCCAATGAAAATTGATTGAACCATAAACCATATCTATTTGGATTAATAAAAATGTGAATCACCACAAAGAAACTGTAGAAACCATGCATGAAGAGAATAACGATGTAGAAAGAGGGGCCAAAACTCTAAGAAGCATACCTTGGAAATGTAGATATTGAACCATAAAGGGAGGATAGACATGGGGAGAGGATTTAGGAACAATATTGGGCACCAAAAAAATAACTAAGGGAGGAGGGTTCAATTTGGGGACAAAAGGGATGGATAGAGATAAATTACATTTTCTATATTTTAATGATCTGGAACGAACACACAGTTTTCCTACACAGTTTACTAAACCATGTTCCAACCATGTGGTAGCCTCACCCTTTGTTAGAACTGACCACAAGGCCAACTTGAATGCTTTTGTTGACCTTTCAAAAACTATGCATTCGATTATACTAAAAACCCAGACCTACCCCAAGAACAGGACACATTATTTGTGTGACCATATGCAAATAGTGCTACAGATCTTGGCCGAATCCAGAACCACCCACATGGGTACCTAGTCTAAACCACATAGTTTCAAATAATAGTTTGGTGCTCGTAGACCAGCCAAAATCAAAAGAAACATTGAAAACTCATAAACATTAATCGGGTCCCTACCTAACCACATCCAAAAAGATCCAATTCTAAGAAAAGAATAAAATAATGGAGTATGTAAGGTCGGGGTGTGAAAATTCTCCCCACCACAAACACTTTCTTCCCCCAGAAATTCATTGAGACAAAAGATAATAAAAACACGATTTGATTCCTGATCGAAACTGAGAGAACCTATAAACCTCTGGGTGACTATTCACTCCACATGTCACACCTAAACAATAAAGAATAATGAGGGGAGAAAATAAGAGTCTTCTCCCCACCTTAAAAACTCAATTAAAATGAGAACATTAAACAACCAAACAATACCACCAGGACTAAAATGGGAAACCCATTACTGGGAGAGCCAACAAACCAGGAAACCAAAAATTAACACAAACTCTTAAAATTAACTAGACAACACTCTCACCACAATTGGGATCTCAGGAAACCCCAAAAAGAAATAATCTAAAAAAGTTGGTACTGGAAAAAAAACACCACCACTAGAACTAGAATTTTCCAACACCTAACAAAACACCCAACATGAGTGGATAAAATCATGAAATGAATAGAAGTAAACCTAGACACATAACAAAGATATCAATTCCTATAAGATCTTTTATACCCAAATGAGAAAAACTAAAAATGAAACTAACCCACATAAGTGATAATTACATTAAAAGAAGAACCTACAATTCAAAGATCCACAATCATATAAATAAAAAAACATTGACTATCATAAAACAAGTCCAACAATATTTTAAAATGTAACGATTAACTTATAAAAATAGAAAATAATAGACATTAAACTCTACCACTCCAACATGGTGAATAAAATTGGACCACGGTTTTAGACCCCACCAGTGTCTACTGAGTACACGCGAGCTTCACTCCATGGACTGTGGTTGGAGCCTTGGTGACTGAAGGATCTCATGCAACACAGTCATGCACTGACATCCTCTAATCAAGGGTTCCTCTTTTAGAAACACTTCCTATAAAACTTCTTTATATAACCCGAATATACACATAGATGGAAAGTCTTTAGAGGATTATAGAAGGTTGGATTCGAATGAAAAAACCATCTAAATTAAAAACAAATGTGTGAGTGGAATAAAGAATGAGATGTCAATGACAAGATGGGAGAGTTTTCAGGAATGGGTTCCTCCAGCACATATTTCTCACCTGATGTGGAACTATCCTGGAAAAAGGTAATATGGTTCATCAATAATCATAGACTATTCTCTTAGAACCAATTCAACTAAGAATGCCTCATTCTCCAAATTTCCAAAATGAACATCACCGAATGAGATAACATTTTCTACGATGTCTAAATGAAGACCCCAACATATGATAGTAGCCTTTAACGGATCATCCAATTACACCTTCATAGAATTATAAACCATGTCTCTAATGTTATCAACATATTGTTTCATGGTATTATGTCCCTGCCGAACATCCAGTATCTCTGCCAGTATTATCAGCATCACCTCCTCAGGTATAAACCTTTTGAAGAAAATCTTCTTATGCAATTCACATGTCAACCCAACATCAAATGATGATGGGGAAACTAGATTCAACTGATCCAAAGATATACCCTCAAACAAACCAATAATACTTCAAACTACAACAGATTCGGGAGTGACAAAGAATATGAAGACACTCTACCTTCTATATCTACTCCACTTCCTCTAACAAACCTAAATCACCATGAATAATAGGAATCCCTTTTGAGGAATCAGAAACTAGGCATGAATCATTAGAAACATTAGGGACATTTCTTGGTGGAATTATCTAAATAACACAAGAAAATAGAAACAAAACTCAATATCAAACCAAATCAAAATTAAAAAGAATACTTCGAGCAAAAAATGTAGTCCCGCAATCCAAACATATATAATCACAACCAAGATTCCTCTTTTCAAAAACCCCATTTTCATTTTAATTTTCAAAAACTCTCTATTTTACTACCAATTTCCAAATATATAAAACACTCTCTACAAAAAAGTCCACATTATTAAATAAAAATTAATTTATGCAATCATTTTCCTCCTCTTAAAATCACGTTAAAAAATAAGGCTAGTACTATTATTTAAGACACCCATCCATGGTATCCTATAAATCGTTGCACATGTGATCATCCATTTTCATCCACACGTTCCAACACACACTTTACACACATACCCTCACATGTGAAAATGTTCATAAAGATCATCAAGGGCCACACTCACCATTTCATCACAAAAACCCAATAATTCAGCAAATTTTCAATCCAAAACACTTCTTATTAAAAGTAATTTTACCAATTTCAAAAACATTTGAAAGAAATAATTATTCATTTCCATATGTGAGTTTCATTTAAAAATCATACTAACACCAATGAGAATAAAAATGATATGCGGCTCAAGAAAAATCACTTGAAGGCGGAACTTGTTACCATACCTATCTCAGTAAC
The DNA here is from genome assembly GCA_963277665.1 of Viscum album. NCBI lineage: Eukaryota > Viridiplantae > Streptophyta > Magnoliopsida > Santalales > Viscaceae > Viscum > Viscum album. The sequence goes on from CAUJRU010000532.1 coordinate 311,556, forward strand.
ATGGTAGTGATCCATGTCCAAAAAAAAAATTGACAACTAAGATGAGCATTAACCATGCACTGGGACTCCACATGGGTGACTACTTAATGTGAGATCATGAAATAACACTAGATCACCTCCATTGTCATCCCTTAATCCAAAACAAAGTCAAAAGACTCAAATCACAAATTACCAATGGTAACTCCAGTCTATTAATGAGTGGTGGTGATTAGGAACCAACCCCTAACCTACATCATGAGCTTCAAAAATCCAAATCTCTAATGACCTAATACCCCATATAAAAATGTACTTTTCTAAAATTCAAATTTTTCATGAACCATGACGGGATGACATCTGACCCGACACCTGACCCGGTCCGTGACATGACTTAGAGGGCATTCCCAATCCCATCGGGTTGGAAAAGAGTGCTGGGAATTGAACAGAAACGTTTCATCAAAAAGAATAATTAGGATAAAATAGATAAAATACATAAAATTTAGTATAGAAATAGACCAACAACTAAGTCTCAATAGAAATAGACGAGTAGATTTGGATACAATATAAAACTAGACAACATAGAAACTAAACAGAAAACCATACCAAAATACCACTAATATGATCTCCCTATGACTATGTGGTAACCACCATCCACTAACTGACCATCCACAAGGCCAAAATTATTCCACGATGAGAACTCAAACCACAAGACCTGAATAAGGATCTGAACCAACAAAAAAGGTCAGGTCTACCAACACCAAATGGTACAAGTTGTGTGTGAGCATGACAGATTTGTTGGAAACCACCAAATAATAATAAATATTTTTCACTAAAATAATCCATAAACAATAAATTTAAATAAAACTATTAAAAAATTAGTTTTTAAAATTTTTATGATACAAACACCACTTTTCCATTTTTGAAAAAAATTCCCACCACATTTCCATTTTAAAACTAGATTACCATTATGAAAACCATACCCCAAGATAGCATCTCACAATGTGGTACAAATAAATTATGAAAATGAATAAACAAACAGGATAAATAACCATGTGAAATGGAGGGTAAACAATAAAATATAGATAGAAACCATGGGAATTTATAAACATGCCTAGAACAATCCATGGATATAATCGGTTTGGAACAACCTATTGGTGTATAGTGAAGATCAATAGTTAATAAGCAACTACCAACCCTATTATGACCAATGAAATTGATAATCCCACCAATCCTCTCATCAAATCCATGTGTTATGAACTCTTCTAATCGAGGTATATTAGAAAACATCACACAAACCTCTAAAAGAAAAGCAAGAATCCATGGTAGAAGTATATTGAGTATGTTGGAGGCCCTAAAATCCATGACTCACCATACCTACCATCACCGCACTTACCTTCCCCAAACACAGACACCACCTATATGATAACCCATATGAGGAAATCCCTATATAGGGGTTCCTGTCATAAAATAGTTCATTTATAAGTGGAAATCAGGAAGTACCTTCATATGATCTTTCAAAAAAAATTGCAAACATATCATGGTGCCAATTGGTTCCAACACAACATTCATTTCTCAGACATCATAAACTAAAAATTAGGCCTTACATCATGTCTATTCCAAATACACTATCAATCCTTTCTAATCCATTTTCAAAATCATTACAACTAACTCCATTCAAGAGTGCAATGTGAAAAACTCCTTTATACAAAATCCAATATCATTTCTAACTATCCTTTATAAGTACAAAATGGGCCATTATTTTAAACATAGCACTAGAAAAAAAACATGAGTCATTTTTAAACAAAGGTAGTTTATTTAAAACCCAAGAGATGAAAGGCACATAAAAGGGTTTTGGAAACTAGGTTTCTATGTTAAGAAAGGCCATCATAATTTGTGTTCCCATCCATGAGTGTACTCAAGGTGCACATGGATATTCCCACAACCAATGGAATACCACAAGTATACATGAAATTTCCAAAACCATATTATAAAGACACACCACATATTTTTTAACTAACACAACAATCCATAAATAAGTGTCATGAAATAAAAACCACCAATTCACACACATAATACTGATCTCAAAATCCAAAAATGTTATCATAATGTAAATAAGAATACACACTTCTCAAAAACCCAATTTAATTATAAAAGAACACATGAAATTTCATAAAAAACACCAGGTGAACATGCACTTAGGTGTGTTTTAAGAATCACTTTGAAAACCTGTTTTTAATAAATCCTGTCAATGCCAAAACACGATAATAATTAACACCTATAGTTTCTCGACATGAGAATAACAATTATAAATTAATTGGAAACATGAAAACATCAATTTATTGTATTGTAAATAAATATAATGCAAACACCTACCTCAAAGGTGTGAGAACACCACGAAACCCTCGAAGAAGGGAGATTAGGATCCCAAGAACGATCTGAAAACCCTAGATCCATGTAAATAATTCTTCCATTTGTTCATCCAAAAGATGCTACTTTGATGGAGTTCATTATTTATATTTTTCATATACACATGTTACTACTTCCAATAATTACCTTCATTGTAAATGGATTCCTTTTGATTTTCCCTATCGATCACCTGATCATACCATGATTCTCTAGTTTATTTAACCTTTATATGAATGCATTAAACTGGTTTTGAATTGAAAATTATAATAATAATAAAAAATTTAAATTTATGATGGATAAAAATAATTTTTTAATTTTTAATGTCAATAAAGAAAAATATCCCTTCTTTTGATGATTTTATTGAAGGTGTAGGGGATTCTGAGAGCCCATGATGATGTATAAGAAAAACAGAACCAGCTGCATGGAAGCCCATGAGCACATGTCCACTATTTTGCATGATCCAAGAAATAACTGGATTTAATTGTTCATATATTTTTTGGCTACAACATTAATAAAGGAACCCAAGACCATTTTATCCATTAATATACCCATCTTAATTGATCTATCCAATAAAATAAAGCTGCACATAGTCAATAGTTTTCCTCTGTATTTTCAATATCTCTCTTATTATAAACCATATATGGCTGCCAAATTTTATGTGGAAATATAAAATGCATATTCAAGAACATTTTTTTTACTCAAAAACAATTTAAGACATTTTTACCGCCCAAAACCATGGACCAATAGGATTCTAGAAATTAGGGTTCCCAAAACCACCTCTCATTTTCACTATAAATTGGCACCTGGGGAACCCCATTTGGGAGTTAGACAATGAGGTAAGGTGACACCATTTTGGATTCCCCATGTATTCCTATATAAAATCATTTTTGTTCTAGAGTGCATGGGTAGTACTACATCAGCATCTCTTTCTAGAAAGTATGGTGCCCAAAACCACCTTCCACTTTCATGTGACGTTTCACACATCGTTCATCCCTTTTTCTTTCCTCTTTCAATTATAATGTTTGTGTGGTCAAAATTGTTCAAATGAACTCACAAAATCACTGTCAAGGCCATTTAAATTTATTTCATTTAATCAAAAATAATTAACATACTAACCTAGACATCACATCGTGTTCTTAATGTGTTTCCTTGGTGAGTTTCAGTTATAAAGTTGAACAAAAATCACCCAATCATTAGTGGTATTCGGTGAATCAGTATATGTTTTACAATGAAACCTGGGAGGCATCCTATAATAACATCAGTTGCGTTGTAGTACTTATTGTTACAGATCTTGGATTAAACGATCTATTCCACTTCTCATGAAGTGATGAATGTTGAGGATCAAGATAATTCCCTAGGCCGATTACACTTAATTAATTTTGTTAATTTTCCACTTTGTTTTCTCGCTTTATTTTTTTACATTGGCATATTAAATTATCTATCCCCCTTTTTTCTGAAATCTCATTCCCCTTATATTATTTTAATAACAACCTAATATTTTAATTAATTATCTAAGTCCATTTCGAGAGGTGGACTAAGGTTGCTATTATACTGTATAAATTCATGTAAACTAAACATCTAATTTGACGTGATCGATAATGCGGTCAATTTTTGGTACTGTGGGTGGGGAGAAAATATCATTTTTTCATTTAACTCTTTTATTTACTTATAATAATATTTATATTCCCTCCATTTATTGTTTTTTTGGGTTTTTATTTGTGTTCTCTCTCTCTTCTTCTTCTTCTTCTTCTTCTCTCTCAATCATTATGTAATATAACATTATCATTTCCTTTCTCATTTCAAACTTCTTAATTTATTTTATTTTATCCATTTTCAATCATATAAAATATTAAATACAAAGAAAACACATCATATTTATATAACCAGATCAGAAAAAGAAAAACTACTTGAATTTTACCCAAAAATTGAAAATACAATTCACTCACAAATTAGGTCATCTAGAGTAGGTCAATCAAGTGAAACTGGGGAACCCCTTATAGAACCAAATTTGGTCCTAAACCAATCAAAAATTTAACCCAATAAAACCCAATAAAACACGGCTTTAAATAAATTAATTTTAAAGGAAATGACCACCTTGGATATGGAGTACCATCTTACATATATCAAATATCATGAGGAAGCAGTCCAATTTGATATGAGATCAGACCTCATTAAACTACTTCCCAAATTCCATGGTCTTACTGGTGAGGACAATCAAAAAATGTCAAGGAGTCCAACATAGTGTGCTCCACAATGAAAGGCCAAAATGTATTTGAGGATCTCATTAAGCGTAGGGGCTTACCTTAATCCCTTTACATTGTAACCAATGACTGGTTGTACTATATTCCTACCACAATTGGTGGTTGGAATGACCTTAAATGACTCTTTCTAGAGAAGTTATTCCATACCACCCAAAATTCATCAATTATAAAATAATTATATGGAATTAGGAAATCATAATGAGAGACCGTTAATGAATATTAAAAGCGATTCAAAAGGATTTTTTCAAGTTTCCCCCACCACCCAATTGTTGAAAATTGCTAATTAAATACTTATATGAGAGACTAATCTCCATAGATCATGGAATAATTTATTCTATAACCAGTGGTTCCTTAGTTGATAAAACTCCTTCCACAACTTATAACTTAATAGCCAACCTGGCTCAAAATGCACAATAATTTGGTACACGGGCAATTGTACCATCCTGAGGAGTTATTGAGGTAAGTCATTCATCCCAACAAAACATGGTAGATAATAAAATTGTTGATCTGAATTCCCATCTAAGGAAATTATCTCAAGCAAAAGTTAACTCACACTCTTCATCCATTCCAATACATTGTGTTATTTGTTCTCATAACACACATTTCTATGACTAGTTCCCACAACATCAAGAATCATCATAGTCCTGAGTTGTAGTATTCATTGGGAGTCCATTCCAATAAGAACCTTCGTTCAATAAAGAACCATTCCAGCCCAATACAAAAGCCAACTATAAAGCAGAACCACAGTATCAATAAAGAGGTGACATAATCAACCCTAAAAAAATGGGTATCAACATGGCCAAGGTAAGAAACCTTCTTATCCTTCAACATCAATAAACAATCCTCCTCCTCCCATATATGAACCATGCCTTTAGGATATGGTGAACCTAATGCAAATCCAGCTCTACTAGTTCCAATAGACCATGCAATCAGCTATTCATAATCGACTACTTCATGTGGAATAATTTTAAAACACCATCTATGAGATAAAGATGCAAGGTTCTGGAAAATTACCATCCCATCTAGTTTCTAATCTAAATGAAAAATGTAATGTTTGGGAAGTAACACTTCACAGTGGTAATAAAGTTTATTATTCCAATGATTCTACCCAAAAGGTATGTCCGCCTCATGAAAAATCTCTTTCGTTTCCCTTAAAATAATGTAATATTGAAAAACCAAAGAGAAATTCTAAACAAATTTTAATTGAGTATTCCACCAAAAAAACCATTCCTCTTACATTCCCATAAAGACTCTATAAATATTAGACATATTTTGATAATGATATTGATAAAGAGATAATTGATACATTTAAAAAGTTTCTAGTTAACATTCCTTTATGATATTCAGTTAAATAAATCCATTGCTATGTCAAATTTAATAAAGAACATTGTACCTGTAGATTAAGATGATGTGTAATGAGATAGTCAACGTGGGAAGGAATGTATCAACCTGGATTCAACAAGAAATTACATCCAAATTGAAGGATCTAGAAACCATCACGATACCTTTCACCTTATGGGAGACATTATTTTCAAATGATATGCAAGATTTAGGTGATTCAATTAACGTAATGCCTTACTCTGTGTAGAATTATCTAGAGGTTAGAGAGTCTCAAACTATGGGAATCATAGTGAAACATTCAATCGGAACACAAAACACCCATTAGGAGTGGTCGATTACATCATTGTTAAAGTGAATAATATCATCTTCCCCACTAACTTCTACATTATTGAGATAGAGGATACCCGAACACAAGTACATGCTCATCTCATACATTGGAGACTATTCCTCAATATAGCAAATACAATCATCAATGTTCACAACAGTATGATTTCCATGGAGTTTGGTGGAGAAAATGTAACTTTTATCATTCTTAATGTGATGAAACACCCCATTTAAGAGAACCTTGATCTTACTATGTATTTTTCGGAAGTGCTATATAACGAAACACACACAATATTTTATCCTCAACCCATAATCTGATTTATTTTTCTCTTCTTCATCCTTGGATGATTTGTGTTTTGATTCATGTTTTGAGTGTTGTGTGGGTCATGAAAAGTGTAAATTTTGTTCTTTAATTGATAAGTATATTTATTCTAAGGTACCAAAGACCATCAATGATTTTGCAAATATCATTTCAATAGATCTTCAATCCTTAGAGATTAAAAATGAGTAGATAGATTGTTTCATGGACCCCACTCCCCCTAAATACCCTCCCTTAATCCAAAAACTAGCAGTGTTGAAATTAAAACAACTTCCATATAATTTACAATAGGATTATCTTAAGGGTATTGACCAATTTGACATCATGATTTCAAATAAATTCTTTCTACAATAGTAATCAAAACAACTTGACCATTTGAGAGAGTGTAAAAAGGTGAGAGGATGTAATTTGGAATATATTCTCGTGATTATCCCATCTATTTTAATATACCATATACTCTTATATGATGAGGCTAACCCCTTAATATTGGTTCAATGCCGATTTAATTCCACTCTCCGTGAAATGGTAATATGGTCAGTCAGTAAATTACTTGCTGATATGATCATTTATCCTATATCTAATAGTAAATTGGTTAGCTTAGTTCAAATCGTTCCTAAAAAATTTGAATAATAGTTGTGTCTAATGAATGAAATTAATTACTACCAAAATGTGTGAAAAATATTTTTCAAGTTTGTATTTACTACCATCAATAGAATCAAGCCACACAAAAGGATCACTTTTCGATACATTTCAACGACCAAAGGTTAGAAATATTTGCTGATATGTCCCATTATTGTTTCCTTTATGGTAATTTGGTTTATTTTCAAATCCATATATCCCCTGAGCTTCAAGATAAGACAATACCTATCCATTTGGAACACTTTCATACAGAAGGATTCCTTTTGGTCTATGTAATTCTCCTGGTAATTTTCAATGATGTATATTGAGTATTTTTCTGAGTACCTATTGAATTGAATATATGTTTTTATGGATTATTTCACACTTTATGGAACCTAAATTGTGACCATTTGGTATATCTAGGTTCTTTACTCAGTCGTTTCATTGAGACCGACATCGTTGTAAATGATGAGAATTGGTTAAGAGGGGGATATTTGTTCAGAATTTTATTTCCAAAGAGGGAATTCAAGTAGATAAATTAATAATATAATTAATTTAAACACATTCATATCCAAAATTCATTCATGAGGTGGAATACTTCTTGGTTCATGTTGTTTTTTACCACCAATTCATTAAAGGCCTTGGTAATATTAGAATTCCCTTATCTTGATTGTTTCAAAAGGAATCTGAACCTGCTATTGATAAAAAAATGCGGTGGATTATTTCAATTCACAAAAAATGAGTCTCACATAACCTCCCATCATCAAACCACCAAGGTGGTATCTTCCCTTTGAACTTATGTGTGATACCTCTAACTTTGCAGTTGGGGTAGTTTTTTCACTAAGGATTGAGAAGTCTCCTCATTTTATTGCATGTTCCTCCAGTACCCTTGACATTACCTATAGAAACTACACAGCCACTAAAAAACATATTTCTATTGTGATTTACCTGGAAAAATTATGTTCATATATTATTAGGTAAAAATTCATTGTCTTTTCGGAAAATTATGTCCTTCATTTTCTCCTAAAGAAACCCGAAGCTAAGCCCCACCTCATTTGGTGGATTATACTCCTCCTAGAGTTTGACCCTGGAATTTTGAGATAAGAGAGGAGTGGGAAATATTCCATCGGAACACAGAAATAGTAATTCCCCACTACTTTACAGTCATGATGACTCACCCATCTCCATTGGATAATTCTTCCCAGATGATATCCTTTGTAATGTTGTGGACTTTACCCCTGTTATGAGGACATTGTGAATTTTCAAGCAACTTCTAGGGTCCCCACTAATTTCATCGCCTAAAAATACCAAAAAATTAATCCTAGTTCTTGATTGTACATTTAGGATAACCCCTATTTTTTTATAATATTTAGTGAACAAGTTGTTCAAAAGTGTCTCCCTAACAACAATTCCACATATTTTTGGTCCTTCTACCACACTTTGTCTTTTGGGGGTCACTTTGGATCTCATTGTATAGATCGAAAGGTCCATGATTCAGAAATTTATTGGAAAAAATTGAATAGATATTGCCATCAATTTGGTAATCCATGTACGCAATGTCAATTCATACAAAATATCTCTAAGAGGAATGAAATCAACCAATAACCCATGTTATTGTGTTAGAACATCAATGCATGGGCATTGAAATAATGGGGCCCTTTCCTAATTCATTGGGATTTGTGTATATCATATTGACTATGGACTATGTATATAAATTGGTGGTGGAAATGGCTACTGGGAATGATGACTCTCGAGTGTTTATTGAGTATTTTAGGTCTTATATTTTTAGTTGGTTTTGTTTGACGAGATTTATCATTAGTGATCTGAGTTATCATTTATTCAATTGCAACCTAAAAAAATTATTTATATGTATGGGGTTGTTCATAAATTTTCCACAACATATCACTTGCAAACTATGAAAAAATCAGAAATCCCAAATCGGGAAGGTAAGTTGATATTTTAAAAAATGGCACAACCCAAAAATAAAGATTAGAGTTTTCACTTGGGTTATGCACTTTGGGTGTACCGTAGAGTTTTTAAATCACCAATAAGAATTTCACCGTAATTGATAGTGTTTTTAATGTGATTTCACCTTCTAATAGAGGTATTGAACCATGCATATTGGGATGTTAAAAAATGTAATATGAATCTCTCATTTTATTGTGATTATTGAATGTTTCATATTCAGGAGTTAGATAAAATTAGAAATGTTGCACATGATAACTCCAAAATCTATAAAGAGAAGAATAAGGCTATCCATGATAGGATGATTCATCAGAATATATTTTATATTGGTGATAAGGTTCTCATGTACAATTCCAGGCTAAATCTCCACCCATGTAGGCTTCATTCCCAATAGACCAGTCCTTATACAGTTAATTATTTTTACCCTTTTGGTGTTATACATGTTTTTCATGAGAAGAGTGGACATAGGTTTACTATCAATGGGAAGAGGATCAATCACTTCTATAAGTAGTTTTCAAATAATCTCATGGAGGAAATCTAACTGAAAGATTCCACATATGGCACAACATAGTAGGATCCCCCTTCTGCCTACATTTATTTAAGTTTCTATTTTTTTAAAATAAATTAATCAATGGAAATTTCATTTTTAGGTGTGGGGTAGGGTGACATGACATAGTTAAGATTGAAAAATCAACAAAAAAATTGTGATTTCATTTTTTTATTTCTTTTTAATTATTTTGTGTTTCTAGATAAAAATTATTCTTAAATATAATATACAAAATCATTTTTCATTTTTGAGTCAATTGTGTGGAAAATTATATTATTTTTGAAAAAAAGGGTTTTCAAAAGGTTGTTTTTATGGAATATTTTTATATAATTTGTATCTTCAAATCATTCTAATGTGTTTAATGTATTTTTGAAGCGCATGCCTCGCTAGAATTGACAATGAATATAATACCTTACCCGAGAGACATTATAAAACATTTATTGAATTTTTCACTTTTAATAACATTCATGAGAGTCATGGGTCATTTATAGAAACTAGAACATGCCATGATTCTATCGGAATCCAAAAGATTCAAGTATGTTACATTCTAGAGAGAGGTAATCGTTCATTGTAAACCCATCTGTATAGTTAACCTCTATTTTCATCCACATTGATATTTTCTACTTATTAAGCCTTAGGGACCATGAAATTCATATTTGGTAGCCACATTACAAGTTAATGTGTCCCTACATACTGATTTCATGTGTATATTCTTGTTTTATATATAGAATGTGTGGGTAGAGTGTGTTCCCAGTTGAATTTTGGGGAGATAATCATTGTTTTTGGTTGATATAAAGGGTCCCTACATTTTCCTTAGGTAGTGGGTTCAAAAACCATATTGTATCATTATTTTAAATAGGTTTCCCTATTTATCTCTAATGAAACTATAAAATATATAGTTACATACATTGAACAAAACATAATGGAAAAAATGGAGAAAATAGGATGTTTATTCATTATTAGTCACTGATCTCAAGTGACCCACAAAAATAGACAATAGAAATTGTCAGTTGGAAGTGATACACATTGTGAGTGGTTGAATTTCTATATTAATTATGAAAAAATTCTGGAACATGACATGTTTTGTAATAATGGTATTAAAATACTCTTATTTTGCCTCATATATTTTTACACTAAATCATACCAACCCTTTATCCTTAGAACAGCATGTTGGTAGTCATGTTTAGTAGCACGCTAGTTTCTATTGGTTGATAATATAGAATATTATCATGCATATGGTATTATCACATGAAATCTGGGAAAATATCATAATTCTACATTCATATGTTCCTTTAGTGAAAAGGGAAATTTTCTATGTGAGGTAGGTTGTGACATGTTTTATGGGCGAACAAATGATGTTGAAAAAATTTGAATGTGAGAGAATAAAATTGATAGGAAAATTTCTTTCATAAATGAGACATGAAGAATTTCATTTCAACTAATATTTGATGTTTTATCACATTTTATTTAGGAATTGCAATTTATTCATATTTAAGTATATTCCCAAGAGTGAAAATGTTTAGGTGTGGGCGTGTGATCGTACCACAATTCATTATTTTATTTCACCCATTCACCAAGGTATCAAACTGGTTTTGTATTGAAAATTGTAATTATAATAACAAAATTTCACTTAATTATTGATTATTTTTTTCCTTTCACAATTATTCAGGTAAATTATACTTTTTTCATGTTTTCATTAATAGTGAAGGTGATTCGTAGAGCCCATGAAGATGTGGAAGTAAAATAGCCCAAACTGCATGGAATCCAATAGAAACACTTCAACTGTTTTGCATTATATGAGATATACATGCATCCAAATCAGATTAAATTTTGTGATCTGATCTATATCACTGGGGGATAAAACTTTTATGATTCACCCCAAGCCTAATTTGTTTATTAAGAGGCCCATCCGAACTGATCTGTCCAAATAAAAGAATCTGCATAGAGTCAAACTTTTTTCTCTAGGTTTTGGAATTAACACTTATTATAAACCATAAATTGCAGAAAAATATGACATGGATGAAGATAAATTTTTGTACAAAAACTGTTTATTTTTTCAAAAGTGATTTAAGTCTTTCAGACTACCCAAAATAATGGACCAAGAGGTTTCTAGAAATCATGGTTCCAAAAACCACCCCCAAAATGCTTATAAATTGGCTCCTTTGGGCATCCCATATAGGTGTTCGACAAGGAGGAAAGGAGATTCCATTTTGGAGTCCTAAAGGATTCTTCTAATCGATCCTAGAAGTTGTGGGATCATGAGAATTTCTACTTCAACATCTCTTTATCCTTCCCCATCCCATGGCATTCTAAATATATCCTGATCACCCAGGGGGAACGTGATGTAATCCCAAGCATCATGGTTTTATTATTTTGAATTATTTTTTTAATTCAATGTAGTATGTCATTTTTATTTTTACTAATTTCTTATTTAATTTATATATGTACTATAATATCATTCTCAAACTCGTATGATCATGTTTGGGGGTTCCTTTTCATGTGATGTTTTATACACCGTTCATCCTTTTTTATTCCATCATTCAATTGGTATGTTTGTGTGGTTAATATTAGCCAATTAAACTCACCTAGAAACTTTCAAGGCCATGTAAATTTATTTCATGGTACTGAAATAAAATAATATACAACCCTGGATAGAATTTAGAGTTTTTTATGTGTTTCTTTGTTGAGTTTCGGCTTTAAATACAAACACAAGTCACCCAATTATTGGCAGTATCTAGTGAATCATTGTGTGTTTTCAAATAAACCCTAGGACATATCCCAAGATAAATATAGTGACATTATAGTACTGGGTGTTTAAAAACATGTATTAAAAACTATATCACTTTTCTATTGAAGTTATTAAAGAAATGCATCATGAGAATTCCCATGGTTGATCAAGCTTAATTAATTCTGTTAATTTCCACTTTGTTATATCACATTCATTTTTCCCTTTAGAAAATAAAATTATCAAACCCCATGTTTTCAAAAATCACATTCCCATTATCTTTTTATAATAAAAACCATATTTTTGAATTATTGATCTAAGGATCTGTCGAGAGATGACCTAGGGTTACTCCTATACTGTAACAATTTTACTAAACTAAACATCTATTTTGACATGATCAACAACATGATAAAATTTTGGGGATGTAGGGAGCCAAGATATTTTTTTACTTTTACTCTTTTAATTAATTATTAATACTTTCGATACCCCCATTTATTTTTATTTTTTTGGATTTTATTAATTTTTTTGGTTATTTATCTCTCTCTCTATCTCTCTTCTACCTCTTCTCTCAACCTCAATATATAGTATACAATTATTGTTTCTTTTACCCTTTCACAATTCTTCTGTTTTTTTATTTTATCCATATTTAATCATAAAAATGAAAACATAAAAACAAAATGTTCCCAACTTATTTTCATTACTCCATCAAAAAAATAAAAAGTACTTGAATTTTACTAAAATTGAAAAGACATTACCCTCACAAACTAGGTTATATATAGTTTTCCAATCAGGTAACATTAAGGAACCCCTTGTGAAACCACTAGTGGTCCAAAACCAATCCTCAAATTGAACCCAATAAACCCCAATAAAAAATCACAGTAAATAATAATAACTTAAAAGAAATGACCACCCCGGACGTGGAGTTCCAACCTACGTACATCCAATATCCTATATAGGAAGCCCACATTGAGTTGAGATCAAGCCTCATCCACATGCATCCCAAATTCAATGGTATTATTTTTGAGGACCCTCACAAAAATCTTAAGGAGTTTCACATAATGTTCTCCACAAGGAATCTCAAAAATGTATCTAAGGATCTCATTATGTTTAGGGACTTCCCTTTCTACCACTGATGGTGTAGCCAATGACTGGATGTACTATTTACCTACCAAAATTGGGGGCCGTAATGGCCTTAAGAGAATCTTTCTAGGGATTTTCTCCCCTAAATATTGAACTGCATCAATTAGAAAAGAAATATGTGGCATTAGGAAATCATAAAGAGAGACCCTTTAGAAATATTGGGAGAGATTCAAAACTATTTCCTCATGTTTCCCCCACCACCAAATTAGTGAACAATTTATAATACAAGACTTCTATGAGATATTACTACCATGGATTGTGGAATGATATACGCCGTAGCTGGTGGCTCCCTAGTTGATAAAAATACTTCCATCACTCGTGACGTAATAGATAACATGGATCAAAATAAACAACAATTTGGTACATGAAAAATTTCACCAACCTAAGTAGTTTATGAGGTAAGTCATTAATACCTATAAAAAAGGCAGATAATATAGTTGATGATATGCATACACTTCTAAGAAAATTACTTTGAGAACATGGTATCTCTTACTCTTCTTATATTCCATTAAATTGTGGTACATATTCTAATAACACTCATATTTTTTACCAGTTCCCATAGAATTAGGATTCATCTGAATCTTTTCCAACATTATTCCTTGGGAATCTATTCCAACAAGAATCTCCCATCAAGAAAGAACCATACATTACCAATCCAATCCCTGTTTGGAATACACTACAACAATACCGACAAAGAGGGAAAACGATATACTGTAAATAGAAATGGAATCAACATGGAAAAGGTATGCAAACTTTTTATCCTTAAAAATCATGAAATAATCCACCTCCTCTCAAATTTGAACCATGCCTTGAGGATATAGTGAAAAAAATGGAAACCATGAACCCCTAGTTCCAAAAAAACAATAAGCTATTCAAGACCTATGAAATCAAGTTGTAAAATTGGGAAACACCATTGGTGATATAAATATTCAAATTTCTGGACAACTACTATCCCAACCAATTGCTAATCCATAAAAATAGTTAATGTTTGTGTAATTACACTTCCTAGTGGTATATTTGTTTCTTTATCCAATGATTCTAACATAAAGTTATTCACCCATATTGAGAATTATATTTCCCTACACATAAAATATTCTAATGTTGAAAGACCAAACAAAAATGCAAAACAAAATTTATTTAGGATTCCACCAAACAAACCATTCCTCTTCTATTCCCACAAATACTCTCTAAATCATAGAATTTTTTTTGATAATGTGACTGATAAAGAGATAATGGATACATTTAAAAACGTACAGGTTAAAATTTATTTATGAGATGCAGTTAAACAAATCCCTTGATATTCCAAATCTTGCAATGAACTTTTTACCCATAGAAGAATGATGATATGGAATGAGAGATTCATCATTGGAAATAATGTATCATCCCTGACTCAACTAGCAATGCCATCAAAATTCAAGCATTTATGAACATTCATGATATATTTCACCATAGGGTATACATTAATTTCAGATTCTATAATGTATTTAGGTTCTTCAATTAATGTAATTCCTTAATTCATATACACTTCTATGAATGTTAGAGATCATTAACTGACAGGAATCATAGTGCAACTTTATATCCAGAGCACAACCCACCCATAAGGACTACTCAAGGAAGTCCTTATAAATGTGAAAAATATCATCTTCCCCACCCACATCTAGATTCCTGATATGGAGGATTCCCAAACCCAAGGTCATGATCCTCCTTTACTTGGGATTCCATTACTAAAAATAACAAAGATGATCATTAATGTTCACAATGGAATGTAGTCCATGGATTTTGGTGGGCTAAAGGTATGTTTTAACATTAATGATTCCATGAAACACCCCATTTAAGAGATATCCAATATTCATATCTATTTGATGGAAGTTATCTCTAATAAAACACACACACAAAATACTCTCATCAACCTATAATCAGATTTATTTTTCTCATATTCACCCATAGATGATTTGATTTTGGAATCATGTTTTGAGTGTTGTGTGTGTTATGAATGGTTTATATTTTGTGATTTAATTGACGAGTGAGTTCATTCTTTAGTAATGATGATTTTCAATGGTTCTTCATATCTAATTTCAATAGAATATCTATCCTTATAGAATATACAAGAGATGATAGACAGTTTCATGGACCTCACTCCCCCTAAACCCCCACACCCTCAATCTAAAAACCACTGGTGTTGGAATTAAAACCACTTGAATCTAATTGAAAATACTTCTATCATGAGGGTGTTTACAATTTTCCTTTTATTATTTCCAATAAACACTCTCAATATTTGCAATCAAAACTGCTGGACCTTTTTAGAGGGTGTAAAAAGGCAATAAGATGGACTTCGGAAGTAATTCCTAGAACTGTCTCATCAATTTGTATGAAACATGTACATTTATTGGATGAGTCTATGACCAAAAGGCAGGCTCAAGACCAGATGATTCCCAATCTCCATGAAGAGGTAAAATTGGAAGTCTATTAATTACTTGATGTTGGGATTATTTTCCCTATATCTAATAGTAAATGGGTTATTCTAGTTAAAATTGTGCCTAAATACTATAATAACAATAGTTTCTAATGAAATTAATTAATTAGTTCCATCACATGTTCAAAGTATTTGTCGAGTCTATATTGACTATTTTCAACTGAATCAAGCAACACAAAAGGATCACTTTCATCTACCTTTCATTGACCAGATGTTATAAATATTGGGTTGTATGTCCCATTATTGTTTCATTGATGACAATTTGGGTTATTTTCAAATCCATATAGCCCATGAGGGTAAATGTAAGACAAAATTTACCTATCCATTTCAAACATTTAGGTACAAAAGGATTTTTTGGTCTCTGTAATGTTGTTGGTTATTTTCAGCGATGTATGTTGAGTATTTTTTCTGAGTACCTAGAGAATTATGTGGATATTTTTATGGATGATTTCACGGTATATGGACCATCCATTGATGACTATTTTGAACAAATAGGTTCTCTCCAGTTTTATTTCATTGAAAAACATCTCATATTAAATTACGTGAAATGACAGTTCTTGGTTGAGTGGGGGACAGTTCTTGGGAATGTTATTTCAAAAGAAGGAATTCAAGTGGATAAAAAAACATGAAATAATTTCTACCCTTTAATATACAAAATGTTTTTGTGAGGTGTGATATTTCTTGGGTCATGCTTGTTTTTATTGTAGATTAATTAGAGATTATTAAAATTTCACTACAGTTACCTTGATTGTTGAAAAAGGGATCTGAATTGTTTTTAAATTTTTTTGATAATTTTATCAATTCACTAAAAATGAGTCTCACGTCATCTCCCATCATCCAACCACCGTGGTGGGATCTTACCTTATAACATATGTGTGATGCCTCTAGTTTTACAGTGGTGGAAGTTATATCAAAATAAATTGATATTTATCCTTATGTCATTGCATTTGACACATGAACCCTTCACCATGACTAGGAAAACATCACATGCACTAAAAAGAACTTATTTCTATAGTGTTTTCCTTGTAAAAATTATGTTCATATCTTATTAAGTCAAGATTCATTGTGTTTTATGATCATGCAGCCCTTTTTTCTACTAAAGAAACCCAAATCTAATCCCTGCCTCATTTGATGGGTGCTCCTCCTCTAGGAGTTTGACCATGATATTTGAGATAAAAGAGGAGTGGAAAAAAGTTGTAGATAACCACATTAGTAGGATTTATATACCACTAGGACATCAGGTTGACACACCTATCCCCATTGAAAAATTTACCCACATGAAAACCTTTGTGATGTTGTAGACCTTACCCCCGGGTATGCAGACATTATGAATTTTCCTACGATATCTAGTGTCCCCACTAATTTCGTAACATCACAATCCCAGAGACTTAAGAATAATACTTGATGGTACATTTGGGATGACCCATATTTGAGGAGAATTTGTAATAACCATTGTTTTTATCAGTGTTTCCCAATCCATGATTTCACCTCTATTTGTACCTTCTACCATACTTTTTCATGTGGGGGAAACTTTGGCTGTCAACATACAGCTCGAAAGTTCCATGACTCAATAATTTATTGGACATGTTTTTATAGAGATTCCCATTGGTTTTTATTTTCTCTAAATGATTTTAATTAATTGGGAATATCTCTTAGATGAATGGAATACCCCAACAACCCATGTTATTTTGTGAGCTCTTCAATGCGTGGTGCATTTAATTTATGAGGACCTTTCCTAATTCATTTGGCTTTGTGTATATCTTATTGACTGAGGACTATGTGTCTAAATGGGTGGATGAGAAGGCTACTAGGACTGATGAATCTAGAGTGGTTGTTGATAATGTGAGGTCCCATATTTTTAGTAGGTTTAGAATGTTGAGATTTATCATTGGTGATCACATTTCACATTTTTCCAATAGTTATAGGAAAACATTTCATTGTATGTATGGGTTTTTTCATAATGTGTCCATAGCATATCACCCCAAACTTATAGGAAATCAAAAATCAAAAATTAGCATGTTAAATTATTCTTGGAAAAATGCTAAAACTCAATCGGAAATATTGGAGTTTGTTATTGAATGATGCACTTTGGGCGCACCGTGTAGCTTTTAAAACACCAATCAGAATTTTACCACAAAGGATTTTGTTTGGAATGTAATTCCATCTCCCAGTAGCGGAATAACATCATTCATATTTGGATGTTAAAAAATTTAATATGAATCACTCAGATATAGGTGAGAAAATAAATTTGGATATTCCAGAGTTGGATGAAATTTCACATGATGTATATGAGAACTCCAGAATCTATAAAGAGTAGAAAAAGGCTATCCATGATGGGATGATGAATCATCTGATGTTTCATATTGGTGAGAAGGTTCGCATGTATAGTTCCATGATAATTCACCACCTAGGTAAGCTTCATTCTCTATGGCTTGGTCATTATACGTGTATTGATGTTTACCCTTTCGGTTATATACATGTTTTCCATGAGAAGAGTGGATATAGGATTTCTATTAATTGGAAGAGGATCAAAAAACTCAGAGGATTTTAAAAAGCATATTGTGGAGGAAATCCAATTGATAGATACCACATATGACACCACTTAGAAGGTTGTCCCTTCACCCTACCTTTATTTCCTTGTTTATTTATATAAAATACTTTCAT
This sequence comes from Viscum album, assembly GCA_963277665.1. Classification (NCBI taxonomy): domain Eukaryota; kingdom Viridiplantae; phylum Streptophyta; class Magnoliopsida; order Santalales; family Viscaceae; genus Viscum; species Viscum album. The sequence goes on from CAUJRU010000532.1 coordinate 330,315, forward strand.
TGAGGTAAATGTAATTTTTAGGTGTGGGGAGGGTGAAATGATATAGTTAGGATAAAAAAACAAAAAAATATGTTATCATTTTTTAAAATTTCACTATTTTGTTTTTTTAAATGAACATTGAACAGAAAAAGAATGTCCAAAATAATTTTTCATTCTTGAGTCGATTGTGTGAAATAATCCATTATTTTTTGAATAATGTTTTCCAAATTAATTTACAAGTGGAATATTTTTCTTGAATTTTTATTTTCAAATTATTTTTAGGTCTTTAATGGATTTTTGAATCCGAGGCCTCACTATCAGTGAACAATATTTTAATTGCTTCCCAAGAGACATTATAAGCCCTTTATTGTGTGTTACTCTTTTTAATCACAGTCTTGAGAGTCTCGAGTATTGTACATAAACTAAAAATTTCCATGATTTGGCTTCTATCTACAAGAATCATGTATTGTACATTCATGATAGAGGCAATCATTCCGCAAAATTCCAATTATACAATTAACCTCTATTTTAAAATCTTGTACATTATATCCTTATTTAGCCTTAGATAACATGGAATGCCTATTTGGTAGCCACATTACGAGCTAATTAATCCCTACCTACTCATCTCTTATGTATATTCTTGTTTTATTATAGAAAGTTATGGGAGGGAAGTTCTTTCCATGTAAATTATAGGGAGATAATCATTGATATTAGTTGGTATAAATGGTGCCTACATTTTCCTTGGTTAGTGGGTTCACACACCAATTTTATCATTGTTTTATACGTGTTTACCTATTTATCTCTAATGAAAATTTTAAAAAAATAGTTCTGAACATTGAAAAAATATAATAAAAACAAAAAAAATGGAGAAAAGAGGATGTTTATTCATTATTATTCGTTGATCGACTACGACCCAAAAAATAGACAATGTAGATTATGAGTTAGGAGTGATAAAAATTATAATGGGTTTGAGTGTGTACATTCATTGTGAACACTTTCAGAATATTAACCGGCTTTTTACTAGAGAGATTAAAATAGTCATATTCTCCCTTTTATTTTTAATCATTAAATCCTACAAAACTAGGAATATTATAACAACCTGTTGGAATCCCTCTTTAGTAGAATACTAGTTTCTTCTAGTAGAGAATGTATAATCTTGAATTGAATATGGTAATATCACATGGAATTTGGAGAAAAAGAATAAATCTAAATTCATATGTTCCTTGAGTGAAGTTGTAAAATATCTATGTGAGGTATGTTGCAACTTATTGCATGGGAAAATGAATGATGTTGAACAAATTAAAATGTGAGAGAGAGAAAATTCTAGGAAAATTTATTTCATAAATGAGAAATGATGAATTTAATCTCATAATAATCTTGAAAAATTTATCTCCTTTGATTTATGAATGGGACATGATTAAGATATAAGCCTTTTCCTAGGAGTGAAAATGTTTACATGTATGGTTGTGATCATACCCCGATTCACTATTTTGTATCGCCCTTATACCAATGAATTAAACAGGTTTTGTATTGAATATTATAATTATAATATCAAATTTTACTTTATGATTAATTATATAATTTTATTCATTTTAGTGTTAAAAAGGGAAATTTCACTTTTTTTTATGATTTCATTTATGTTGGAGGTAATTTGGAGAGCCCACAATGATTTGGAAGGAAAAAAGGCCCAAAATACATAGAATCTCATGAACACATGTTAATTATTTTGCATGAACCAATGAATAATTACATAAAAAGGGATGATGGTTTGTGATATGACCATATCTATGTGGGATAACACTTTATGAAGGAACTAATCTCAATTTTTTCGTTAAGAGGCTCATCCAAGATGATCTATCCAATAAAAGGAATCTGCATATAGTCAATGGTTTGCCTCTATATTTTGGAAATATGGATTATTATTTATGAAATATTTTCGTAAAATATTACATGGAGAGAAAATGTCTCGGACAATAACTTTTTAGTTCTATCCAATGTAATTGAAGGCATTTTGACCACCCAAAACCAGTGGCAAGAGGATTCTAGAAATCATGTTTCCCAAAACAACCTCACACTTTTCCTATAAATTGGCACCATGGGTACCTGATTTGGTAGTTTGATTAGGATCCTCTGTGTTTCCATTTTGGAGTCCCCAGGGAGCAATCTAACGAATCCTAGATGTTATGTAGTCCATCATATGTTCTATTTCAAAATCTCTTTCCTACTCACCTCCTATGGAGTTCTAATCTTTTAATGATCACCCAAGAGTGAACATGATGTAATCCCAAGCTTCATGTTTGTATTATTATAAATTATATTTTTAATTCTAGGTTGTATTTTTATATTATTAATACTTAATTCTTATTAAATTTAGTTATGTAATGTAATTTTATTCTCAATCTCATATTATCATGTTTATGGGTACCCTGTAATGTTATATTTCACACATCATTCAACCATTTTCTCCCCCCTTTCAATTAATGTGTTTGTGAGGTTCATATTGGTCAATTGAACTCACAAAATCACTCTCAAGTACATGTACATTTTAATCATGGTGTCAACAATAAATAACATTAAAACCTTGACATAACATCAAGTTCTTCATTTTTTTCCTTGGTGTGTTTTAGTTATGAATTCAAACACAAATCACCAAATCATTAGTGGTGTCCGGTGAATAATTGATTGTATTAAAATTAACCATAAGAGGTATCCTAGAATAAAATCAGTAACATTATGTTACGAGGTTTTACTATCCAGGGATTAACAGATCTACTCCATTTATCTTCAAGCAATGATGGATGAGCATCATGAGAATTCCATAGCTGGTCAAGGTTAATTAATTTTGTTAATTTCTACATGGTTTGATCACTTAATTTTTTCCTTTTTCATATTAAATTATCAAACAACATGTTTTCCAAAATCGAATTCTATTTACCTTTTTTATAATCACAACTATATTTTTGAATTAATGATTTAAGGCTCCATTAAGAAATGACCAAGGGTTACTGTTATACTGAAGAAATTCTAGTAAAATAAGTACCTAATTTGGCATGCTAGATAATGCAATCAAATTTTGGAACTGTGGCTGGGACGCGAAGGTCATTTTTTTCCTTTCACTCTTTTTATTAAATTGATACTACTTTTGATATCCCCTTTATTTATTGTTTTTGTTTTTGTTTTTTCTTGTTTTTTGGGTCATTTCACTCTCTCTTTATTCTTCTTCTTCATCTCTCTCTCTCTATCATTATGTAGTATAAAATTGTATTTTATTTTCTCTTTTAACTCTTATTAGTTATTTTATTTTATACATGTTCAATCATTAAAAGGAAAAAAATACAAAAAATGTTCACAACATATTTGCATGACCCGATCAAAAAAAATAGCTTTAATTTGAACTATAAATTGAAAAATACAACTCACTCAAAAATCAGGTCATTTAGAGTATGTAAATCATGTAACACTAATGAACCCCTTATGGAAGAACAAGTTTTCCTAAACCAATAAAAAAATTGAACCCAATCAAACTCAATTAAACATGGATGTAAATAATCAAACCATAAAACAACTAACCACCTCAAATATAGAGTACCAAACTACATCTATCCAATATCCAAAGGTAGAAACAATATTTGAACTGAGATCAGGCCTCATACACATACATCCTAAATTCCATGGTCTTCCCGGTGAGGAACCTCAAAAACATATCAATGGGTTTCAAATAGTGTTTTATACAATGATACCCCAAAATGTATTTGAGGATCTAATTATGTTTAGGGCCTTCCATATATCCCATTGATGGTGTAGCCAAAGATATGTTTTAATATATGCCTACCATAATTTGTTTATGGAATGACCTTAAAACACTCATTATAGATATGTTATTCCCTTCCCGCTGAACTACATTAATTTAAAATGAAATATGTGCCATTAGCCAATCAAAAGGATAGACCCTTCTGGAAAATTTTGGGAGAATCAAAAGACTTTTTTCAAGTTTCCCCCACAACCAAATTAGTGAAAAAATTATAATTGAATACTTATATGAGTGACTAATACCCATGGATCATGGAATGATAAATGATGTAGTTGGTAGTCCCCTAGTTGATAAAACTCCTTCCACCACTCGTGACTTAATAGCCAACATGGCTAAAAATTCCCAACAATTTTTCACGTGGTAAAATTCACAATCCCAAGGAGTTTATGATGTATTGTATTCATCCCAAGAACAAAAGGTGGATAATAAACTTTATGAGATTCATACCCTTATATGAAAATTAGATCAAGCACAAGGTAACTCACAGTCATCTTCTATTCCACTAAATTGTGTTATTTGTTCTGATAACACTCATTTCTCTTACTAGTTCCCATAAAATCATATTCCTCTGAGTATTTTGTCACAATATTACCTACGATTCCATTCCAACAAGAATATCCCTACATGAAAGAACCATTCAGGCCCAATCCAAACCTCGATTGGAAAGCCCAACCATAATACCAACACGAAGGAACCTTGAGCTATCCAAAACAGAACTAGTATCAAAAAGTATAAGCTATAAAACCTTCTTATCCTTATACATAATGAAAAAATACCCCTCCCAAATATGTTGCAAGAATCGAGGATATGGTGAAGAAAATGGAAACCAAGAACCTCCAGTTCCAACATAACACACAATCGGCTTTTCAAGACCTACGAACTCAATTAATGGAATTAAAAAACACCATCGGTGAGATAATGGTGAAATGTTTTGGAAAACTACCATCCAAACCAGTTTATCATCCAAAATACAATGGTGATGTCTTTCTAATAAAAACTTTTAGTGGTAAATAAGTTTCTTCTTCCAATGAATCTACCCAAAAGGTATGTCCCACAATTCAAAAATTTATTTTTCTACACATAAAATATTCTAATGTCGAAAAAAAGAATAGAAATTCTAAAAAAAATTAATGTTTATTCCACAGACAAACCATTCCTCTTCCATTCCCCAAAATAAACTCTAAATATAATAAAAAAATTTAAATTGAGATAGATTAAGAGATAATGGATATATTTAAAAAGGCACAATTTAACATTCCTTTAATGGGTGCACTTAAATAAATCCCGTGATATTAAAAATGTCTTAAATCACATTGTAACAATATATAAGGTTGTAGGGGAATGATATAGTATACCTAGGAAGAGATGTATCATCCTTGATTTAACCATAAATTCCAACCAAATGAAAGGATCAAGGAATATTCTAGATACTTTGCACTATAAAGGAGACATTCATTTTTGATACTATCGAACATTTAGGTGCTTCAATTAATGTAATACCTTAATATGTGTACACCTCTATGATGTTTAGATAGAATCAACAAGAAGTAATCATAGTAAAACATGCCAACCAGAGCATAACACACCCATCAAGAGGGGTCTAGGAAGTCCTTGTAAAAGTTAAGAATCTCATCTTCCCTGCTGACTTTTACATTCTTAAGATGGTGGATACCCAAACCCAATGTCGTGCTCCTATAATACATGGGAGTATATTCCTAAAAAAAAAACAATCCTCAATGTTCATAATTATATTCTCTCTATGTTGTTCGGTGGAGAAAAGGTAAGTTTTAACATTCTTGATTCCCTAAAACAACCCAATGAAGATCACTCCAATCTTCCTGTCTATTTGATGGATGTAATCTATAATAAAACCCACACATAAAAGTATATCTTTGACCCATACTCTGATTTATTTTTATCTTCATTAGCCTTAGATAATGTGAGTTTAAATTCAGGTTTTGAGTGTTGTGTGGTTTCATAAAAGTAAATTTTATGCCATAATAAATTATTGTGTTCATTCTGAGGTTCCCATGATGGTAGATGATTCTAGAAATCTCATTTCAACAGAGTCTCTATCATTAGTGAATAAACATGAGATGATACACAGCTTCATGGACCTTACCCCCCATAAATCCCCTCCTTCAATCTAAAAACCACTGGTTTTGGAATTAAAACCACTTCTATCTAATTTAAAATAAGAATATCTTGAGGGAATTGACCAATTTCCCATCGTTATTTAAAATAACCTGTCTCTATAGTAGGAATCAAAACTGGTTGACCATTTGAGAGAGTGTAAAAGGGAGATATTATGGACTTTGGAAGATATTCCCAGGATTAGTCCATCTATTTTTATTAACATATACTTTTCGATGGTGAGGATAAGCCCATAAGGTAGTCTCAATGCTGGTGGAATCCCATGCTCATTGAATTGGTAAAATTAGAAGTCAGTAAATTACATACTGTTGGGATCATTTGTCCTATATCTGATAGTAAATGGGTTATCCTAGTTCAAATTGTGTCTAAAAACTAGAATAATAGTTATTTCTACTAAATTGAATGAATTTGTTCCATCATGTGTTCAAAACAGTTGGTGAGTCTATATTGACTACTGCTGACTAAATCACGTCATGAGAAAGGATCACTTTCCTCTACATTTCATTGACCAGATGTTATAAATATTGTCTTGTAAGTCCCATTATTGTTCCCTTGATGGGTATATTGGTTATTTTGAAATCCATAGTTTCCCTGAGGGTCAAGAAAAGACAAAATTTACCTATCCATTTGGAACATTTTCTTACATAAAGATGTCATTTAGTCTATATAATGTGCCCAATACTTTTGAGTTATGTATATTGAGTATTTTTCTATGTACCAAGAGAATTTCATGTATGTTTTTAGGTGGGATTTCACAGAATATTGAACTTTATTTGAAAACTTTTTGGAACACCTGGGTTACATCCTACATCATTTCATTGAAAAAGATATTTTATTAAATTAAGGGAAATTACATTTGATGGTTCAACAGGGGATAGATCATGGGAATCTTATTTCAGAGTAGGGTATTCAAGGGGATAAATAAAAAATTAAATTAATTTAACCCTTCCATTCCCATAATGTGTTCCTTAGGTGCAATATTTCTTAGGCCATTCTGGTTTCTACCGCTAATTAATTAAATAATTTAGTAAGATTGCACTTCCCTTATCTCAATTGTTTAAAAAAGTCTCTGATTTTTTTTTTGGAAAAAAATGTAAAGATTCTATCAATTCACTAAAAATTAGTCTCACATTACCTAAAATCATCCAACCACCAAGGTGGTATCCTCATTTTGAACTTTTGTGTGATGTTTCTATCATTGCAGTTGGGGAAGTTTTACCACAAAGGGTTGAGATGTCTCTTCATGTTAATGCATATGCCTCATGTACCCTTGACACTACCAAGGAAAACTATAGAACCATTTATTAATATCATCATTATATTGGGTTGGCCTTGGATGAATTATGCTCATTACATATTGGGTAAAAAATAATTTTATTTTCTGATCATGATGCCCTTCATTTTCTCCTAAAGAAACATAAAGCTAAGCCCCGCCTTATTTGGTGGATGATCCTCCTCAAAAAGTTTGACCTTGAAATTTATGATAAGAGAGGACAGGAAAAACTAGTATCTAACCACAGTATTAGTATTTCCCAATCACTGGACCATCATATTGACTCATCAATCCCCATTATTGAATTATTCCCTCCAGAGACTGATTGTGATGTTGTGGACCTTACCCCCTGGTATGTAGACATTGTGAATTTTCATTCTACATATATGCTCCAAAATAATTTTATCATTTTAAAATCCCAGATAATTAAGCCTGATTATTGATGGTACATTTTGGATAACCCATATTTTGGGATAATTTTTAGTGACCAAGTTGTTTGTTGGTGTGTCTCTAACCATGAGTTAACCTCTATTTTGACATTCTACCACACTTTGTTTGTGGGGGACACATTGTCTCTAAATATGTGGATCAAAAGTTCCTTGACTCAAGAATTTATTTGATAACATTGTACAGAGATTACCATCCTCTTTCTAAGTCATGTACTCAAAGTAAATTCAGAGGAAATATCTCCAATAGGAATGAAATTCCAAAAAAAAACCCATGTTTTTTGTGAGATATTAAATTAATGGGGAATTGACATCAGGGGTTATATTCCTAATACATTTGGCTTTGTGTATATCTTCTTGACTGTGCACTATGATTCTAAATTGGTGGATGAAAAGGCTACTAGGACTGATGACTCTCGAGTGGTTGATGATTTTGTGAGGTCCTAGATTTTCTGTAGGTTTTCTTTGCTGAGATTTTTCATTAGTGGTTAGGGATCCCCTTTTTAAAACTGAGAGATGAAGAAATTTATTCATAAGTATGGGGTTCTTGACAAAGTCTCTATATCATATCACCCCCAAACTAATGGACATGAGGAAATATCAAATCGGTAAGTAAAGTAATTCCTAGAAAAAATGGTACAACCAAAAAGGAAATATGGGTGTTTGGGATTGGATGATGCACTATGGGAATAGCGTAATCCATTTAAAACCCCAGTCAGAATTTCACCATATATGATTGTGATTAGAAATTCATGTAACCTCTCAGTAGTGGGGGAGTACCATGCATATTGTTCTGTTAAATAACACAATATGAATCTTTTAGATGTAGGTGATCATATGAAGTTACAGATTTAGGAGTTGAAGAAAACATATAAGATGCATATGAGAACTCTGGAATCTATATATAAAATACAAAGGATAACCGTGGGGGTATGATTCAATAGTTGATGTTTCATATCATTGAGAAAGATCCCATGTACAATTCCCTGAAAAATCTCTATCCAAGTAGGCTTTGTTTCTGAGGTCACAATCCATATACTGTTATTGATGTTTACCCTTTTGGTGCTATATAGTTTTTGGCTGAGAATTGTGTAATGAGGTTTAATGTCAAATGGAAGAGGCACAAAAACTTATTTGAGGATTTTTCAAAACATCTTATTGATGAAATATTATAGATAGATGCCACATATGGCTTTACTTATTAGGATATCACTTCTACATACCATTATTTACTTGTATATTTATTTAAAATAATTTCATTAAAGGAAATTTATTTCCTAGCTATAGAGGACGGTGACATGTCATATTTAAGAATAAAAAAATTAAAACAAAAAATGTGTTTTCATTTTTTATTTATTTTTCATTATTTTGTGTTTTTATATAAACCTTGAACATAAAAAGAATATTCAAAATCATTTTTCATTCTTGAGTCGATTATTTATAAAATTCCATAGTTTTTGTAAAAATGTTTTCAAATGAATTATTATGTGAAACTTTTTCCTAGAATTTGTATTTTCAAATCATTATTAGGAGTTTAATGGATTTTTTAACCCCATTCATAATGAGCACTAACATATATTTTTATCCCTTACCCAAGAGACATTCTAATCCCTTTATTGTATGTTTTTCCTTTTAATCACTTTCTTGAGAGTCTCGGGTCATATAGAGATACTATAATTTTTATAGATTCTATTTGTAGCCATAAGATTCAATTATGAAATATTCATGATAGAGGCAGTCATTCATTGAAAATAAATTTGTTCAATTAAACTCAATTTTTGGGTACCTTGACATTTTATCCTTTTTAATCTATAGAGACCAAAAAATGCCTATAAGGTAGCCACACTATAAGCTAATTTATCCCTAACTACCCATATCTTGTTAATATCATTGCTCTATTTTCTGAAAGTGTGGGAAAGATGGTTTTCCCATGGGAATTCAGGGGAGAGAATAATTATTATGGGTTGATATAAATAGTGCATACATTTTCCTTTGGTAGTGGGTTCAGATGCCATATTGCATCATTGTCCTACACATGTTTTCATCTTTATCTCATATGAAAAGTGTAAATAAATATATAGTTCTTTACATTGAGAATAGAACAAAAAGAAAAAAATTGAGAAAAGAAGAAGTTTAATCATTATTATTCACAGGTCTGTTGTGTCCCACACAAATAGAAAATGGGGATAATGAGTAGGAAGTGATACACATTGTGTGGGGTTTACTATGAACATAAATTTTGATCCCATGATGAGTTTTTAAAAGTTTCCTTATAAAAAGGTTAAAACACTCCTCTTTTGCCTCAAATTTTAAAAAATAAAATCTTATAAACCCTTGAACCTTATTACTACATGTTGGAAGTCATCTTTAGTTGTACACTGGTTTATTTCAGTAGAGAATGTAGAATATTAGAAATCATATGGTTAGATCACATGTACTCTAGGACAATATAATAATTCTACTTTAATATTCTCCTTGAGTGAGGACTGAAATTTTCATTGTGAGTTATGTTCTGACATGTTGTATGGGTTAAAAAATAACTTCGATCAAATTTGAATGTGAGAGAAGAAAAATGATAAGAAAATTGATATCATTAACGAGACCTGAGGAGTTTAATTTCATAATAATCATAGATATTTTGTCACCATTTATTTATTAATGGGATTTGATTAGGATATAAGACTTTTCCTAGGGGTGAAAATATTTAGGTGTTGTGTTGTGATCATACCACGATTCACTATTTTATTTCACCATTATACAAATATATTAAACTAGTTTTGTATTTAAAATTATAACTATAATAAAAAAATTCACATAATGATTGATTGAATAATTTTTTCTTTTCCTTGTTAGAAAGGTATATTTCACTTTTTTGGATGATTTCATTAATATTGGAGGTGATTTTTAGAGATTACGATCATGTAGATGGAAAATGGCCCAGACTACATGGATGATCATTAACACATGTCAATTTTTTTCATGATCATAAAAAACAAGTGAATCCAAATGAGATTATATTATCTACGCTGATCCAACAATCCATTAGCTACAATATTAATGAAGTTATTGAATCTCAATTCTTCCATTAAGTGGCCCCTAATAACTGATCATTCCAATAAAATTAATCCACACAGTGTCAAAAGTTTTCCTATATATGTTGGAAATATATATTTTTATAAACAATATATAGCCTCCAAAAATTACATGGAGATAGAAAGGGTGTCTCCAATAACTTTTGATTCTGGTCAAAAGTGATTTATCAATTTTTGACCACCCAAAACCATAGACCAAGATGATTCTTGAATTCATGGTGCCCAAAAATGAATCCCTATTTTTCTTTTAATTGGTAGCTTGGGCACTCCATTTGGATGTTTGACCAAAGGGAAATTTTCTTCCATTTTGGAGTCCCAATGGAGTCCCACACTAAATCCTAGATTTTTTTGTAGACTATGGGATGTGTTAAATCAAAATATCATTCTACCTCCCCTCCCATGGAGTTCTAAACTCCTCTTGATCACCTGAGGGAAACACAATTTTATCCTGAGCTTCATGTTTGTAATATTTTTAATGATCATTTTAATTCCAGGTTATATGTTGTTTTTATTAATTCTCTATTATTATTTAATTGAGTTCTTTATTGTTATGTTATTATCATACTCATATGATAATGTTTTTGGGTACCATTTCCTATTATGTTTCACACAACATTCATCCCTCATTCAATTATGTTGTTTGTGTGGTTCATTTCGGTCAATTGAACACAAATAATCACTTTCAAGGCCATGAAAATTTATTTCATGGTATCAAAAATAAATAACATAAAACATGGATAGAACATTAACATCTTCATGTCTTTCCATGGTGATTATCGGTTATGAAGGTGAACACAAATCACCCAATCATTGGTTGTATACGGTGAATAATTGTGTTTGTTCGACTAAACCCTATGAGGTATCCTAGCATAAACATAGTAACATTGTGAAACTTGGTGTTACCAAATTGGGTTTTAAATTTTTATACCCTTTATATTGAATCATTTAAGAATGAGAATCATGAGAATTCCTTGGGTTGATCACGATTAATTAATTTTGTTAATTTCCACTTTATTTTATCACTTTATTTTTTCCATTTGGCATATTAAATTATCATACCCCAAGTTTTCACAAATCCCATTCCCATTGCATTTTTATATTTAGAACTGTATTTTTGAATTAATGGTCTAAGGATCCATCGAGAGAGGAACAAGGGTAACTGCCATACAACATAAATTCTAGTAAACTAATCATCTAAAATGATGTTCTCGACAATGTGACCGAATTTTGGCATTGTGTCTGGGGAGCCATGATTAATTTTCTCCTTTAAATGTTTTATTTTATTATTACTACTTTCGATACCCCCCCCCCCCATTTACTATTTTGTTTTTTGTTTTGGTTTTTGTTTTTGTTCGTTTTTGTGTGTTCTTTCTCTCTCTATCTTTTTCTGTTTCTCTCCCTCTCACTTGTTTTGTAGTATAATATTATATTTTCTTTTCTACATCCACTCTTCTTAATTTATTTTAATGTATCCATCTTCAATCATAAAAGGATAAAATTATGAAAAAAATTCACATCTTATTTTCATCACCTGATCGGAAAAAGTAAAATTGCTTGAATTTGATCTATAAATTGAGAAGACAATTCACTCACATATCTGGTCATCTAGTGTAGGTCAATCAAGTAAAACTAAGGAATGCCTTGGGGAACCTCAGGTAATCCAAAACCAATCAAAAATTGAACCCAATCTAACCCAATAAAATGTTGCTTCAAATAATCAAACATTAAAAGAATTGACCACCCTGTATGTGGAGTACAAAATTGTGTACATCCAATATCCTAAGAAAGAAACCAACATTGAGATGAGATCGTGCATAGTCCACATATATCCAAAATTCCATGGTCATCCTAGTGGGGACCTTCATAAACATCTCATGTGGTTTCACATAGTGTGCTTCATAAGTAATCCCCAAAATGTATCAGAGGATCTCATTTAGTTTAGGGCTTTCCCTTACTCCCTTGATGGTGTAGCCAAAGAATGGATGTATTGTTTACCTACCACAATTGGGGTATAGAATTTCCATAAATGACTCTTTCTAGATAATTTGTTCCCTGACTCGTGAACATCGTCAATTAAAAAATATATGTAGCATTTGCAAATCACCAGGAGAGACCCTTCATGAAGATTGGGAGAGATTCAAAATACATTGCTCAAGTTTCCCCCACCTCCAAATAAGTGATAAATTTGTTATTCAACACTTCTATGAGGGAATTTCCCCATGTATCATGGAATTATAGATGTTTTAGCATGTGGTTCCCTAGTTTATAAAACTCCTTCTGCCTTCTGTGACTTAATAGCCAACATGGAAGAAAATGCACAAAGATTTGGTACATGAGAAATTGCACCAACCTGAGGAGTTCATGAGGTAGGTAATTCATCCAAAGAACAAAAGTTAGATAATAAATTTAATGATATTCATACACTTATAAGTAAATTATCTAAATCACAATGTAACTTACACTATTCTTCTATTCCATTACATTGTTGTATTTGTTCTCATTACACTCATTTTTAACAAGTTCCCACAACTTCAGTATTCATATGAGTCTTATGCAGTAGTATTCCATGGGAATCAATTCCAAAAAGAACCTCCCATAAAGAAAAAACCATTCAGACCCAATCTAAAACCTGGGTGGAAATGAAAACCACAATACCAATAAGGAGGCATCTCAAGATACCCAAAATGTAGTTGGTATCAACAATTCCAAGAAATGAAACCTTCTTATCCTTCAACATCAAAAAAATAATCATCCTCCTCCCAAATCTAAACCAAGCCTCAAGGATATGGTGATGAAAATGGAATCCCAAAACATCCAGTTCAAATAGACCACACAATCCACTATTCAAGACCTACAAACTCATGTGGGGAAATTAGAAAACACCATTGATGATATAAAGATGAAAGGTTGAAGAAAAATAATATCCCAACAAATTGATAATACAAAAGAAAAAGGTAATTTCTGGGTAATAAATCTTCTTAATTTTAAAGTTGTTTCATCATCCTTTGATTCTACCCAAAAGGTATGTACCCCTCTTTAAAACAATATTTACCTATAATTAAAATATTCTAATGTTGAAAAAAAACAAAAAATCTAAACAAATTTTCATTGAGGATTCCACAAAACAGCTCCTCATCCATTCCACCAAATACTCTCAAAATAAAAATAATATTTTTGATAATTATATTGTTAAATAGATAAATGATAAATTTAAAAAGGTATAAGTTTTAATTCATTTACTGGATGAATCTAAACAAGTCCATTTATATAACAATATTCTTAAAAACATTTTACTCATATACAAAGTCTAAAGGGGAATGAGAGATTAATGCTGGGAAGGAATGAGTCAGCCTTGGTTCAACCAGCAATTCCATCCAAATGCAAGGATCTGGGAACATTAATGATACATTTCACCATAGTGGAGACATTATTTTATGATTTTATGATAGATTTAGGTGATTTAATTAATTTAATTCTATACACTATGTACACTTCCATATAGTTTGGATATCTCTAACCGACGGAAATCATAGTGAAACATGCTAACCGGATCACAAAAAACCCATCAAGAGTGGTTGAGGATGTCCTTCAAAATGTGAATAATCTCATCTTCCCTAATTAATTATATATTTTTGAGATGGTGTAAAACTGAACCCAAGGTCATGCTCCTTTTATACATGGTATTCCATTCCTAAAAACAGAAAATATGATCATCAATTTTCACCATCGTATGTTATCAATGGAGTTTGGTGAACAAAATGTATGTTTTAACATTCATGATTCATGAAACACCCCATAGAAGAGAAATCAAATATTCCTATCTATTCGATGGAAGTTCTCTCTAATGAAACACACACACAAAATTCTATCCTCAATCCATACATTGATTTATTATTATCTTCTTCTGCCTTGGAGGAATTGAGTATATATTCATGTTTTGAGTGTGATTTGGTTTTTGAAAAGTGTAAAATTTGTGATTTAATTGATGAGTGTGTTCATTCTGAGGTACCCATGACCATAAATGATTCTAAAAATCTAATTTCAATATATTATTTATCCATAGATAATAGAAATGAGAAAATAGTCAGTTTCATGGACCTCACTCCCCCTAAATCCCCTCCCATAATCCAGAAACCAACAGTGTTGAAATAAAATCACCTATATCTAATTTAAAATATGCATATCTTGAGGGTATTGACCAATTGGACATTATTATTTCCAATAACATCTCTCTCTACAGTAGGAATAAAAAATGCTTTACCCTTTAAGAGAGTGTAAAAAGGTGATAGGATAGACTATGGAAGATATTCTCAAAATTATCCAATGTATATTATTCACCATATACATTTGAATGATGTGGCTATTCTCATAAGGTAGAATAAACTACAGTTGAATCTCACTCTCCTTTAATTAGTAAACATGGATGTAAGCAAATTACTTGTTTCTAGGATCATTTATCCTATACTTGATATTAAATGGGTTAGACTAGTTAAAACTATACACAAATAAAATGGAATAACTGTAGTGTCTAATGAAAACAATGAATTGGTTCTAACACGTTTGAAAAAGAGTTGGAGAGTCTTTGTTGACACTAGTGGACTAAATGAAGCCACATTAAAGGATCACTTTCCTCTACATTTCATTGACCGGATGTTATAAATATTGACTATTAAGTCCCATTATTTTTTCCTTGATGGCTATTTGGTTTTTTCTTAAATCCATGTAGCTGTTGATGATCAAAAAAAACATTAACCTATAAATTTTGAACATTTTCATATATAAGGATGCCTTTTGGTCTCTGTAATGCACCCAGTACTTTTCAGGTATGTATGTTGAGTATTTTTATTTAGTAGATATATAATTGGATGGATATTTTTATGGATTATTTCATAGTTTATGGAACTTCCTTTGATGGATGTTTGGCCCACCTTAGTTCTATCCTCCTTCATTTCAATGAAAAAGACCTCATATTAAATTACGACCAATTATATTTTATGGTTTATGGGGATAGTACATGGGAATGTTATTTCAAATGAGGCATTTCATGTGGGTAAAAAAAATTAATTAATTTAAACCCTCCCATATCAAAAATTTGTTCGCGAGGTTTGATCTATGATGGGTGATGCTGGTTTTTTCTGTTGGTTCATTGGATACATTAGTAAGATTGCACTTTCCTTATCTCGATGGTTACAGAAGGACTCTGATTTTTTAAATAAAATGATTGAGGATTATTTCAATTTACTAAAAATGAGTCTCATATCACCACCCATAATTTAACATCTAAGGTGGGATATTTATTTCAAATATATGTGAGATGCCTCTAACATTTTAGTTGTATTATTTTTATCACAATGGTATTATAAGTTTCCATATATAATTTCATATGCCTCGCATACTAGTGACCATGCCCAAGAAAACTACAAAACCTCTAAAAAGGAACTTCATTCAATTGGGATTTTCTTGAAATAATATCGTTCAGATCTTAAAGGGTAAAAAATAACTTCCTTTTCTAATAATGATTCCCTTCGTTTTCTCCAAAAGAAACATGAAGCTAAGCCCCACCTCATTCATTGGATTCTCCTCCTCTAGAATTTTGACCATTAGAATTCAGATAAGAGAGGAGTGGAAAATGTGATAGATGACCCCATTATTTGGATTTTTCTTTCACTTGACTATCATGTTGACTCACCTATCCCCATTAGGGATTTCTTCCATCATGATAACCTTTGCGATGTTTTGTAAATCACCTCTGGTATGCGGACATTGTGAATTTTCTAGCAACATCTACGGTCCCCACTAGTTTCAGCACTTCACAACCCCAAATAAGTAAGCATGATTTTCTATGGTAGATTTGGGATGGCACATATTTTTGAAAAAATTTTAATGATTTATTTGTTCATCAGTGTGTCCCGGACCATGAGTTCACCTCTGTTTTGACATTATTCCACACATTGTATTTTTGGGGTCACTTTGACTCTCAATGTACGGCTCGAAAGGTCCTTGACTTAAAATTTTTATACCCCAATTTGTATATAGGTTCCCATCAGTTTAGTAATTCTTGTATTCAATTTCAATTCACCTGAAATATCTCCAAGAAGAATGGAATACCCCAACAACCCATGTTTTTTTGTGAGATCTTCAATGCATGGGGAATTGACTTCATGGTTCATTTTCCAAATTCATTTGGCATTGTTTTTATCTTATCAACTATGGGAAATGTCTCTAAATAGGAGGAAGCAAAGGCTACTAGGAAAATTGACTCTCAAGGGGTTGTTGATTTTGTGAGGTCTCCAGTTTTTTGTAGGTTTTTTTTGCTGAGATTTCTCATTAGTGAACAGGGTTTACATTTTTGCAACCGCAACATGAAATATTTTCATTGTATATATGGGGTTGTTCATAAAGATTCCATAATATATCACCCCCATACTAACAGACAATCAAAAATATCAAATTGGTATGTTAATTGAATCATGATATAAACGGTAAAACCCAATAAGAAAAATTGGATTTTTTACTTGGATGGTGCACTATGGTAATACCATAGAGCTTTTAAAACCCAAATCAGAATACCACCATACAGGATTGGGTTTGGAAAGGCTTGTCTTCTATGGGTAGAGGAAGAGAACCATTCATATTTTGTGTGTTAAAAAAATATAATATGAATCTCTTAGATGTAGTTGAGCATAAGAAGTTGCATATTCAAGAGTTGAAATGACATCAACATGATTCATATAAGAACTCACAAATCAATAAAGTGGAGACACAAGCCATCAATGTTGGGATGATTCATCATATGAAGTTTTATATCGGTGAGAATGTTCTCATGTATAATTCTAGGATAAAGCTCCACCAAAGTAATCTTAGTTCCTCATGGTCTGGTCCTTATACTATTATTGATGTTGTAGAGACCCGAAGCCTGACTTACATGGACATTACATTACATTTGCGGAATACTTAGTACATAACAAAAACACACACAAGGATCGTAATAGTTTAGTGTCTTTGGAAACTCGGAACGTAATCTTCTAATCGTGGTGAAAGATCTTCAATATCTCCCATAAAGATATTCCCTTTTTTTTTACCTAAAACCTTTCTTTATATCCTGGGGAAAAGAAAACATAAAAGGGTGAGCTCAAATTCTCAGTAAGGGTAAACAAAAGAAAAAAATCAATCACATCGTATTCATAAGAACATAACATTTTGGAAATCTTAACCTGCAAAAGAGAGTATAATTTCATAACATGGGATAAATCATAGTAGTGAAATGAAATCCCAATAATCATAACATAAAACATTAATCTTTGTGGCATACACACATAATCATAGAGAATCATTTCTTGTTAGTCAAGACTCATTGCCAAGACTATCTTAGTGGACAAAGTCCCTTTCTGAATCGAGTAACCCTCGTTTCAGTCCTGTTTCACTGAACTGGTATAACCTACCGTTCCAGCCCTGTCTATCTCATGAGATATGAAATCATTACCCAATGCATTGGAGGGAGATATAGGTCCCACCCATCTTATAATGAATCCTTTCTTATGTGTGCCACATAATCATAAAACATACATCATCGCATAACACATGTACAAAAATGGGATTCTTGAAACATCATGACATCATAAATCAATTCATATAAGATAAAGGAATTCATAAACATAATTCCATCACAACATAGTCAAATCAATGTAAAAATATGGATAGAAACAGAACCCTTTATTATCTTAGATGGAAAATAATTTTGATAAAACACTTGAATTGAATTCTTGAGGAAAATATCCTTTCTTCTTCAAAATCAATTTCTTTTCACAAAACATCATGCAATTTTAAAAGAAAGAGATTTTATTGAAAATAGTCATGAAATCTTTTAGAGGAAGCTTCATAAAAATAAGGCTTTATAAAACAGTAGAAATCCGTTCGTGCCGTATAAGTAAAAAAAAACATTCTTCATACTTTTGTCGGAAAAGTCAAAAAGTACCTCGTACGAAAAACGACAAAAGATTCCTTTCATACGTATTACTAAAAACTCACCGAAGGGTAAAAATGGATTTAAACAATTTTAGGTGGATGGAAATAATATTACATATTGAGTAAACATGGATGTGGATGATAAAATACACCCCAGTAAATACTTACGAATAAACAATCTCGGATAAAAATGAGATTGTGATATTTCCCTTACCTTAGGTCCAATTTGCTTTGTACGTGTCCGAAGCTCCTGTATAATGGTTTAAATAATGTTATTGACTTATTCCAGAATCATACATATTGATATGATATAATATATGGTCATATTCTTAGCTTCTTGATAGTAATATTTCATTGTTACTTGTTACTCGGGTCTTTATTGCCTTTTGTTCTTATGCGTGTTTTGCCGAATACATTCTTATTCTTCTTTTAAGGTTATAGATACCTTATATCCAGAATGGTATTAGTGTAACATATATCATATTTATTCATTCAATTTATATAATTACTATGTAATGATGATCATGTAGAACAAGTCGCATCACATCGTGGAGACGGTATTCCGTACGTACGCACGAGTGATGATATCGTTCCTATGATCTTGGAACTGTATTGGAGTATATATATATTATTTCAGTATCAATATTACTTTATAATAATCATTAATAGTAACTCATTACACCATTATACCCATCCTTGTAAAGTGATGGTGGAAAATAGATTACACCACGGCGTGGAGACGGTATTCCGTACGTACGCACGCGCGGTGATTTCATTTTTCCGTAGGTTGGATAGAAGGTGAATTAGGGTTGTTTCATATTTATAATAACATATCAGTATGTAAGTAATACTGATGTTATTACTTTATCATGAAACAACTAAAGAAGAAGAAGTTGAAGAAGAAAGAAATTGAAAAGATCGGTAATGGATATTACCTCTTCTTTGGAACGCTTCTTTGAATCCTTCACTTAGGGAACTAAGATTGGTCTTTGAAGAAGACCAGGACCTATAGGACTATTCTAGGGAAGTGTAGAAGGGATTTTGTCAGGGGTTGGCCGAGCTTGAGTGCTCAATTTGGTGTGAGGAGGAGGGGGAGGAGGTGCCCTTTTATAAGGGAGGAGAGGGACACCTTAGGAACTCTTAAAAATATTAATTTATAATAAATCTAACCCCACTTAAAAACCTCCAAAAATGACTCATATTCGAAGATTAGATGAGATAGGGTTGTAATCGCATCAACCAATCAAATTTAGACATGTTTGGATCTTATTTTAAACCTTATCATTTTGATTTATCCTTATTTAATCTATTTAAGTTTATTTGTGGTAATAAAATTCTAAATTTTAAATTATAACAAATAATTACTTATTTGTTGTGAATTTTCCATAATTGTTTACTTTATAACATTATAGACCATATAAATATAAATTTATAATTTTTAAATATTTTTGTGATTTTTAAACAATTTTATAATATGTTATTTTTGTAAAATAACAATAGTGTCAATTTTGACACTATTCATTTATTTGAATTTAAATAAAATATATAAAGAATATATGTTCGAACTAAAAGATTTAATATATTAATAAAAGGTCATATGTATCTATAAAATTAGTTTATCACATTAAATAGTTCATATGATATTTATTTTATTATTTTTAAAACCATTTATTTGGTTTATCTCTTAATAAAATAATTACTACATCATTTTTGTATAATTATTTAATATACTTATTTGTTGTATAAAAATTTAAAATAAACTTCTATGATGAAGATAAATATATTACCTTTCACAATAATACTTTTACTGGAATTTATCATCTTAAAATCACAATATTTAAATTGTTATATTTATTAAATTATGAAGGTGACAACTTTGGCATCATTTAAAATAAAATAATATA
This sequence comes from Viscum album, assembly GCA_963277665.1. NCBI lineage: Eukaryota > Viridiplantae > Streptophyta > Magnoliopsida > Santalales > Viscaceae > Viscum > Viscum album. The sequence continues at coordinate 350,939 of CAUJRU010000532.1, forward strand.
AGTGTCATAATCGCTTTTATAAGGCTCCAAATGGTCAAATATTCGACCATTGGATGCTTATGGTTTACATTTACATGTCCAATAAGTTTTGGTTAGGTATTTGTGCATTTTATGGTCACTATTAGTTTAAAAAAAACATTATTCTTGATTTTTCACTAGATAAACAATTTCTGCATCACTATTGTGTCATAATTAATGATAATTATTTAATCCCTAAAAATTATAAATAAATTTATATGATGTAGATAATTTCATTATATTTCTGTAGACTATTCATGTTCGAAGTTTCATGAAGTTTATCACTAAATTAAAATTAATATACTTATAAAATTTAAGAGAGTGACATGTTGTCACTTTCTTTGGTTTTAATAATAATTAAGTTATTTTCATGGACAAATGTTCATTAAATGATTATAATCAGACCCTTAGGTAATATGGGTCGACTTTTAGTCATCCAATAGGATTTTTACATTTGTTAGGGTAATTTTAAAATATTATATTTACCCTTAATTACCCGATTTACCTTTAACTATGGTAAATAAAATTTACCGTAGTTACTATTCATAATTCCCAAAAATAAAAAGTAGCTTATTAACATAATTTTGACCCACTGATTCCAAATATGGAATCCATTTTTTAAAATTCCATAAACAGAAGTTGCAGAAATTAAATTAAAATTAATCCCGTTGTCGAATAAAAACGGGTTTTTGTTTAAAACATTGCAAAAGATTGAATTGATTTAACCTACGAATTCAAGGTAAAATCAATGCTAATGACATACATTATATTAAATGGTAAAAATATATTCTATTTATACTTTAAAACCATTCAATATTATAATTTAACCACATAAGATATTACGATGAAAAAAGTTGTTTTTAATTAAAATATAGCGTGTTTTTACTATTCATTAAAATGTGAAAGTTACCAGAATAATATGAAAAATTTATCCAAAGTAAATTTTTATTTCTTAATTCCAAAGAAGAATTTTATTTTGTCAAATTGAACTTATAAACATGTCAAAAAATAGATTTAAAGTGGGTGCGCCATCAAAAGGCGGCAAAACTGCATTTTTTTGAAAAATACTTATTTTACCCGAAAAATTTATTTTGTTCTTATACCATGTTCTAGAAATGTGTAAGATGAATAATAATGTTATAAAATTCAAAATTTAGTTAATACTATTCATAACGGCTAGTTCATGACAATATTATAATAATATAACATTGTTTATTAAAACCCGGTATTGTGTACAACACACGCTATTGAGGAAGGTCGCGATTGCGTGTAATGCAAGCCAAGTCAGGGTTGCGTGTTGTGAAAGAATCCTTCATTGTTTCGTATAACAGAATCCAACCATATTTCATTTATACATTTAATATATATATATATATATATACTCAATGTTGCGTAGAATAACTATTATCAAAATTGTGTGTAACACGGTCCAAGAATAGTGTTGCGTATACTGCAGGCTAATACGTTGTTGTGTATAGCGCAAGGTAATCTTGGTGTAGAATACAACATAAGACATTAATGAAATTAAAATAATATTTTTCATAAAATCTCGGGGTGTTACATTCTACCCCCCTTAAAAATGAATTTCTCCCTCGAAATTCGTCGGGGTTATAAATGGTTTACTATTTGAAAGTTTCTTTGATAGAAACCCACATTGTAAAAAGGAATACCCAAACTTATCTTTAAAAACAAAAGTATGAAACGTAACGGTTACCCAAATAAACTAATCATTGGGTTTCCACATAGGTGAAAATATGGATATGGAAGAGAAATCTAACCATCATGTTCTGATTGAGAGTGGTAGAGAACATGGCTATGGAAAAGCCAATAATCACAAATACATAAATTTGTGACAATCTAAGGTACCATCCGATTCATCAGGTATAAGATCACTAGGACAACATTTTTGGTTTTCAAGATCATTTCCCTAAAGTTGAAAATTTGAATTGGAATAAATACTTTCTTTATTTTGGTACAATCTCACTATTGTTCGTGCCTATAACAATTTCCACTTCATCTCTTAAATAAATGAAGTTGAATTTGTTATTCGTGAAGTGTTAGCAGATCATGTGATTGAATGACGGGTCATTCCATCTGTCTCAAACAAAAGGTTAGCAAAAATTATATACATAAGTCGATCTATAGTGAGATTAATCATATATAGTTCCTAAAATGGACTTATACTTCATATATCATACTGCTTAATATAATAAAACTAGTTTCTACTAAACAGGGACTTCCTGTAGGTCAGTGGTAGGCGATAAAGGCCAGTCGCACTTCGGTTGTGGGTTCGATTCCTACAGCCTTGTCCGAAGCGATGGGCTGTCGCCCGTCCTGCAGGTTGTCCTTTTTCTAAAATTACGATACTATAACATCCCATCAATAATATCGAAAATCTTCTATCCTTAAACAATACTAACTTATGTCCAACATAATCCAGTCTAATCTTTAGGCTTATACATAATACTGCAGTCCACTCTCATAATATAGTGACAACGATTACCAGAGATTTAATACTGTCGTTGATCCCCACATATCATAAGATATGTCTTGTTGGTCACATTCCAAACATTCAAAGTCCTTAATCGTGTATTCTCTTGAATACCTTAGTGAAAACATGAGTGCAGTTAAAAGTTAACACTTTCCACATACCAAAATACTCAAAATTCTATATACTCAAACCATGATATCACTTAGTCCTTATATCAATCATGAGCTCATGAATACTATCAAACATATTAGATTATCTTTATCCCTTCATTATGCGCATATCATCCACTTTCCAAAAAAAAATATCTGAATAACCTTTCATTGTTACTCATACCATTCATCATAAACTTTCAAAACTTAAGGAAAGACAACAGTGTAACAATCCTTAGATGTCTTTTTATTCTATAGTACAACATTACACTTGATAAACATGTAATCATTCCACTACCTTCTTAAACCATTGACCGAGCTTCAATAATTCTTTCATCTCACATATCATTTGTAGTCTCTTCATCATCATCAACATAAATACTTCTGATACGACCATACTGGTTATCTTCATGAGACTTTCCCTTAGGGCATTGGTTTGCATAATGCCCGTACATTCCACATTTAAAACATTTAACCATTGTTGATGTCGTAGCAATACCATTATCCTCATCCATGGTGTTAACTGAACCTTTTCCTTTGCACTTACTTGCTTTGTGTCCTTCTTTTCCACACCCAAAGCATCTTCCAGTTCCTTTGAAACATTCTCCTTGATGCCTCTTCCCACATGATTTAAATAGGGGAAATTGAACTTTCTTTCCTCTATGATCATCATAAAACTCCATCTTTCTCTTGTTAGCCGAGTCAGGAAACTTACCAAATTTTACTTTATTGATCATATTATGAGATTGCTGATTCGGCATAATAATGATGTTTGGACTTCCAAATCCCATTTCACTATGAAGAATATCATTCCATTGTCCATCATATCCTCCATTATCGTGAATCATCTTGTTTCCAGCCATTTTCTAAAACCCAAAAAAGAATAGTGTGAGAGGCAAAAATCATGCTAGGGAAAACAACATAGTAAAGGGGGAGTACCCTTAATATCTAACATCTTAGGTTAAATTATAAGATCGTTATCGTAGTTCTAGTATTATATCCTATACGTATACTTATCCTTAGGGACATCCCTAGACATACCTTAGAAATATCTCTAGGGATCTCACTAACGTTTTCGCATCCTAGTTTCCAAAGGTTCACTAAACCTTTCCTCTGATACCAACTGTAGAGACCCGAAGCCTGACTTACATGGACATTACATTACATTTGCGGAATACTTAGTACATAACAAAAACACACACAAGGATCGTAATAGTTTAGTGTCTTTGGAAACTCGGAACGTAATCTTCTAATCGTGGTGAAAGATCTTCAATATCTCCCATAAATATCTTCCCTTTTTTTTACCTAAAACCTTTCCTTATATCCTGGGGAAAAGAAAACATAAAAGGGTGAGCTCAAATGCTCAGTAAGGGTAAACAAAAGAAAAAAATCAATCACATCGTATTCATAAGAACATAACATTTTGGAAATCCTAACCTGCAAAAGAGAGTATAATTTCATAACATGGGATAAATCATAGTAGTGAAATGAAATCCCAATAATCATAACATAAAACATTAATCTTTGTGGCATACACACATAATCATAGAGAATCATTTCTTGTTAGTCAAGACTCATTGCCAAGACTATCTTAGTGGACAAAGTCCCTTTCTGAATCGAGTAAGCCTCGTTTCAGTCCTGTTTCACTGAACCGGTATAACCTACCGTTCCAGCCCTGTCTATCTCATGAGATATGAAATCATTACCCAATGCATTGGAGGGAGATATAGGTCTCACCCATCTTATAATGAATCCTTTCTTATGTGTGCCACATAATCATAAAACATACATCATCGCAAAACACATGTAACAAAAATGGGATTCTTGAAACATCATGACATCATAAATCAATTCATATAAGATAAAGGAATTCATAAACATAATTCCATCACAATATAGTCAAATCAATGTAAAAATATGGATAGAAACAGAACCCTTTATTATCTTAGATGGAAAATAATTTTGATAAAACACTTGAATTGAATTCTTGAGGAAAATATCCTTTCTTCTTCAAAATCAATTTCTTTTCACAAAACATCATGCAATTTTAAAAGAAAGAGATTTTATTGAAAATAGTCATGAAATATTTTAGAGGAAGCTTCATGAAAATAAGGCTTTATAAAAAATTAGAAATCCGTTCGTGCCGTATAAGTAAAAACAAACATTCTTCATACTTTTGTCGGAAAAGTCAAAAAGTACCTCGTACGAAAAACGACAAAAGATTCCTTTCATACGTATTACTAAAAACTCACCGAAGGGTAAAAATGGATTTAAACAATTTTAGGTGGATGGAAATAATATTAAATATTGAGTAAACATGGATGTGGATGATAAAATACACCCTAGTAAATACTTACGAATAAACAATCTCGGATAAAAATGAGATTGTGATATTTCCCTTACCTTAGGTCCAATTTGCTTTGTACGTGTCCGAAGCTCCTGTATAATGGTTTAAATAATGTTATTGACTTATTCCAGAATCATACATATTGATATTATATCATATATGGTCATATTCTTAGCTTCTTGATAGTAATATTTCATTGTTACTTGTTACTCGGGTCTTTATTGCCTTTTGTTCTTATGCGTGTTTTGCCGAATACATTCTTATTCTTCTTTTAAGGTTATAGATACCTTATATCCAGAATGGTATTAGTATAACATATATCATATTTATTCATTCAAATTATATAATTACTATGTAATGATGATCATGTAGAACAAGTCGCATCACATCGTGGAGACGGTATTCCGTACGTACGCACGAGTGATGATATCGTTCCTATGATCTTGGAACTGTATTGGAGTATATATATATTATTTCAGTATCAATATTACTTTATAATAATCATAAATAGTTACTCATTACACCATTATACCCATCCTTGTAAAGTGATGGTGGAAAATAGATTACACCACGGCGTGGAGACGGTATTCCGTACGTACGCACGCGCGGTGATTTCATTTTTCCGTAGGTTGGATAGAAGGTGAATTAGGGTTGTTTCATATTTATAATAACATATCAGTATGTAAGTAATACTGATGTTATTACTTTATCATTAAACAACTAAAGAAGAAGAAGTTGAAGAAGAAAGAAATTGAAAAGATCGGTAATGGATATTACCTCTTCTTTGGAACGCTTCTTTGAATCCTTCACTTAGGGAACTAAGATTGGTCTTTGAAGAAGACCAGGACCTCTAGGACTATTCTAGGGAAGTGGAGAAGGGATTTTGGCAGGGGTTGGCCAAGCTTGAGTGCTCAATTTGGTGTGAGGAGGAGGGGGAGGAGGTGCCCTTTTATAAGGGAGGAGAGGGGCACCTTAGGAACTCTTAAAAATATTAATTTATAATAAATCTAACCCCACTTAAAAACCTCCAAAAATGACTCATATTAGAATCTTAGATGAGATAGGGTTGTAATCTCATCAACCAATCAAATTTAGACATGTTTGGATCTTATTTTAAACCTTATCATTTTGATTTATCCTTATTTAATCTATTTAAGTTTATTTGTGGTAATAAAATTCTAAATTTTAAATTATAAAAAATAATTACTTATTTGTTGTGAATTTTCCATAATTGTTTACTTTATAACATTATAGACCATATAAATATAAATTTATAATTTTTAAATATTTTTGTGATTTTTAAACAATTTTATAATATGTTATTTTTGTAAAATAACAATAGTGTCAATTTTGACACTATTCATTTATTTGAATTTAAATAAAATATATAAAGATATGTTCGAACTAAAAGATTTAATATATTAATAAAAGGTCATATGTATCTATAAAATTATTTTATCACATTAAATAGTTCATATGATATTTATTTTATTATTTTTAAAACCATTTATTTGGTTTATCTCTTAATAAAATAATTACTACATCATTTTTGTATAATTATTTAATATACTTATTTGTTGTATAAAAATTTAAAATAAAATTCTATGATGAAGATAAATATATTACCTTTCACAATAATACTTTTACTCGAATTTATCATCTTAAAATCACAATATTTAAATTGTTATATTTATTAAATTATGAAGGTGACAACTTTGGCATCATTTAAAATAAAATAATATAAGTGTCATAATCGCTTTTATAAGGCTCCAAATGGTCAAATATTCGACCATTGGATGATTATGGTTTACATTTAAATTTCCAATAAGTTTTGGTTAGGTAGTTGTGCATTTTATGGTCACTATTAGTTTAAAAAAACATTATTCTTGATTTTTCACTAGATAAACAATTTCTGCATCACTATTGTGTCATAATTAATGATAATTATTTAATCCCTAAAAATTATAAATAAATTTATATGATGTAGATATTTTCATTATATTTCTGTAGACTATTCATGTTCGAAGTTTCATGAAGTTTATCACTAAATTAAAATTAATATACTTATACAATTTAAGAGAGTGACATGTTGTCACTTTCTTTGGTTTTAATAATAATTAAGTTATTTTCATGGACAAATGTTCATTAAATGATTATAATCAGACCCTTAGATGATATGGGTCGACTTTTAGTCATCCAATAGGATTTTGACATTTGTTAGGATAATTTTAAAATATTATATTTACCCTTAATTACCCGATTTACCTTTAACTATGGTAAATAAAATTTACCGTAGTTACTATTCATAATTCCCAAAAATAAAAAGTAGCTTATTAACATAATTTGGACCCACTGATTCCAAATATGGAATCCATTTTTTAAAATTCCATACACAGAAGTTTCAGAAATTAAATTAAAATTAATCCTGTTGTCGAATAAAAACGGGTTTTTGTTTAAAACATTGCAAAAGATTGAATTGATTTAACCTACGAATTCAAGGTAAAATCAATGCTAATGACATACATTATATTAAATGGTAAAAATATATTCTATTTATACTTTAAAACCATTCAATATTATAATTTAACCACATAAGATATTACGATGAAAAAAGTTGTTTTTAATTAAAATATAGCGTGTTTTTACTATTCATTAAAATGTGAAAGTTACCAGAATAATATGAAAAATTTATCCAAAGTAAATTTTTATTTCTTTATTCCAAAGAAGAATTTTATTTTGTCAAATTGAACTTATAAACATGTCAAAAAATAGATTTAAAGTGGCTGCGCCATCAAAAGGCGGCAAAACGGCATTTTTTTGAAAAATACTTATTTTACCCGAAAAATTTATTTTGTTCTTATACCATGTTCTAGAAATGTGTAAGATGAATAATAATGTTATAAAATTAAAAATTTAGTTAATACTATTCATAACGGCTAGTTCATGACAATATTATAATAATATAACATTGTTTATTAAAACCCGGTATTGTGTACAACACACGCTATCGAGGAAGGTCGCGATTGCGTGTAATGCAAGCCAAGTCAGGGTTGCGTGTTGTGAAAGAATCCTTCATTATTTCGTATAACAGAATCCAAACATATTTCATTTATACATTTAATATATATATATATATATATATATATACTCAATGTTGCGTAGAATAACTATTATCAAAATTGTGTGTAACACGGTCCAAGAATAGTGTTGCGTATATTGCAAGCTAATACGGTGTTGCGTATAGCGCAAGGTAATCTTGGTGTAGAATACAACATAAGACATTAATGAAATTAAAATAATATTTTTCATAAAATCTCGGGGTGTTACAGATGTTTAGCCTTTTGGTTATATATAGGTTATTTCATGAGAATAGTGGATAGAGGATTACTGTCAATGGGTAAAGGCTAAAACACTTATATGAGAATGTTCTAAAGTATCTCTTGGATTAAATCTAACAGATAGATTCCATATATGAAACCACTTAGCAGGATTTCCCTTCTACCTACCTTTATTTAATTGTATATTTTTTTAAAATAAACTAATTAAGGGAAGTGTAATTTTTTGTTGTGAGGGAAGGTGAAATATCATTGTTTGGATTAAAAACGAAAGAAAATGTCTTCATTTTTGTTTCCTTTCTATTATTTTGTGTTTTTATATAAACTTTGAACATAAAAAGAATATCCAAAATCATTTCCAGGATTGAGTTTATTATGGGGAAAATTCCATTTTTTTTTTGAAAAATGATTTTCAATTCATTCTAATGTACTTAATGGATTTTTGAATCCCATACCTCATTAGCACTAACTGAAATTTTAATCCCTTAATAGAGAGACATTCTAATCCATTTAGTGAAATATTCATATTTTTAATAACTTTATTGAGAGTCTTGGTTAATTTAAAGAACCAAAAACTTTCCTTGATTATATTTAAATTCATAAGCTTCAAATATGCTACCTTCATGATAGACGAAATCATTCATTGAAAATTTATTTGTACAATTAACCCTTACTTTTGGCCACCATGACATTTTATCATTTTTAAGCCCGACAGACCACGAAATTCTTGTTAGGTAGCCACATGATAGGTTAATGTTTCCCAACCTACCCATATCTAGTGTATTTTCTTGTATTGTTTTAAGGAAGTTAGGGAGAGAAGGTGTTTCTATGTGAATTATGGTGAGAGAATCATTGTTATGGGTTGATATAAAGGGTTCCAATATTTTTTATAGGTTCTGGGTTCACAATCCATATTGTATCATTTTTTTTACACATGCTTCCCTCTTTATCTCCAATTAAAATTATAAAAAATTATATTATTGTACATTAAAAAATAGAACAAAAAGGAAAATAATGGAGAAAAGATGAAATTTATTCATTATTATTCAATTATTGGATGTGAACCACACAAATAAACATTAGGTATATTGAGTTGTAAGTAATACACATTGTGAGGGTATGCGTGTGTACACACATAGTGAAAACTTTTTAAAATTTGAAATGTTTTTTACTGAAGGGATTAAAATAATCCACTTCTATATCTGATTTTTAATCATTAAATCTTACAAAACCTTGTTCCTAAAAACCACATGTTGGAAGTCCTCTTGAGTATCAAAAATTTTTCTATCAATAGAGAATATAGAATATTGGAAATCATATGGTATGATCACATTTAGTATAGGAAAAAGAGCATAAATCGTCATTTATATGTTCATTGGGTTAATGGGAAAAAAATTTGTGTGAGGTAGGTTTCAAAATATTTCATGGGTGAACAAATGATATTTAACAAATTATAACATGAGTATAGAAAAATGATAGAAAATTTTATTTCATAAATGATACTTGAAAATTTTAATTTTTGAATAATCTTGGAAGTTTTCTCAACTTTTATTTATGAATGGAACTTGATTCAGATATAAAACTTTTCCCATGAGTGAAAATCTTTAGTTTTGGGGGGTGTGATCATACCAAGATTCATTGTTTTATTTCATCCTTATACCAATGTATTAAACTGGTTTTTAATTTAAAAATATAATTATATTAAAAAAACTCACTTCATTATTGATTAAATAATTTTTTTCTTTTCATGACTAAAATGGGAAATTTCAATTGTTTTGATTATTTCATTGAAGGTAGAGGTTATTTGTAGATCCCACGATGATGTAGATGGAAATTGGGCCAACAACATGGATGCCCATGAACACATGTCCACTCTATTACATGATACGAGAAATTCATGAATCAAAATGGGATTAAGGATTGTGAGCCGATCCATATCTCCATGGTCTACAGAATTCATGATGGAATCCAATCACAATTATTTAATTAAAATGCCCATATGAACTAATTTGTCCAATAAGATGAACCTGTACACAGTCAAAATATTGACTCTATATTTTGGAAATATCCCCTATTATTAACCATATATCACCGCAAAATTTGACATTGATATAGAAAATCTATCTCCCAATAACGTTTTAGTTTTTTCCAAAGTAAATATAAGATTTTATGAATTCCAAAAAAACATGGACCAAGCAAATTCTTGAAATCAGGGTGCCCAGAACCACATCCCACTATGACAATAAATCGGCACCATAGGCACCCCATTTTGGAGTTCGATAAGGGGACAAGATTATTCAATATTAGAGTCCCAAATGATTCATTTACACAATCCTAGATGTGCTTGAGGCCACAATAAGTGCTACTTAAATATATCTTTCTTCCTCCCCTCCCATGGAGAGTCAAACTCCTCATGATCACCCTGGGGGATTCGATGTAATCCCAAGATTCATGTTTGTATTATTATTAATGATCTGTTTAATTCAAATTTTTATGTTGTTTTTTCATCCAATCTTCTTATTTAATATAGTTATGTACTATTATGTCATGCTCAAACTCAAATGATCTTGTTTCAGGGTACCCTTTCATGTGATGTTTCACACACGGCTCATTCCTTTTTCTCCCCTCTTTTAATTATGGTGTTTCTGTGGTTCATATTGGTCAATTCATCTCACATAATCACTATGAAATCCATGTAAATTAATTTTATTTTATCACAAATAAATAAAATTCATACATGGATAGAACATCAACTTATTCATGTGTTTCCTTGGTGAGTATGAGTTATGAATTTGAACACAAATTACCCTATCATCGACTGTATATGGTGAATCATTGTATGTTTTCTACTAAAAACTAGGTGGTATCTTGGAATAAACTCAACAACATTATGGTACCCAGTGTTACAAATTATTGATCAAAATATCTATACCCTTTCTCCTGAATCAATGAAGGATTATCATCATGATAATTCCTCTTGTTCATCATGAATAATTAATTTTGTTAATTTACACATTGTTTTATCAATTTATTTTTTTACATTGGCATATGAAATTATCAAATTCCATGTTTTCCAAAATCCAATTACCCTTATATTTTTTTTATCACAATAATATTTTGTAATTAATGATCTAAGGCTTTGTCAAGAGATGACTAGGGTTACTTATATACTTCAAATTCTAGTAAAAAAAAATCTAATTTGACAAGATCAAGAATGCGATCAAATTTTAACAGAATGGTTGGGAAGCCAGGATAATGTTTTTCCTTATAATATTTTATTTTACTATTACTGTATTCGATACCCCCCATTTATTGTCTTTTGTTTTTCTTTTTGTGTTCTCTATTTCTCTCACTGTGTCTTCTCCCTCTATCATTATGTAGTATAAAATTATCACTTTTTTACTTTCACTATTCATATGTTCTTTTATTTAACCATATTCAATACTAAAATGGAAAAAAATAAAAAATTGTTCACAAATTATTTACATAACCTAACCATAAAAAGAAAAACTCCTTGAAATTTTCCCAGAAATAGAAATTACACTTCACATAAAAATAAGGTCATCTAGGGTATGTCAATCAAGTAAAAATATGTAACCCCTTCTGGAACCTCAAGTGGTCATAAGCCAATCCAAAATCAAACCCAATCAGAAATTGAACCAAATCAACCCCAAGAAAATATGGCTGCAAATATTCGAACCTTGAAAGATATGACCACCGTGGATGTAGAGTACAAACCTGGATACATCCAATATCTTGAGGATGTAACTGACATTGAGATGATATTCAGCCTCAAACACCAACATCCCAAATAACAAGGTCTTCTCCATGAGGAAACTCACAAATATCTCATGGAGTATCACATTGTGTTCTCCACAACAAAACCCAAAAATTTATCTGAGGATCTCATTAAGTTTAGATCCTTACCTTTCTCCTTTAATGGTGTATCCAAAGATTGTATGTACTATACGCCTACAATAATAGGGGGCTAGAATGACCTTAAATTACTCTTTCTAGGGAAATTATTCCCTTCCTCCTAAAATTCATCAATTAGAAACATAAATATGTGGCATTTGGAAATAATAAAGAAAGACACTTCATGAATATTTGGTGATTTTCAAAAGACATTGCTCATGTTTCCCCCACCAGAAAATTATTGAAAAATTGATAATTCAATACTTCTATGAGGGACTAATACCCATGGATCATTGAATGGCCGATGCAGCAGTTAGTGGTTCCCTAGTAGATAAAACTCTTTCTTTTCCTCATGACTTAATAGCCAACATGGATAAAAATGAACAACAGTTTGGTACAAAATCAATTGTACCAACATGAGGAGTTCATGAGGTATGTCATTCATCCCTAGAAAAAATGTAAGATAATAAACTTGATGAGATGGATACCATTATAAAGAAATTATCTCAATTTTAAGGTAACTCAAACTCTTCTCCTATTCCATTAAATTGTGGTATTTGTTCTAATAACCCTAATTTCACTGACAAGTTCCTAAAACTGTTGGATTCATATGAGTCACTTGATGTAATATTACCTCGGAGCCCATTACATAAAGAACTTACATCCTTGAAAGAACCATTTAGGCCCAATCCAAACCTTTGGTGGAAATCACAACCATAGTACCAAGAAGGAGGCAACTCGAGCTACCCTAAATGGAACTGGTGTAAACAAGGACAATGTATTCACCATTATTATCCATAAACATCACGAAATAATCCTCATCCTCTCAAATTTGAAGCCAGCCTTACAGATATGGAGAAAAAATGGAAACCTAGAACCACCAGTTCCAATAGACCTCACGATCATTTATTCGAGACCTATGAAATAATGTGGGACCATTGGAAAAAATCATCAGTGAGGTGAAGATTAAAGGTTTTGGACAACTACCATTCCAACTAGTTGCTAATACATAAGGAAAAGGAAATGATTGTGAAATAACCATTCATATTGGTAATGAAGTTTCTTTATCAAAGGATTATACCCCAAAGTTATTTCCCCCTCTTAAACACTCTCTTTCCCTAAACTTAAAATATTCTAATGTTTTAAAACCAAAAAAAATGCTATGCATGTTTTCATTGAGGATTCCACCAAATATACCATTCCTCTTCAGTTCCCCGAAATACACTCTAAATTTAAGAATTTATTTTAAAATGAGATTGATAAAAAGATAAAAGATACATTTAAAAAGGTACAAGGTAACGTTCATTTAATTGATGAAATTAAACAAATCCCATGATATGAAAAATGTCTAAATGAACTTTGTACCCATAGAAGAAGGCTTAAGGCGATTGAGAGATTCAACCTATAAAATAATGATTCATCCTTGATTTAACCTGAAATTACAACTATATGCAAGGATCTAGGAACATTCACGATTACTTTCAACACAATGGAGAAATTCTATTCAGATGCTATGATAGATTTAAGTGCATCAATTAATGTAATTCCATACTCTTTGTACGCTTATCTACTGTTTTTAGAGCTTCAACCTATATGAATCATACTGCAACATGCCAAACTAAGCACAACACACCCATCAGGAGTGGTCGAGGATGACATTGTAATAGTGAATAATCCCATCATCCCCGTCGACTTCTATATTCATGAGACGGAGGATACTCAAACCCATGGTTATGATCCTATCATACATGGGATACCATTCCTCAAAATAGAAAATATGACCATCAATGTTCATAATGGAATTATGTCTATGGAAATTAGTGGGGAAGAGGTATGTTTTAACATTATTGATTCCATGAAACACTCCATTGAAGTGAACATCAATCTTCGTGTCTATTTGATGGAAGTTCCCTCTAACAAAACACACACAAACAATTCTCTTCCCGACACATACGCTGATTTATTTTTCTCTTCATTCCCCTTTCATGATATGAGTTTTTACTCATGTATTAAGTTTTGTGTGGGTTATGAAATGTTTAAATTTTTTGAATTAATTGATGAGTGTGTTCATTATGAGGTACCCATGACCATCGATGATTCTAAATATTCCATTTCAATTGATTCCCTATACATAGATAATAAACATGAGAAGATAGAAAGTTTCATGGACCTCAATTTCCCTAAATCCCTTCTTTCCAACCAAAAAACCACCGGTGCTGGATTTAATACTACTTTTATATAATTTGAAATACACCTATCTTGAGGGTATTTGTCAATTTTACATCATTATTACCAATAAACTCTCTCTACTATAGGAATCAAAACTGATTGACAATTTCAGAGAGTTTAAAAAGTGACAAGATGGACTTTGGAATATATTCTTGGTATTAGACCATCTATTTTTATGCAATATATACATTTGGATGATGAGGATAAGCCCATAAGGTAGGCTTAATGGAAACAGAATCCCACAATCCTTGAAGTGGTAAAATTAGAAGTCAGTAAATTACTAGCTTCTAGAATCATTAATCATATATCTGATAGTAAATGTCTTAACCTAGTTCAAATTGTTCTTAAATAAACTAGAGTAATAGTAGTGTCTAGTCAAAATAATTAATTGGTTCCAACACGTGTGAAAAATGGTTGGAGTTTCTTTATTGACCACCGTTAGCTAAATCATGCCAGACGAATGGATCACATTCCTCTACATTTCATTGACCATATGTTAGAAATGTGGGATGGTATGTACCATTATTGCTTCTTTTATGGCTATTAGGGTAATATGAAAATCCATATAGCCCCTAAGGATTATTATAAGAAAACATTTTCCGATCCTTTGGGAACATTTTCAAAAATAACGATTCCCTTTGGTTGATTTAATGCTCCTAGTACGTTTCAACGATCTATGTTGAGTATTTTTTATAAGTACCTATAGAATTGTATAGAATATTTTTTGGATTATTTCAAGGTCTAAGGAACTTCTTTCGATGATTGTTTGTGAAATCTAGGTTTTTTCCTCCATTGTTGCATTGAAAATATCTCATATTAAATAATTAGAAATGTCATTTCCTGGTTGGGCATGAGATAATTGTTGGTCATGTTATTTCAAAAGTGGGAATTCAATTGTATAAATAAAAAATTGAATTAATTTAAACCTTTCCATATCTAAAATTTTTTCATGAGGTGTGATCATTATTAGTTCATGCTATTTTTTACCACTAATTAATTGAAGACTTTAGTAAGATCACACTTACCTTATCTTAATTATTGCAAAAGGACTCTATATCGGTTTTTTTAAAAGAATTATTAGGATTCATTAAATTTTCTAAAATTGAGCCTCACATCAACTCCCATCAACCAACCACCATGTTGGGATCTTCCCTTAGAACTGATGTGCGATGCCTCTAAAATTATAGTTGGGGATGTTTTATCACAAAGGGTGGATATGTATCCTCATGTCATTTCATATGACTCACATACCCTTGACCCTGCCCAAGAAAAATACACAACCACTGAAAAATAACTTCTTCATATTGTGTTTTCCCTGGAAAAATGACATTCATATCTTATTGGGTTAAAAATCATTGTCTTTTTTGATCATGTTGTCCTTCATTTTCTCCTAAAGAAACCTAAAGCTAAAACCAGCCTCATTCAGTGGATTCTCCTTTTCCAGGAGTTTGACCATTAGAATAGAGATAATAGAGGAGTGGAAAATGTTGTAGTTGACAACATTAGTAGGATTTCCCCGGCACTGGTCCATCATGTTGAGTCACCCATCCCCTTCGGAGAATTATTCCTTCATGAGAACATTTGTGATTTTTTGGGCTTTACCCCTAGTATCCAAACATTTTTATTTTTGTATAAACCTTTAAGGGACCCACTAATTTACACACATGACAATCCCAGAGGAATAATCATGATTCTGGAAGGTACATTTCAGATGGACCATCTTTGTGGAGAATTTGTAGTGAAATATTTGTTTGCCAGTCTGTCCCTAACCCTGAGTTCACATATATTTTGACCTTCTTCCAAACTTTGTATCGTGAGGTTCAATTCTCTATCACCGTATAGCTCAAAACGTCCTTGAATCTAGGATTTTTTGGCTAACATTATATAGATATTCCCACTGGTTTTGTAAGTCATGTACTAGATGTCAACTTACAGGTAATATCTCCAAGAGGAAAGAAATGCCCCAAAAACCATGTTATTTTTGTGAGACCTTCAATGCATGGGGAATTGACATCATGGGGCCTTTTCATAATTAAATTTGATGTTTGTATATATTATTTACTGTGGATTATGTATCTAAATAGGTGGAGGTGAAGGCTAATAGGAGCGATGACTCTTGGGTGATTGTTGATTTTGTGAGGTCCCAGATTTTTAGTTGGCTTGCTTTTCCAAGATTTATCATTAATTATCCGGGTTCAAATTTTTACAATTGAAACATGGAAACTTTTATTCATAAGTATGGGTTTGTTCATAAAGTCTCCACATCATATCACCCCCAAACTAATGGAAAATCATAAATATAAAATCCGGAAGTAAAGAAAATAATAGAAAGAACATTACAACTCAATTGGAATGATTGGAGTTTGTGCTTGGATGATGCATGTTTGGAATACCGTACAACTTTTAATACCTCGTTTAGAATGTCACAATATAGGATTGTGTTTGGAAAAGGTTTTTCACCTCCCTATTTTGGTAGAGAACCATGCATATTTGGATGTTAAACAATGTAAAATGAATCTATTAGATGAAAGTGAGCCTAGAAAGATGCAGAATCAAGAGTTAGAAGAAATTTTATGTGATGGATATGATAAATCTTGATTCTATTAAGAGAAGAGAAAGGATAAAAATAATGTGATGATTTATCAACGGAAGTTTCATATCATTCAGAATGTTCTCTTGTACAATTCCAGGCTAAATAACCACCCAGGTAAGATTCATTCACAATGGACCATCCCTTATACTGTTACTGATGTTTTCCCGTTTAGTGCTATAATGTATATCCATGAGAATAGTTTATAGAGGTTTAAATGCAATGGTCAAATTCTCAAACACTTCTATGAGGACTTTCCAAATCATCTTGTGGAGGAAACTCAACTGATAGATGCAACATATAACCCCACATAGTAGTATGTCCCTTCTCACTACCTTTATTTACTTGTCTATTTACTTAAAATACATTAATTGAGGGTAATGTAATTTTTTGGAGTAGAGGAGGGTGACATGCCAAAGTTAGGAGAAAAAAACAAAAACAATTTGTTTTAATTTTTTATTTCTATTTCATTATTTTGAGTTCCTAGATAAATATTGAATTTAAAAAAATCCAAAATATTTTTTCAAGATAGAGTTGATTCTGTGGAACATTACCCTGTTTTTCAGAAAAGGTTTTTCAAATGAATGTTGATATGGAATCATTTTCTTGAATTTTTATTTTCCAGAAATTATTAGGTGTTTAATGGATTTCTAAATCACATGCCTCATTAGCACTGACAAATATTTTAATCCATTAACTGAGAAACATTCTAAGCTATTTATTTCATATTCTTCCTTTTAATCACTTTATTGAGAGTCTCGGATCATGTAGAGAAACAAGAAATTCTCTTTATTTTGTTTGAAGTGATTAGATTCAAGTATTCTACATTTATTATAGAGGAAATCATTCATTGAAAATCCATATATACAATTAACCTCTATTTTCATTAACCTTGACATTTTATCCTTCTTAAGCCTTAGAGACCATGAAATACCTATTAGGTATCCAAATTACATGCTAATGTATCCCTAGCTATCAATAACTTATGTATATTCGTGTTTAATTTTTCAACAAGTTTGGGAGAGAGTGTGTTTCCAAGGAAATTCTTGGGAGATAATCAACGTAATCAGTTGATAAAATGTGTTCCTACATTTTCATGGGGTAGTGGGTTCATAATCCATGTTTCATTATTATTTTTCTCATGTTTCCCTCTTTGTCTTCAATGCAAACATAAAAAAAATATATAGTTCTGTACATTGAACAAAAATGAACAAAATTGGGAAAAAATGGATAAAAGGGAATTTTATTCATTATTATTCATTGATCGGATCTCACTTAATCAAATAGAAAATGGGGTTAGTGAGATAGATGTGATATGACTTTTGAGGGGTTTAGTGTGAACATTCATTATGACTAAATGAGGAATTTTGAAATGTTTTGTACCACAGAGATTCAGAATCTCCTCTTCTGCTTCATTTTTTAAAAATTAAATCCTACCAACCCTTGAACCATATAACACCATGTTTGAAGTTCTCTTTTGTAAGAAACTAGTTTCTGTTGGTAGATAATGTAGAATCTTGGAAACCATATGGTACAATCACATGAACTCTAGAAAAATAGAAATACACTATATTAATATATTACTTGAGTGAAGAGGGAAAATTTCTATATGAGGTAGGTTACGACATGTTGCAAGGGTGAACAAATGATGTTGAAAAACGTTGAGTGTGACAGAAGAAAAATGAGTTGAAAATTGATTTCATAAACGAGAAATTTTGAATTTCATTTCAGAATAATCTTGGACGTTTTCTTCAAATTTTATTTATAAATTGGACTTGTTTATGATATAAGAATTTTATAGGAGTGAAAATTATTAGGTGTGGGGTGTGATTGTACCACAATTTTTTGTTTTATTACCTTGTTATACCAATGTATTATACTATTTTTTATTGAGAATTATATTTATAATAAAACATTTCACTACATTAATGATTAAATATTTATTTATTTCACTATTTAAAAGGTAATTTCACTTGATTGGATGATTTCATTTATGGTGGAGGGGATTCTGAGAGCCCACGATGATTCTAATGAAAAATGGGAAAAATTGCATGGAAGACCATGAACTCATGTCTATTGTTTTGCATGATCTAATAAATACATTGATAAAAATGGGAAGAAATGTTTTGATAAGATCCATATCTACGTGCGATAAAACATTGATGAAGGAACCATGCCCAGTTAGTCCATTAAGAGTCTTGTCCAAGTTGATCTATCCAATAAAATTAATCTGCACTAAGACAATAGTTTGCTTCTATATTTTAGAAATATCTCTTATTACAAACAATAAATGTCAACCAAATTTTACATGGATATATAAAAGGTGTTGTTAAACAACAATATAGTTTTTTTCAAAGTGATTTAAGACTTTCTAACATCTCACAACCCTAGAACAACATATTCTTGATATTCGGGTTCCCAAAACCACCTCCCACTTTGCCTATAAATTGGCACCTTGGGAATCCCATCTTGGAGTTCGACTAGGAGGCAACGTGCTGCCACTTTGGAGTCACATAGGATTCCTCAAGTAAATCCTAGATGTTCTGGAGGCCATGGTAAGTTCTCTTTGAAAATTTAATTCTTTATCCCCACCCATTGATTTCTAAACTTCTCTTGATCACCCAGGGGGAATGTGATGTAATCCAGAGCTTCATGATTGTATTATTTTGAATGATCATTTTAATTCCAGGTAGTATGTTTTTTTATTCATATGATATTTTTATTTAATTGAGAATAGTACTATTATATCATCCACATACTAATAATATTGTTTTTGGGGGTACCCTTTCATGTGATGTTTAACTCATTGTTCATCCATTTTCCTTCCCTCTTTCAGTTATTGTGTTCTTGTGGTTAATATTGTCCAATTAAACTCACATAAGAACTATCAAGTCCATGTAAATTTATTTCATGGTATAAAATATAAATATAATAAAAAGGTGGAAATAACGTAGAGTTATTCATTAGTTTCCTTAGTGAGTTTGAGTTATGAAGTCAAACAAAAATCACCCAATCATCAGCAGTTTCTGGGAAATCATTTTGTGTTATCGTCTGAACACTAAGAGGAACACTAGCATAATTTCAGTAACATTATGTTACTAGGTGTTACAAACTAGGTATTAATATATATATACCCTTTATCTTCATGTGATGAAGGATGAGCATCTAGAGAATTTCTTGAGTTGATCATGCTTAATTAATGTTGTTAACTTCCACTTTGTTTTGTCGCTTTCTTTTCATCCGTTGGAATTTTAAATTATAAGACCAAAAGTTTTATAAAAATAGATTCCCCTTATCTTGTTATAATCACAACCATATTTTTGAATTAATGATCTAAGGCTCTATCTAGATACGACCTAGGGTTACAGCTATACTGAAGAAATTCTAGTAAACTAAACATCTAATTTGGCATGCTTGACAACACGATCAAAGTCCTAATTACTAATCAAGATAGATCTTATTATTCTTAAAGGACTCCATATTTGAGTTATAATCTTAAATGATAGGTCTCCATTTCACGGGTTCTATAGTACCTTCAACACGGTACCATTTTTACATTGGATGCTTCCTGACAGGCCCTCCAGATCAAGAATAACCCCCAATCGTCTGAAAAGGGATGAACGATGGTCCATAAGAAGATAATTCCCACCAGAGTATTCAACCATTAGGTTAGATTATCCAAAAAACAATCACCAATCCCTCACATATTTCAAGAGGTCAATTAATAGGCCAACTATGGCCTCATACTGAAGACTAAGGGATTCTTCCTAAGGGATCCTTCCAACAATCAACACTTCCAAAACAACACTACATCAACCCTCAACATAATAAGTGGTTTATCCTTTGTGGTCTGGACTAGGTACCATAGACCTAGGTATTAAATATGGATCTTTGGTGAAACAAATATACTAACAGGTAGTAAGTTCCTACCTTTTCCTACTCCATAGAAGTCTATAAACACAGATTGGTGGCAAACATTGACTTGGAAAATACACTGATCTGCATAAATTCTTCTATAAAACATACTTATCTAGAGGATCCCAACCAATACCTTCTTCAAAATTCTATGTAGTGTCATTATTAGGGACATAAAACTACTTACAGTCATTCATATATTTATCAGACACATCTGGCTGTACAGAAAAAATCCTGCAAAAAAATATGGCAAAAAGCTACAAGCTACCACATACTCCTACCTGCACTCACCAAGCCCACCAATAGTCTCGTCTGATAGGACATAAATAAGTTCACTAAAAATTCTTGGTGGAAAATATCCATCAGGAGAATAAACATTCCATCTTTCATCAAGCCAGCTGACATTATCATCTAGCAGCACTTGGAGAAGTTTGTCAGAATGCTCCAACAATAAAATTGGTGCCGACTCAACTCCCTTCCCCTACAAATGAGTACTGTCTATATCCATTGGTAGGAATAGGATGACATGAGATGGTACATACATGTATTCCAATTAAGGAATGGATATATATTCCCTTTTTCACCCATGAAGTCACCAAGAACATTTTGGAAATGGTGAAAGGGAAGAAAAAAATTATATCTCGTATCCTGGAAGATTTCCAGAATATAATAAATGAAACTTCAATAGTTCTATAGGAACAAACACATAATTATATCTTCATACCTAGGATTACTCCTCACTATGCCATCCAAGAGCAGATACACACATTTTTCCTGTCCATGAGAGTTATGGGGCACACTCCCCCATATCATATGAAAAAAAATTGGATCAGGAACATACCCTCGATCCAATAAGAGATTATCATCCTATTATGAAAGACACTCCAAATTAGGCACATAAACCTCCCCATGATAACCAATTTTCCCAAAAAATGCCCCTAACTTATTATAATAATTCAACCAAAAAATAACTTTTATCAAATAAAGTGGAAAAATCAAGAGCATGTTTGTGATTTGGATCCAATTAATGAAGTATTTCATGAATTCCTCAGACATTTATCTATTACATTCAATATCCTACCTTTACATAACCAAATTACGGGATTAGTACAATTAATTATAGAATTACTCAATGTTCACTTCATTTTAAATCTTAATTCATGAAAATTCGGTGAATATCGAGAACCTATCCCTGGATGAGAGCCCCAATAACCCTCCATGTATCCAGAAGACAAAGGATCAAGAGGATTTATTCCTTGATATAATCCACCATGGTGATCCCCCCCCCCCCCCCATGATGGAATTCACTATGAATGTTTTCTCTATAGTAATTTTTCTCATTGTAAATAGAATTTTCCAACTGAAAATTTAGTGATGGGAAATCCCACTTATCCTGAGGCTCTTTAAAATATAAGTCAAGTCATAGATGATTCCATATTACTTGAAGGTGAAATACATTATTACCCATAAGATACCCCAAGGAAATGGTCATTATCCGAACCCCCTTGGGTCATTTTCATCCAAATATATTAGATGAAACACCAACTGATCCCATTGCTCAGGGTAAAACAACCAGGAAGCGTCCACTTTGGTCTGATCATGTATAGAAAGATCTGGGGAAATATGAAGAAGATATGTTGAACATGAGTAAAAAATTTGATAAGGGGGAAATAACATCCATGTTATGGACCTTTCCCACCTCTCAACAGATTATTCTAGAGACGTTAGCTGAAGATTGGATTCATGATATGTGACATAACCAATAGAAGACTCTTAGTCATCTAAATGACATTGTATTACCAAATAAATAATATCAAAGTCATTTAAAGGTAATAGAAG
The DNA here is from genome assembly GCA_963277665.1 of Viscum album. Lineage (NCBI taxonomy): Eukaryota > Viridiplantae > Streptophyta > Magnoliopsida > Santalales > Viscaceae > Viscum > Viscum album. The sequence continues at coordinate 373,767 of CAUJRU010000532.1, forward strand.
GGTTTGAATTGCTAAATTTAATGCACATATCATTAGGTTTCTCAAAATTCAATGATCTAGAAGGAACATGAGGCCTTTCAAAGTTCATGTATCAATGAATTAAGGAGGCTGCGATGGTTAATCGTCAATATCCTATCTATTGTTCATATAAAAGGTTGGGGTAAACATGAGGAATTTGATTTCAATTCACTCCAAATTTAGTAAACCCTCAAAATGTAGTCTCATGCAATGTTATTTCCCCAAGATAGCTATGACAATCAAATTATATTATTGACTGATGTGATGCTCATCAAGAATAGGCCTTGACTAGATTCTACCAAAGATAGTCCCAAAGAGAGAAATATATTAAGATAAATTAACATAAAGTGTATGAAAACATCGTGCATGCCTCCCAAATAAAGGATTCCAGCCATTAGATTGCACAAATTTCTAAAATAGAATAATAGTCATCTGAATTAGGTGATTTATGTGAGTGTGGAATAATGAACCCACATAATGTTTGGACTCAAATTCATAAAATCAGAAGATATTCTACACTAATATTAGCTTTAATAGTTTATATCCACCCCATCTAGTATGGATTATAGGATATTTAACCCAATCATTTGTATCAAAAAACAATTTCTAAAGGGTTGTGAATGAAAAACATGAATATCCATATTCCCCTCGACTGGGGGCCTTTCACATTCACAATATCATCCTCAACCGAAGTCAGTTTTTTCTTTATTAGAAAAGAATATACAAAAGGAATAAACTACTGAACTATTTGAGGATTCCCTTCAGATTAATATCCATCAAAAATTTCATGGGGAACCCGAAAATAGAAGTAAAAGGTCTCATGGATGGTGCAGAAGAAGGTGATCACAAAATATACAAACAGAATTCTAGGAATGCATTATGCATTAGTGAATGTAATTAAGGCTATGAGAGTAGACCCTCCAGAAAATGAGTCCAATTCAGTGGATTTAGTGTATTAATTTATTGTTCATAATGCGGTCCACACAATATAAAATGATGGATGTGTGTGTACCTGAAATTAAAGGCTTACCAAATATTCAGTTATCCCTTATAATAATCATCTTCTAATACTTTTAAAGGAACCTAATAAAGGAAAAGGTAAATACCAAACCATTTATAACCTCTCCCCAATAGTAGGTCAATCCCTTTCACTTGAAGAAATATTTGATAATAAAGAGGATGAGATTAAGGAGTTGAGAAGTCTCAATACAGAGTTTCTCTGAAAGAGAACTCATGCAAGAGAAGCTCCAATAATTGATTATCATCATGCACCTCTAGTAGTATAAAGATATAAAAGAGGGTTTTTTTTAAACTACCAATGCAGATAATGAATTTCATCCATTGGGTACAAAACATAAATAGGGTAATGTGTATCCTTACAGGCCTGTCCCCATGGGTTATCCAAGATAGATACTAGTAGTGCCACCACCAATGGTCTTTCCATTAATCTCACTAGTTCAAGATATAGCTATGGTAGTTGTTTAGGTCCAATCTTAGCCATATGTTTACCAAATTCTTATAAACACCATTGAGTCACTGATGACTTGGTTTGATTCTATGGAAGAATGGTGTGTAGAAATACAGCCATAAAATATGGTTTATCCTAAATGGATAGATATAACCCCTCTACCACAATGTTTTTGGAATCCCACATTTATAATCTTCATTGTATTTGGAGATACCAAGAATCACATGATGCATTTCGTCTCTCATAGTGATCTGATGATGGGGACCACCGAGAAACTTAAATAAGTGAAACTCATATTTTTTTTGTAATAATTATTGGGGCCATCCTATGTATTATACACAAGTTTTACGTCTTGTTAAATTACTGGATGGGATGATCTCCTATAAAAATTCTTTTTCTAGTTCACTTCAATGCTGTAGAAGATGATAGTCTTTGATCTTATTAAATGAATGAAAAGGGTAAATGAAAGGGTCTTAGATTTCATTTCTCATGGGAAAGGATTGACATACTCCTGGAATATAACACTCCCTCAATAAGAGTTTCATCCAATTTTTGTTGAAAATCTCAATAATGAGTTATTCACACCATTAATCCCTAATATATAAACAATATGGTTTAGAGATATGGCTTTTATTGGTCCACAGGTGAAAAAATCCATAATAGATATTATAATCAAATCCTGAGTAATCCCATTAGCTCTGAGAATAAGATCAAGAAAAGTATATGTTTCTACAGTTACACTGAAATAGGCCCATGTACCAACTACTACTTCAAATCCCACATCATACCATAGTCCTCCACCTCCCGAGTGGCAGCAGCAATGAATGGCTCTTCAAGGTGAACTAAAAGATAAAATGTGGAGACAGTTTGAGGATTTTAAATACAAGGACTTTTCTTTTTGAAATGACCAAGTCCCATGATACTTAATCTGCTATTTGGAAAACAAATTAGTTTATTTTCCAAGGCCAAAGATGCCTAAAAATGAGGGAGATGGTGACCTACAAAACAATTTCCACTTCCATTAAAGGTTGGGGAACCCCATCCCGGTGTGTTTTGTTTTTATGGACCTCTTACAAAAGCTGGTGGACTCCAAGAAAGTGAAGCTGAAAGATTCACCATCCATGTAGCAAGTGTTACTAGTACCGATCTATAGAAAGATGGAGAGTGGAAGGAAGTCAAATGTATGAATGAAAAAAAATCAACTATTTTATGTTTAAGAAAATAATCAATTAATCTCATGAAATTCTTTGAACATAAATGAAATAAAAGAAATTTTATCCTACCGCTTCCATTATAGAAAATCTGTATAAATGAAAATCACATTCTTATTAAGGTCAGTTCTCAATGAAAGAGTATGGAAATAAGAATAAGGATGAAGATTATGATGAATAGTTTGTGTTAAGGCCAAGGTTTTCCTTGAATTTAGTGGATTTTATGCAAAAAATCTCAAAATCATGAGAACCTCCCCACCAAATGACACAACAAGATTCCACTTGTTAGGAAGAATCCTCATCAGATGATTAGTTGATCTTCAGTTCCAATAATTTTATTCACTTAATGGATCCCTATGAAAATGATGATTTTGATTATGAACATGAGTTCCCTGTATATGATTGGGGAACTGGGGGGTGAATTCATTGTAGTTGAGGATACAGGGGAAGACGTTGGTATTATATAAGCCACTAATAAAACCACACCCCTAATATAACTATTTATGAAATAGAATCTCATGGGACAACACTCTATTGGGCCTAGCAAGAACAATGGAATTATCACACACATGAAAGGGTATTCCTTAACGTCATCATTGTGGATGACCAATTAAAGGCTATACCATCATAATCTCACTAAGTGGAAAGACCTAGACAGTATAATCTATCAAGGGAATCTGTACTTCCATCCCCTATTCCACCATCCCCTATTCCAAGGGACTATACATCCACATCACGAACACCAGCTTCTTGGGAACCTATAAAAGAGAATCTCTATAATATAAAATGCAAACCATTGGATCCAAATTCCAATGTTTTGAAGAAACTAACTCATATACCAGCCAAATTATTAATCCTAGATGCCTTTAATCTATCAATGGATCTTTAGGGAGCACTTATTGATTCATTGTCAATCCTTAGAGAGTTTGAAACCATGGTTGCTATCACATAGGTTTACCGTGTAAAAAATGACCCAGTAGAATGACTTCTAGTTATATATTTCATAGAATGGGATGAGGATGCTGTCATAAATAGATATGTAAAACCCCTATATATATCCATAATGATCATTGATATTTACATCCATTGATCCTTCATTGATAATGGATCATGGATAATACTCATTCTCATGTAGAAACATCACCGATTTGGCCTCACTAAATCCCATTAATCTCCCTCCACTTTTATGTTGAAGGGTTATGAAAAGAAAAAGAAAGAACCACTTGGTGAGATTTTTTTCAAACCTCAGTTTGGTGTTCTTGTATTGGATTCATGGATCATGGTTTTCTAGAAGGACACAACATTCAAAATTCTATTGTGGAGACCATTGATACATGAAAATGGGGTTATTCTTTCATCTTACCTCAATACCTCGAATATTGTGTCAATGGTCAATTTGGGGAACTGCATGGTGAAAAGGAACTATTCAAAACCTGTGAATCTAAGTACACTGGGGTGGATTTCTATCAAAATATGGTAAAATAGTCCATAGAAAATTATCTTAGTTGAATAACTACTCTGAATGGTATGGTTAAAGTCTTAGCTAATACATTCATAAATCTTATTGATGATTACATGCATCACATTAATCAAATTGAATGGTTTGGACCAAATCAAAGCTCATATTTGGTGGATTCAATATTTTTAGTTGTGAAAACAAAGCTTGGTAGTACAAGATAAAACATTGATTCACCAAGCTATGATGAAAGGCTAAATAGATATTTCTTCATTCCATCCACTGAGCATCAGAATGTCTCTAATTCACCATCCATGCTTGAAGAAATTTTCATGCTCATGGAATAAGAAAGGGATGTCGATTATATACCCATTTTCTACATTCAGAAAATCAAAAAGAGACTTTATCATTGGTTTATCCGAAGATGGTTTCATCCTCTTTAGGATTTCCAAATACTGAATCATCCCCTATATTAAAAAGTTTTTCTTCATCACCTACCTAAGATGTACAGGGAGAATAAGAAACACATGAAGAAGATGAAGAAGTATAAGAAATTAGGGATTGCCCTCTAGAATTTTAGGAAGGTGGCTCAACCAATACATACAAATGTAGAGAAATATATTATGTTATAGAGGAAGACCTATGACCCACTCTAATTAATGTGGACATGATGAAAGAAGAGAAAGTGGTGTATACTTCCTTTTTGATGGAACATCGGGATGTGTTTTCTTGGTATTATAAAGAAATTCAACATCCTGACCCTGAGGTGGCCACCCATCATTTGGGTTTGTTAGAAGAGCACCAGGGTTATAATCATTATGCCTGAAGAATGAACATAACTCATGCCTCCAAAATTGAGGTAGATAATGATAATATAATTAGATTTGACATCATCTGAGAGGTACAATATCCAATGTGGTTAGCCAATATTTCCCCTGTGAAAATAATTAACTGGAAAAGAAATGTTTTCATTGATTTTAGATATCTCAACCAGTATTGTCCCAAATATTAAATCCTTATTCTAATCATAGAACTCATGATTGATGAAACAGATGGATATGAATCTCTCTCCTTCCTGGATGGATACTATGGGTATAACTGCATCTTCATGGACCTAGAATATGAGGAATTAATAACCTTCAGATCCCCTCATGTAATATTTTCTATCTGGTAATTCCCATTGGATTGAAGAATGCTGGTGAAACATACCAACATGTAATGAAACACATCATCAACCCCTTATAATTGAAATTTATTGAATGCTATTTTGAGGATCTAGTTGTTAAATAATGATAATGTTTTGATTAACTTACCGACTTGGAGCCAATATTCAGCAAGCTTCGACAATGTAATCTGAAGATGAAGCCCATGAAATGTGCTTTTGATGTAAACTCGAGAAACATTATCGATTTTTTTATACTCCCTTGGGCTATTGAAGTTGATCCTATGAAGATGAAGAATATTCTTGTATTTTCACCTCCTTGAATCCTAAAAGTGATGAGAGGAACTGAAGGACACTTGGTCTATCTATGATACTTCATAGCTAATTGGTAAGGCAAGTGTATTCCCTTAACAAAATTAATTTCAAAGGACATTACATATTAAGTAAATACGGAATTACAGGTGGAATTTGATACCCTCAAGAAGTACTTATTTAGTACACTGGTATTTATTCCACCTATTGAGGGAAAACTACTTATCCTTTATGTGATAGCATTGGAGCGACCACTAGGTGCCCCATTTTGTAAAAGAATGATGTTGGGAATTAAAACAGCCTTTAGTTTCTCATTTAAACAATGATCGATCTAGATACTTGATATTTAGATTTTAAGAATTGTTGAAAAGATTCATCGTTGATGTTTAGAAGCTGATGCATGAACTTCTTCATCATGAGGTTCACTTGATCTCTCGCAAAAAATCCACTAAAATTTATCATCAGTCTTCCTATGATGACAGGACGTCTGGCATGGTGGATAGTTATTCTGCATGAATTTGATATATAGTTTGGGCCTCGGAATGCAGGGAAAGGACAAACCTTCATAGAATTCTTTGATTAACACCGGTCTGTAGAAGAAACATCATTGAATACTAATCTTCCTAATTAATAAGTCTTCTCTATATGGGATATCCCCTGACTTATGAAATTTATTTTGATGGTGCTTCAATAAGTCCACTTGGGAAGATAATGGAAGACCCTATTCTCAAAAAATTTGGGTTAGGAATTGTGCTTATCTCCCAAGATAAGGTAGTGTTTACATACTCTTTAATGTTACTAGAAGTTGGTAGCAACAATGATGCACAGTATTTGGCTCTCATTGTAGGCATGGAATTGGAACTCCATGTACTTGTGGATCACCTAGAGTTGATGGGTGATTCAGAATTGGTAATAAAATAGATGAATAGAGATTAATCCATCATAAAATATTAACTAATTCCTTTTTTTGATTATGTAATAGGTTTAATGAAATTGTTTCTCTCTTTTTAACACATTATGTTATGTCCGATGATCACAAAATGTTCAATTTGATACATTGAAAAATGTATCAACAACATTGGTAGATCCAAACCAGGACAAGACTACCATGAAAATTGATCATCATCATTTGGTTTCACCTTTTTTCAAATAAGAACAAAGTAAATCAATGAAATCATGCCTATTTCTGAGCCATATGGTTAAACCATGGGATGGAAGATGCCCATCATGGAATATCTCCAAGATGTAGTACTTCAACTAGATAGATCTAGAAGAGATAATTCTCAGTGACGATCAGTTAATTTCACTATTTATGATGGAAAAAATCACCAGAAGATCCTTTATATAGGATTATTTCATGGAATCATCCTCATATGTATTGATGGAGAAGAGACTGTGACTGTCATGAATGAATTACATGTCGGAGCTTATGGTTTCCACCAGTCTGGGCACAAACATTCTGATCAAATTAGAAGGATGGAATATTTTTTCCCCTACAATGTTAAAATATTCCTCATATTTCACTAAGAATTGAAATCACATCCAATTGCATGCCAAATTCAATCATTAACCCCTAGAGTCTCTATATTGAGCTAAATACTCTGGTCATTTTCTATATGGGGAATAGATGCAGTGGGGCCTTATCCTCTGGCTAGAGACTAGAAGTTCAAGTATGTCTTTATTTCCCTTGAATTTTTATCCAAATGGGATGTGGAAAAACCTCTTAATGAATTTCGGGCCAAATGAATTGTTCGTTTTGCCAAAGATAATATCATTACCAGATTTTGTGTCCCTCATACATATTGTTGGAAAACACCACCAATTTCTATTCTGCTAAGGTTGAGAAGTTATATCATGAATAAAATATAAAATCCAACCATTCATCCTAGTATCATGTATTGGTAAATAAATAGATTGATTCTTTCAAAACTTTGTGTCCCGAATAGTCTTGAAAATGGTGGTTAATGATATGAAATATTGGTCTGATAAAATCCTGGATGACTTATGGGATTCCCATACTATTAACCGCACTGCAACATAATGAACTGTGTACACATTAGTATACCGAATAGAAGTAGTCCTTCCAATTGTAGTTTAATTTCATTCACTCAGAGTTGATTTTTGGGATATGTTATCTATTGATGAGTAGTCTCAGAAGTGACTAGATGAGCTGGAGCGATTGGAAGAATGATATTACATACCTTGAATCACATAGTAGTCTTTTGGAACTGAATAGAAGGATCTTTCAACATTAAAGTTCAACTTCATTCATTTCTCCAAGTAGAATTGTTATTGGTCCGTAGGGATCTAATGATACCAGGAAAGAATCCTTTGAAGCATCAGACAAGGTGGGAAGGACCTTATTCCATACATAATGTATACTCAAATTGTGCATACTCTTTAATCTCAATGGATGGAGAACTCACTAAAATGCCATCCAATATAATGTTATTGATGAAATAATTTGTGTAGTCACTCATTGTTAATCCTACTTTCATGACAATAAATTATGTTACATTCAACGTCCTAGTTGTATGATGATAAACAGTGCTACCACCATACATCCAAGTTGCATGTCATTAAAATGTGTTAAAACCAATGCCCTAGTTTCATGACATTAAACTGTATGACACAATATACATTCATGTTTCATGGCATTAAAATTCATAATAACCAAGTCCTACTTCCATGACATTAAACTACATAGAACCATCTCTCCTCACCACACACCATTAATTAATATGGTCAACATATTCTTCGTTTGATGATAATAAATAACCATAGACACTAGAAATTGAAATTATTTGAGTATATTTCATGCATAATAACTACTCACATCATTGACACTCTCTGGTAGTAAATGAGCCTAATTCTCCTTATGTTTGAATAAGATCTGTAGGGGGTCCCCTTTTAATGAATTACATGTTGCTTAATTCTCATTTCAATGTGATAAATAGTGACACCAAGATCTCTGATCTGGGGCCCAACCACAACCATAAAAGATAAAATTTACTCATTCTTTGCATGTGAGTTAATTATATACTAGGAATCCATTAAAAAAATATGGATTGATTCTCATACCATATAGTTTTTTCCCTGACCATTATTATTGAACTATTAAATCCCATATTTCTCACATCAATATTCAACTAGTGTGGGGGAACCATCCTCAAGAATATTGTGTGTCTTGATTCTCCTTCCAATGAAATACGTAGTGACATTTGGGTCATATCCCCTAGCCTAGCAGAAATATTTCAATAATTTCACATCATTTCATCTTTGTCCATACCAAATGAATTTAACCTTCATGGAATATTTAAAGAAAAACATTTTGCTTGATTCCTACCCCTGCGTGATACAAAGAGACACCTAGATCTCCAATCACAGGTCCAACCACAATTTTGGAAAAGTCCCTTCACCCCCCCCCCCCTGTGTGTAATAATCAAACCTAGACAGGGTGAACCTTCATGAACTCTATGTGGATTGATTCTTACCTCAACAAGATACATAGTGACACCCAGATATCCAATATCTTGTCCAATAGTGAGTAATCATTAATCCCAATTAATTCCTATGTATGAATCAGATCTATATAGGGAACTTATCAAGAATTATGTGGGGCTTGATTCTTTCCCTGAACATGATATGTAGTGATTCCTAGGTCTTATCCCATAGTCCAACCATAATATTTACTTAGTGTTAGGTCACCCATGTATTTTCCACATGATTATAAACTACAAGGAAAGAACAAAGTATGGCTTGATTCTCATTCCAATGAGATATGTAGAGATGTCATTATCTCTAATCCTGAGCTCATCCATAAATAAATCCCTGCCTTACATAAAAATCTAGTTAGTGTGGGGAATCATCTTCAAGAAATATTTATGATGTGATCAAATTCTAATCAGATACATTGTGAATCACAAATCTGTAATCTTATATCCAAAATAAAATAAAAATAAAAAATCTCTTTCATTCCTTGTGTGCACGAATCAAAATTGCACAAGGAACATTTCAAGAACTATGTGTGGCTTGATTCTCAACCCAATGATATACGTAGTGACACCCAAATCTTCAATCTTGGGTCCAGCTACAAATAAAATAAAATTCTCATTTCCCTATGTGTATAAATCAAACCTTTATAGTATTGTGGCTTGATTATCATTCCAATAAGATATGCTGCAATTCCCAAATCCCCAAACTAGGGCCTAGCCACAATTTGGGATGTGAAAAACCACATCCTTTTCCCTATGCATGAGTTAGATATGCATAGGGATATCATCCAGGAATTTTTAGTTGATTCTTATTGAAATAAGATACATTGTGATGCCTGGAATTCCTTCTTTAGGCCGAACCATCAGCCTGTAATTTTTAAAAATCCATATTTTCCAGGTTAAAAATTTATTGATAAGGGGAAACATTTCAAGAACTATATGTGGCATGATTCATGCTACAGAAAGCTACATAGTGATGTAAGTTACCTATACCCTGTCTTAGCCACCACATAATCATCATACCCATATCTTTCACTTGTGTTACCTTTGTGTTTCAGAAGAAACCATTAACACTCCGTATTTCTATTATTAAGCATAGCTCACGTGGTCTTTGGAATTTGGTAAAGAGATTCTCTACAAAAATAAGGGATCTAAATTCCTATTGGGTTAATCAATAGTCCTTGATATAATCCCTTAAAATGAATACTATATTTCCTCGCCACATGATGATAAACTACATGGACCTTCAATAAAGAACTACATGTGTCTTGATTATCACTCATATGAGATACGTAGTGACCACTAGATTTTAATATTTGTCCTTACCGCATCCCAACGTAAAGAAATCCAATACTCTCCCTTGTACGAGTAATTCATACATGAGAAATTAAAACACATGTTCTCACATTATAAATGAACTCATATACGTTAGAACTATGCATGGATTTATTTTTTCTCTTCAAATATACATAGTCACACATGGACCCTATGCCCTGTTTTAGCTACTTTTTATTCTTAAATTTCATGTTAAGGCACCCGAGTCCTTACCACCAAACATTAAACTACACATCTATTATCCTTAGTGAATGACATAGAACTGCATATATACACCCTTTCCCTTCATATTGGGTAATTTTATTTCCCTTGGAGAATTACATTAAACTACATAGTATTTGGATAACTACATATGGTTTTATTATCATCCCATTTGAGATACATAGTGAAAACTGGGCCTCATATCATACACACTTCTAATATATAAATGAAAATTTCCCATCTCTTGAAAATGATCGAAAATCTCTACAAGATCTTTTATTTTGGACCCTCTCCTTAGAGATCCCATCATGTAAACAAGAGTTGACCCATTTTATACATAAGAGTTAGATCTATGTAAGAGACTCTAAATTCATGACCAGAATTAGTCCAAACACTTCATTTATGCATTTGATAATGACCCTTTCACACATCAAACTTCTAATATTGAAATATATTCAGATCTTCATAATATTTTTTCATTTTTTTGTGATTGAATGTATGATAACTGAGGGATCTTTTTGACTGACTATACATTTCGTGCCCTAATTGGCCTTTAATAAATTTTTCCCATATAACGGGCCTATCAGCCAAAGGATTCCACTGCTTGCCTATGAGAAACCTATCATATTTGACCTTGCATAATACACCCCATATAATTTTTTTGTAAAATTCATATAACTTCATTATTTGGAGAATTATCTTCTGTCCCTTTAAGATTTAATGCTGATATGCTAGAACCCGCAATTTTAGGTGGTCATCATTTGTGTATTTGTCTCATATCCTTTATCCTAACTAGAAAGTCTCTCAGAACATGGTTTACATTTTCACTCTACATATGTTCACAATAATATTGGAATGTCCTTGGGCCACATGACCACATATTCTCCATTTTTTCCATAATATTATGGTCTTTTCCATTTGACCTAAAACTTCATGCACTATGCTTCCTTCATCTGGGTAAGATCTTTGTAGAGATAATATTTCTATAATTCAATGAAAATCACGACTAGAAATACATCATTTGTATTTAAGTACATTTATCCAAAAACTAGACTCTTTACTTGGTATGATCCCAATATCCATTAAAATTCTTCATCTTTTTTCTAATAGAATATATGAATTTTTGGGAGGCCCTTTATCAGACAATATGTTATATTCCCTTGTTGGCCTTGCATAAACATCGCCTAAATATTCGGAATGTTATCATAAAGATTACACTTTTTAGCTATTCAACACATTCCCTAGTTGGGCCTGTATAATACAGCCCACATAAAGGGTTTTTGAAATTGCGGTAACTTCTTTTTGGGAAGATACCTCCTCAAAATTCCATTTATTCCTTTTCCCACGTCATTATTCAAATTCAGAAATCCCCAAATTACAGCATAAAATTATATGCGTCAATACTTGAATATGGTAGCACATTTGAAAAAAAATTACCTAGAATTGGAAGACCATTAATTTTTTTGTCAGATCTAAAGCCCATATATTAAAGCCCCATAATTTCATTGTTAACTAACTTTAAACATTACAACCCCACAATGTTATTGCTGTATTAATTTAAACCAAACAACCCCCAAATGTCCTTGCTTCATGAATTTAAACTATATAGCCCCATAATGTCCTTGATATATAAATTTAAACTAAATATCCTTATAATGTCCTTGCTTAATTAATTTAAACTAAATAGACCCCCAATTTCCTTACTTCAAGAATTTAAACTACATAGCATATTATCATAAAAGCCTTAACCTCCTTGATACGTGAGTTAAAACTCCACAGAATAATGTTTTTGCTTCATGAGTTTAAACTACATAGAAAAATATTATAAAGATCATTTATAACAAATAAACACTCATTCTTGGACTAAATTCATGTAGGATTGGTTCCTCATTCTTGTAATATATTGGCATAGATGACCTCCTTTATTTTCAGACATCTTTCCTTTGGAAAATCCATCCACTATTGTCTTGAGACATCAAAATCTTAAACCCCTTTTTCTATCTGTAATAAAATGTCAAAATTTCTAGTAAATCCTTTATATAAATATTCGATACGTTCCACAGTTGGTCTTTCATAAAATTAACCTACATAACGAGCCTTTCGGAATAAATATTCCACCATTTTTTCTAGGTAGAAAATTCCCTAATTATAAATGCATAATCAATCTTTATAATGACTTTGTCAATTGGAGGTAACTTTATTCATGGAAGAAACCTATTCTATTCTAACATTTAGTATTTTAGATTTGGAGACCATATAAATCAACAATCAAAATTATCCTTGAGGTATCAAAAACAATATCAAGAACTTCCTAGTCATCAATCCTTTTTTGGGATCAAATTTCAAAATTCATTTTCAAAGATGTTCAACCTAAAACACTAGATTAATTAGTAAAACATGGATGACCTTAAACTGCCAATAAAAAGAGACATAGTATTCACCAATTTGAAAGAATTCAAAGAGAACTCTGGAAAAAAATTAGCTTCTCAGCTCATTAGAGATAAACTTTGTACGAATTAGGAAATATTCAGCGAAATAAATTTAAAAGGAAAAACATTTTTGGATGAAAACCTACAAATGGAAGCCTATGAAAAATCCTGGTTATCATCGGATAAGTCCCCTCCATATTGGGTTTACTAAAAAAATAGGGAGATAAAACAAAATACAAAAGGTATGTAGGGTTGTCCATATGACCATAGAAATAGTCAAACTATGCTCAGTAGTCCCATTAGTATATATAAAAATTAGTGCATCCATCCAATCATTATGCAAATAAAAAACACACAAAATAATTTTGGAATGCATCAATGTTGCCTAAATTTACCATAGAACCAGACTCTTCTCATTCCAAGAGAATCCAATTCTATAGGGGGTATTTTTTGTCACTATGAAATGTGTTCCATGAAAATCCCCAAAAAATGATGATGAGAACCTCACATAGATAAAAAATATTGTGCTTCTTAAAAAGTATGCTTTTATCCCTAAAGAAATATAAGATTGAATTTATATGTTTTATGATATAAAACAACCACAACTGGGATTGAAAATTTCATGGTGAAACTATTAATTTTTCATGGAGGTCAGTGATAGTTGTGACGGCACTGATACGAAGGGCTAGGACCGAAGACCGACACTGATCCTGATATGGGGTGAGAGGGTGAAAACACTACAGTATGGAAGAGAAGTTTGGCCTAAGTCCCTATGCACACTATATGTCAATCACATTTATGAAAAATTGCTAACATGAAATGCATTAGAAAAAATATGAGAAAATAGATAGAGAATTCCCAGATATTAAAAAGCTCAATGAGTAGTTCACACGAGGTATCCCGAATCACTAGTAGTGCATAAGTACTTGAATTCCCCACCACTTGTGCACACCAAAACATACACGCCACCTCATCACTTTCACGTCAAGTCACCATCACTCTAGGTACCATATTTGACTATAAATACCCCCTTGTGGCCTTCATTTCTACAGATGAATTTCACTAAAGTACAATTGTGGCTCTGGTCACTCTAGTGCTTCTCCAAAGTCCTCCAAAACCTATAAGGTAGTTATATAAGACCTAAAGAGATGGAATGGAAGGGGTATTGTGAGACCTAGGTTCTCCAATTGCTAAAAATTAACAACACTTGTGAGGCTCATTTGATGAGCCCCCCTAATTCAAGAACACTTGTCTGAACACTCTTACTCATATAGGATGTTACGAGCCCCACATCATGGAATACCTATTAACAATCTTTAAGGCTTGATCCAAGTCTTTCCTAAGTCTAGTAATCTAGGTTTTCTCACTTATGGTGACATCAGTTCTCCCAAGCCTCATTGAGCACCCCATACTAATCAGCCTCTTACCTGAATGCACATCCTTGATGTTTACACTATCTTTCATCTTTCATGAGCAATCCATTAGCCTCTCATGGAGCCTCTTATGGAAATTCCTTTTCCTCTCTGTATCTCTTGTCTAACAAATAATTTAGATGAATATTTCTTTCCTAGGTGTATTGATATCATTTCCTTGTCTAGAGGATGTATAACATCATAATATCAAAAAATAGGTCATGGAGATGGAAAGCCTCTGGAAATATCCTCCTCCATAGACTCTCATCCAAGAGATATCTCTCTCGATTCACGGGGTGACTTGACAACCCCGATCGTGGTACCACTAGGTCTATACCATAGCAATGAAACTTCATTAAATTTTCACAAAGACAAGTACAATTTAATAATGTATCCCCCTGACTAATAATTCTTTGACTAAATAAAAATGGAAAAGAAGAAATGAATATGAGCATAATTAAACATACATCTTCAGGATTAAAACAGTTCCACTATTCCTCTAGATTTGATGGTTCAATCCCTTTATAAGTGCCACAATATATCATTTACATCACTCGTTTTGTGATGGGGATTGAATTTTAGGATGTATATATAAGAATCTAAAAATCCTAGATTTTAATTATTACTTCATATGGGTTATTCCCAAACTGAATATGAGATGAGGGTCGAAGATCTCATATTCCTAGAATATGAATCCCCCCATAAAAGCTACAACATATTTTTAGTATTACAATACAAATTCATCCATTCTTGAACCACCTATAGTCTTACATATTTATAATACATACCATCTCTCTATGAAGATGATCATACAACATTAGACTATAAGAGCTTCCCAATTCATGCCATCATAGATGGTTGATAAAAAAAGGAACTTGACTCTCTTTTAGGTGATGAAAACTAAACCCCCATGGTTCATATTTAGTTGGTAATGTTGGTTTGGCCCTGTTGATTCCAGTGGGGAGATTGTATCTGGCATCAGAGTGATTTTTTGATCTAGGATTCTCTCCATCCTCTCCTTCCGACTCTAAGGAATCATCCTCTGAAGGTGAGGAATCACATTTCAAATGAGATAATTCCTTCCTACTCCCTCTCTTTACTTTGACCTGAGGTAAAAAATTATTTTTCAACCCTTCAGGGTATGAAGGAACTGATGTACCAGCATACCATATAGTCAATTTTATTTGTACATCAATATTATGAATATTAAACAATATTATTGTCTTCTTCATGGTTGTCAGAAACCATAGATTTTGAGCCACCATTGGATGTTGTTGACATCATAAATGCACCGGAAGATATACAATGATCTATTGCATACATTTGACATGGTGTGAAAATATGTAATGAGTATAGGCCTCACATATAATATCACCATCAAACATGGTTTCTAATATGCCATCCCTCTAAGATATCTTATTATTCCTCATCTGTAAATCAGATGTCTCATCATCAACCAATCCTTCCATATGTGGATTCCCATAAAGAAAGAAGTGTAATTATGTGAACATACTCAAACACGTCTTAATGCCAAGAGGTGTAATGGATGGTGCCCTAATACTAGAGAAATCTAGAACATATGGTAAGAATAAACACCATAAGACCTATATCCCACTCTGAACCTCATAGGTTCTTATGTGATTTGCGATTCATCCCCACATAACATGAAATGTTCCTGCTTTTCTAAAAGGATCATTCCCTCCATGGATATGAAATAAATTCCTATTAATATTTCTAGAATAGGGGTATCCAACCGCACCATTTTCCTTTCTTCTAGCTTAGCTAATATAAAAAAGGTTTCAGGCCGTACACCTACCTTCGAATCTCGAACATGAAATATATATACACTGAGCCACATGGCTAGGAAACCTTCAAGACACATCTTGGATTGAATTCTGGAGTTGAATTCATACCGCAAAATTTCAAATTGTAATTTCCATAGTGTTGTCCAGATGTTTCCATACACAACACTCTTTTCTTACTTGGGGAAACATATTGGATACATGAAGGAAGTAGATTCATCCTTCTTCTTCCTCTGGAATATTTACATCCACTCATTTGGAAGAATATCCTTACTTTATGGGGGAAATAAATTCTTGATCTTCTAAGCTATATTCTGCACATCATGTGCCAAGGATGGTGTATTTTCTACATAATTCCATGCTGGATTTGGAGGAATGAATTCATCATACATATCTCTAAGGATCGGAGCTCTGAAGATCTTATAAACATCCCATAAGATGATGCCCACTTCTCAATGTGTCTGATGGAAAGAATTCATATCTGGACTCCATCGACAAAGAATATCTGGAAAAATAATCATTCATATACACATAGGTTTTCTCTACCCCCATGTATTCATAAATTATATTGCATTTTAGACCATCTTTAAACTCCACACATGTTTTATTCACGTAGAATTCCCACATCATTGTTGTCGTAACACCGCCTCCTAGTTGAAAGTCCCTACATTTCTTCAAGGCCTTTGACTGATCTGTCTGAGAATCTATGATGATTGAAGAATAATAGTGTGCCTTTAGTTTGATTTTTGTATCTTTAAATATGGATCATACAGAATGTGATGCATAACATAGTATTTGACTATCGTTTTTACATTGATAAATGTGCTTTCATAAGAAATATTGGCAGATGAAAAGTTCATGATGTATTGTAACCAAGAGATCGGGAGATAGATCTTGGTATATGATATGTTGGATTCATACAGTTTACCATAACCATTATGTTTAAGATAATTACTCTTCGAAAAGTATCGATGATTATTCTTCAAATACTTCACCAGATCGGGAATTGTAGTTTCACAAAAATCATAGTAATCATGCCATTTGATCTCTATCATGTATTAAATCAACTTACTAGACAATTAATTTGAAGTTGTGACTCTCATAGGAGACATTTTAACCTATAAATAAATATTAAATTCATTTAAAAGTAGGATCCTTTGGTATATTTTTCAAAAACCAAGAAAATTTGGCATATGAATTAAGACGCTCAAGTGAAACTGTGGTGCACAAGTATGTATCTCAATGTTGGGCATGAAAGTATCATACCAAATGTACTTGTGCGAACAGTAAAATCATCAAGAAAAAAAATGTCGGCATGTTAGACTTGTGCATGAGGATCTTATTTTTTTGAATCCTTTGTGATTTTCACTAATGGGAATCCCCTCTATATAGATGACAAAGCTTACTTGTGCTCCATTATCATGATTGAAAACCCAAAACATATGCAACCCATTAACTTTTTGTATCCCATTTTACCTTATCATTAGACCCTATTTTCATTCAGAACCAATATTTTGGGGGGTGGGGGATTTCGTTGGCACTCTAATTCATCACATGGATGAAAAATAAACAAAGAAAAATTCCATAGAAAAAGGAGGAGAAAATATGTGGATAATTTGAAGATTTGGAAAGGCCCAAATTTGAGTTATCCCATGGTAACCCGAATCACCGGCACTGCACAAGCACTTGTGTGACTCCTCAACTATGCACTAACACATCACGTGTGATCAAAGTCACCATCACTCAGGGTACCATAGTTAACTATAAATACACCTTTGGGGCCTTCATTTATATAGAAGAATTTCCATAATGCATGATTGCTGCTCTGGTCTCCCTAGTGCTTCTCCTATGTCCTAGAAAACATATATGGTCATAAAATAACATCTAAAGAAAGAGGATTAAAGGGTTATAATGAGAATTAGGTTCTCAAAGTACTAAAAATTTACAACACTTGTGCAAATCCTTCTCCCACCACCCAAATATAAGAGCACCTTCCTAACCACCCTTCCTAAAATAAGATGTTGTGTTCCCATCTTCAGGGAATACCTGTGAAGACTCTTGAAGGCTTGATACATTTCTCTACCAAATCTAGTCATCAATGTTTATTCATCACATAACGTGAAATATGTTTTACAATGTCTATTTGAGCTCTCCACACCTGTGTGCCACTTACATGTGCGCCCTTCCGTGAAGTTCACCCTACCTTTTAACTTTCTCAAGCCATCCATTTGTCCTCTCTCAAAGCCACTTATTGAAGGTAATTTTCTTATCGAGCACTCCTTTCTGAAGAAGACCATGTTGAAACCTCCACCAAGACCTCCTGATTGACCAAATCTTGTATAGAGGCACATATAAGTGTCTCCCATTTGGATCTGTATATCTTTGGTCATTGTTTTCCCACACTTGTCCTACCATAGGGTAAGGTTCCTTGGGGTTTCTATAGATTTGAATATATATATATATATATATATATACTCACATAAAACCTTACACTTGGGATAGTGTTGTGGAGTTCCCAGTATTGGATATTCGGGATAGGAGTATGTCCTCCTCTTCTCATCTCAATGACTCGGAGCCTCAAGTCCCTAGTAGGGAGGGTAGGGTTCACATTTTCTTTTCCTTTTGACAAATTAAATGTCTCCTTCCCTAATAAGAGACCCATTTTAGGGAATCCATCCAAGTTTAATCCCCTAAACTTTAACATAGGAGGTTATAGTCTCTCTGATATGCACACCCTTCACCTTCATCCCTTCCTTGACTTGGACCCTCATTCAATGTATAGAGGACAGGGGGAAGTGTTGTAGCCCTAAACTCTTCCACCATAGTTCTAACCTCTTCCATCATCAAAAGAGGAAAAGTGTGTGTGGTTTGAAGAATCTTTCACATCCTTTTATTTTTCACACTAAACATGAATCACATTGGCATAGAGGTTTGTAATGATTGAAACACGCACAAAATCAACCAAAAGTAATGAACTATGAGAACTCATATTCCCACAATAATTGGGATATGTATAAAGCCTTCACCTAGGGCCTCATCTCAATGGAAATCCTTTTTAGGATTCCATCCACAATTCCCTAAATTTGGGAATCCTCTTTAGGAGTATTCCCTAAATTAACACCTACCAAATATTCAGTAGTTGATACATCTATCATTGTAACATCCGAGGTAAATAAAGAAATATGATATTTTCATATTTATTATTATTTGTGAATTAAATATTAATTTTACTTTAAATGTGTTTCTATTTTCGATGGATTACCCGATACGCAATAACAAGTTTTTTTTTAAATCTTACGTTGCACACTAATAATATAATATTATTATTTTAAATGGTAGTTAACACCTAGAAGTTGTATTGGAGAGAATGAATAGAACTAAATAAAATATGATTATAGATGTTTGTTAAATATATTTACTTTTATCCAATAAAAGTTTGAGACTTAAAATGTGAATGAATCTAATTTTAAGCATAATTTACATTAAAAGGCCGATTTATCACCTTTTGAGAGAAAACCCTATTTAAATCTAGTTTTGGTCACTTTCATATGTTCATTTTGACAAAATAAAATTCTTCTTTATATTATTATAATCAAAATTTACTTTGGGTAATTTTTTTGGTATTTTTCTGATAAAATTCATTTTTTAATGAATAGTGAAAAATTCTGTATTTTATTTCAAAAGTGATTTTTAATCTAATTTATTTATAAGGTTATATTGTCTTTTTAATTGGATTTAAAGTTTAATTATAATTTATTTTTACCATTTAATCCAATGGTGGTGATTATAATTAATTTCACTTGGAAAACTGACATAAACAACTGTCAGTCTTTTGATAGATATTGTTTCTTAAAAACGCGCTCACTGTTTTGACAACGGTAAATATTTTTAAATTAATTACAGAAATTTCTCTATTTGGAATTTGGTAAAATGGATTCCATATTTGGAATCAGAAGGTCCAGATTATGTAATTAAAACTCTTTTGTTTCTGACATGATCAATAGTAATTACGGTAATTATTTTTAATTATCGTGATTAATTAGTAAATCAGGAAAAAGGGTAAACAAAATAATGTTATAATAATATAAAATTACCCATACATGTTTCTTAATTCTATTTTTTGAGTCCTGTCCGACCATGGGATGCCTTGTTCCAACTTTGGGACCCCCTGGGATCACTTTCGTGTGATAGTGACCTTTTATCATATTATTTTTAAAGAAAGGATAATATAACCAAAGTATGTAACACCTAAGTAAAACAATTTTAGTTTTGTTTATATAAATGATATATTTGACTATAAATAGTCATTGAAAATCTAAAAATATTTCCTACATCATTATATTTTATTTATAATTTTTATACATTAAATAAATTTATTTATTTTTGACATAATGATGATGTAGTTATTAACTCATTAATGAAAGATTTAAATAAATGATATTATAAGTGTTAAACTAATTTTGTTTTGAGACTTTTCATTCTATCCAAGAATTTTATAGATGAGTATGATATGTAAAAATTATTTTAATACTCTTATTTTTAAGGAATAATGATTTTATGACTTTATCAAAAGTCAACAACCAAATAGTGTCAAAATTGGCATAAATGAGTTTTTAAAACAAATGTTATTTAATAAAATGGTATAATAGTCCAAAATAACTAATATTCTGTCAAATGAAATATAATATTTTAAAAATATCATTATTTATACAATTATGGGACTATTTTTCTTTCTAAAGTAACTATTATGACCTTATAGTTTGAAAATTAAAAAAAAGACGTTGTAAGAATTATTAATTTTAACTAAGAGTAAAAATGAAACGATAAGGTGATTTCTATGAAATCCACTTGTCTAAATCCTATTAGTTGAGTTTATTTCT
Source organism: Viscum album (assembly GCA_963277665.1). Lineage (NCBI taxonomy): Eukaryota > Viridiplantae > Streptophyta > Magnoliopsida > Santalales > Viscaceae > Viscum > Viscum album. The sequence goes on from CAUJRU010000532.1 coordinate 394,947, forward strand.
AACATGTATCCTCTTATCCCCGAAATACATAATTTTGTAACCATTATAATTTGAAAAACATTTTATAAAAAATTAATTTTTCATGACATTCCAGGAGTGCCCCTCCACCCCCTTATAAAAAGACATCACCTCTACCCCTTAATCACTCATATAAATCCATTGGATCATCCAACATAATCTCATGTTATCTCTCCACATCCCTATCTTACTCATAGAAGCCTCACTTTGTGCATAAGGATTTCCAAGTAATCCTTTGGCTCAAATCAAAAAGAGTTACCCGATTTAGAGGTAATGTCTTCTCTCGAGCTTCTTTCTTTTATTTTCCTTCATCACTCCCCCTAACATTCCTATTATTTGATTCCATAAAAACAATAGTATAATAAATATAATATAATTTTTTTATGATAAGGATTTTATTTACACTTACACACACCTTCTTCTAATGGTTAAAGAACATATTTTTTCTGTGGGTGGCGAATTACTGTCTCACGAAACGGTGATTGTTGAATCTTCTATTAAAACCATTCATGGTGGAAATTATGATGTCACTATATTTATATATGATATATATGGTATTTATGTTTTATATGATTCTCTATTTTATGTTAAAATCATATCATTATGCCTTTCATGTCGTGTAATTGCGGTAATTTCATCTGGGGAAGTGTGGACTACCGCCCCCCTCGAGTGATGTGACTCATTCATGCAATACATGGAATGTATAAAGAGTGAAATTAAGGAACTTATGTGACTGGTATAACATATATATTATACTTTAATTATAATATATATATATATATGTATCATTTATTTTTAATTCATTTAATATGACAAAGAAATGAAAGTAGTGTTCATGCGTACGTACGGCCTACTGTCTCCATGAACGTTGAATTTCATTTTTTTTATCTCAAAATGTTATGGAATAGTATAAAATGAATATATACTGGATATATATGATATTTAAACCATTAATACTATTCTGGAGATGATGTAATTATAACTACATGGAAAATTCTTTTCAAACAAGTTTATTTTTGACTCATGTACCAAACATCGACAAAACGTATGATATGAACTCACATAATTAACTAATTGTTATAACATGGTAATATGTGATATGAATTGAATAATGAACTTTAAAGGAAGTCCTTAAGAAATTATAAATTGACCTAAGTTTATTATTCTGTAATATAAAGAACAAAAGAGAACAAGTCGGACTCGAGGTAAGGGATCCTACCTCTCTCTTTCTTTTTAAGTACTCTCTTTTATGTCATTTCTTTTAAGATCCTATTTATTATGTTGGGGAATTTTCTTTTATATTCATATTACTGTAATTTTTATGTACATATGATGAGAGACCCTATTTTATCTCATCAATCCATTTTTTTGTTGTTTTAAGTGGCGTCGTTAGGCTGCTGATTTTTCATAAGGGATTTTTCATCTCACTTTTATTCTCATGAGATTCATGCTACATTTGCCACTATTTACTTTTGTGTTGTGTGTGTACTGACCATGATTGTATTCATTGTGTAATATACTTTAATTAATGGTTATTTAAATCTTCATTGAGGGATCCTTGTAACATCCCCAAATGATAAAGGGTTAAATTACTAAATGATATGACTCATGTCAACAAGGTGCACCTTCCTTTTTGGGAGCCTATCTGATTAGAACTCTGCAGTTAAGTGTGCTGGGCCCGAAGTAGTGATCAGGATGGGTGACCTTCTGGGAAGTTTCCCAGGGTGTGTGTGAGTGAGGAAAAAGCACACTGGAAAGGACATGTGTTGGCTTATGGGGACATTCTTTAGTCAGATGACCCCGTTCGGGCACGTGGGTGGACCCTGGGGTGGGCCCCACGTGACTGCGGGGCAACTGGGGGTACCTGGTAGGCCAGGACCCAATGGTCATGTTAGGGTGGGGTGTTTGTGCTGTCACCGGGACCCAGTTGTCACATTTGGTATCAGAGGTGGTACCCAGCCTTAAGTGTGGTGCACTGCTTGGGTTGAGATGTAGGGCCCACAATGAGGGGGTTGTGCTCTAAATGGGGGTGATTGTAACATCCCCAAATGATAAAGGGTTAAATGACTAAATGATATGACTCATGTCAACAAGGTGCACCTTCCTTTTCGGGAGCCTATCTGATTAGAACTCCACAGTTAAGTGTGTTTGGCCCGGAGTAGTGATCAGGATGGGTGACCTTCTGGGAAGTTTCCAAGGGTGTGTGTGAGTGAGGAAAAAGCACACTGGAAAGGACTTGTGTTGGCCTGTGGGGACATTCATTAGTCAGATGACCCGTTCGGGCACGTGGGTGGACCCTGGGGTGGGCCCCACGTGTCTGCGGGGAAACTGGGGGTACTTGGTAGGCCAGGACCCAACGACCATGTTAAGGCGGGGTAATTGTGATGTCACCGGGACCCAGTTGTCACATTTGGTATCAGATGCGGTACCCAGCCTTAAGTGTGGTTCACTGCTTGGGTTGAGATGTAGGGCCCACAACGAGGGCGTTGTGCTCTAAGGGGGGGTGATTGTAACATCCCCAAATGATAAAGGTTTAAATGACTAAATGATATGACTCATGTCAACAAGGTGCACCTTCCTTTTCGGGAGCCTATCTGATTAGAACTCCATAGTTAAGTGTTCTTGGCCCGGAGAAGTGATCAGGATGGGTGACCTTCTGGGAAGTTTCCCAGGGTGTGTGTGAGTGAGGACAAAGAACACTGGAAAGGACATGTGTTGGCATGTGGGGACATTCATTAGTCAGATGACCCGTTCGGGCATGTGGGTGGACCCTGGGGTGGGCCCCACATGTCTGCGGGGCTACTGGGGGTACCTGGTAGGCCAGGACCCAACGACCATGTTAAGGCGGGGTAATTGTGCTATCACCGGGACCCAGTTGTCACAATCCTTATTTCATGTGGTGTACGTTTTGAAAGTTACCCAAATCGGTAAGGGAACCTTTCACTCTCCTCTTTTTAAAAGACTTCATTTTGTTATATATTTTAATTTACATCTTATTATGTTGGAATATGTTATTATATATCCTTATTGATGTAAATATTATGTTCAAGTGATGAGATACTCGTTTTTCTCTCATCAACTCATTTTCTGAGGTGGTACCCAGCCTTAAGTGTGGTGCACTGCCTGGGTTGAGATGTAGGGCCCACAACGAGGGCGTTGTGCTCTAAAGGGGGGTGATTGTAACATCCCCAAATGATAAAGGGTTAAATGACTAAATGATATGACTCATGTCAACAAGGTGCACCTTTCTTTTCGGGAGCCTATCTGATTAGAACTCCACAATTAAGTGTGCTTGGCCCGGAGTAGTCATCAGGATGGGTGACATTCTAGGAAGTTTCTCAGGGTGTGTGTGAGTGAGGACGAAGCACATTGGAATGGACATGTGTTGGCCTGTGAGGACATTCATTAGTCAGATGACCCGTTCGGGCACGTGGGTGGACCCTGGGGTGGGCCCCACGTGTCTGCGGGGCAACTGGGGGTACCTGGTAGGCCAGGACCCAACAACCATGTTAAGGCGGGGTGTATGTGCTATCACCGGGACCTAGTTGTCACAATCCATATTTCATGGGGTGTACGTTTCGATAGTTACCGAAATCGGTAAGGGAACCTTTCACCCTCCTCTTTTTAAAAGACTTCATTTTGTTATCTCTTTTAATTTACATGTTATTATATTGTAATATGTTATTATATATCCTTATTGATGTAAATTTTATGTCCAAGTGATGAGATACCATTTTTTCTTTCATCAACTCATTTTCTGAATTTTAATGTGATGTTGTTAGGCTGTCGAATTTCTATAAGGGAACTTCTTAACACAATTTCGATTCTTTGGTTTAAACCTATACTTCTTGATTATGTCGTGCTATGAATATGTTGGGATGACCTCTGATTGTTTTACACTTAATATCCACTAATATTGGGTGTATTTATATTTTTCACACATAATTATGTAATTGATTTATCCTTAATCTAAGGATACTGTCTTTGTACGGGACTTCATCTCAATCTCCTTTTATTGAGGCATCTTTTGTTTTCTACAAGACTTTATTTTATACGGTGTGTAAAACCCCTTTGAATTTACATTTCTTTCAAAGATAATCTTTTCTTTATGAATCATTTTTACTAAAATACAAAAGGGAATGTTTCTTTTTTAAACGTAAGCGGTGAAAATCACTTTTTCCACTGCTGCGAGTATTATTTGATCTATGGCTTCCTTAACAAGTCATATAATGTTTTTGAAAATAAAAATAAATACCATATACTATTTTTACATATTTTTGTACTGAAAATGGTTTTTAGAATGGATTTATTATTTCAATATCATAAAATTTTATATTGTTATTGCAATATATAAATTTTATGTTTCATTTATGCATGTTTTATTTGATACGATTATGCTATGGTTCTTGAGAATTGTTTAATAAGTTGGGTGCTACCATGATAAACGAAGGGTGGGTGAGCCCAATATAGTTATCCAATGCATTGGGTAACGCGAAGGAGTTAAACGCTATGGTTTCTCCAAAGAGATTTAGGGAATATACTGTGATGGGTATTCCAAACGTAACCATGGTGGTTACTCCCTACATAAGAATGGTATGAATTCCTCAAGTTACCTTTATGTCTTATTATTTCTTTTATTTATTCATAAATCTTATGATTTCATGAGGTTTGTTAAAGTGATTATGTTTTATGAGTAAATTATGATTTCATTGATTCTTATGTATACATGGACTAATGTTTTCTTTCCGTATTTTTATATCCCTTGTTGAGATTTTTATACTCATCCCATGTTTTCGAAATGTTTTTCATTGGTCAAGGGAAATATACATGATGTAATGATAGTGTCTAAGATGTTTTGAGAAAGAAACCATGTTTTATTTTTAAATATGATTCCTTTGATGGAAAAAATGAATAGAGTTTTTGATGTAACCTCCTTGTTTAAATGTGGAATGAAATGCATGATTTATGACCTATATCTCTAAAACTCTAAACCTAAAAATATCCTCAGTGAGAGTTCTTTAAATAACTCAAGATTAGGTAATTTTTAAGGCTAGGGCCTTACAGTTGGTATCAAAGGTCAGTTTAGACAACTTCAGAGATTAGGAGTTTTCATTAGACACATGGTTAGTCCCTATGTCTATTATTTTGGTTAAAACCTTCTTTTATAACTTTTTTCAGGTCAAGTAAATTCAGTTACAAATGGAAGGATGAGGATCTCAAATGATATTCATATCTCTTCCTGAGGACATGCTTGCAATAATTATTGCAAAGTCATGTTCGGATGATTGTGAAACTTTTTATAGCATATAAATCACTTGCAAGAAGTTGTTTGAGATATCAAAGACCTCGACTATACCTTGTTATCATTGTGGATTATTGGTTGTATTTAGAAAAATCCTATTTTCACAATATTCTCAAATTTTTAAGAAAGGTAAATATTATCAAGGCATTTTCAAATATTTTACCTTATCACAATATTTTGAAGCATTTTATGATTTTAAAAAATATGCTGAAGAAGGAGACCCTTTCGCAACCTATATATATTTGCATTTATAATATAGTCTGTTATCACATACCTATGGTATTTTAAAAGGACCATTAATTGAAAGTTTCAACTCAAATTAGGTCTGAATATTTTATAGAAATCATGTTTTATCAGATGTTTTGAAATTATATGTCATACATGATTATTTTCCAAAACTATTTTCCAATGAACACCCGTATAACCCATGTTATACGAGGTGTATTTGGATGGAGGAAGAAAATGATTTTGAAGGACCTATAAATCATTGTTACAATGCGTGTACCATTTACCTATGTGAACAAGATAACGATGAAACCAAATGGACACCATGATCAAGGTATGATGTTCTTCATTTTGGGGATCGTTTTATTTTATCTTATGGTGGTGAAATAAGACTTCAAGAATTAAAATGTTGAGATAATAATAAATTTGAATGAAAATGATAGGTATAAGGAAACCATTGAGGTTCAAACATTCTAGGGTTATTTTTGAGTTTTATAAAAATGACAACCCGTAGGATGGGCGACAACCCATCACATCTGGTAAGACTATAGGAATCAAACCCACAACCGAAGGGCAAAAAGGGTGCATCACCTATCAATGGCCTACTTGAATTCCCTGGTTAGTTTGACTTATTATTTTAGTAAAATTATTTTATGGAACAAGAATAAGTTGATTTTGGGAATTTATGTTTTATAAAATGGATATACTTAGTATAGGAAAATGATTTTGTGATTATGTGATGAAGGTTATTATGAAAGATGGTCTCTCTTTTGAGGAAACACTAAGATAGAATACTATGGGATTTCAATTGTGGAATAATGGTTGAAATTTCAGTTTGGAATAATATATGTTTTTATAGTGGACATATGATGATTTTATTTATTTATGAAATGATTAACCTATCATGGAGAATATGTGATTAGGATAATTACTTTTTCAATATGATACCTTGTGAGTAACTAATATTATTTAGAGATAAATGTTAAGATTTATCTTGGAAGACTATGTGATCAAATCCTTCAGAAATTTGGGTTTCAATCTTAGTTTTGATTACTTTAAAGAATTTTATGGATAACTATATATTGAATGGTCTTTTTTGAACTTTGGGTTTTGTTGGATAAATTTTGGGGATTAAGAGTAGTTTTTCTTTTTGTAAAAGATTATGATTTTTGGGGATTATCTGATATTGTACTAACCATTTTGGTTTTGGTTAAGGTCCTAAGATATGGGAAATATATAGTTCATCTTTTGTGGATTATGTAATTCTCTTGAATTTGATTATAGCACTCTTGATGTGAACAAGTCATCCTGAATACTCATCATTTGGAGAAAATATGAGTTTGTGTTAGAAATATAGTAAAAGATGAAGTCTACATGACAAGTAAGTATGTTTCCTTTTGTTTTATTTAAGCCCATAAAAAATCTTCAATGAAAATAAACTTAAAACAAAAATGTTGTCTGTTAACTTTTCCTACTGGGGAATCAAATACCATTTAACACATCACAAATTTGTGATTTTCTGGTGGTTAACATTCTCCTAGACATGTTTTCTATCACTCTCCATCAGAACTTGATGGTTTGTTTTCTCATCCATATCCATGTTTTCATGGAATCATTGTTTCTTCTATCCCAGGTGACCTTTGTATTTATTCTTCTTTATTTTAAAGTGATAGTTTTATTGACTAGTTTTCTGATGTTGGACTTTAAAAGATGTTTGCAAGCCCAATTTTAAAATTGTGAGGATGCAATTTTCAAAAGGGGGGAAGGATGTAACGTCCTAGGTAAATAAAGAAATATGATATTTTCATATTTATTAATTTTGTGAATTAAATATAAATTTTACATTAAAGGGGTTTCTATGTTCGATGGCTTACCCGATACACAACAACGTGTTTCTTTAAAATCATACGTTGCACACTAATAATGTAATATTATTATTTTAAATGGTAGTTAACACTTAGCCGTTGTATTGGACGGAATTAATAGAATTAACAAAAATAAGATTATTTATGTTTCTAAAATGTATTTACTTTTATCCAATAAAAATTATAGGATTAAAATGTGAATGAATCTAATTTTAAGCATAATTTACATTAAAAGGCCGATTTATCACCTTTTGATGGAGAACCCTATTTAAATCTAGTTTTGGTCACTTTCATATGTTCATTTTTACAAAATAAAATTCTTCCTTAGATTCGTATCATCAAAATTTACTTTGGGTAAATTTTTGGTATTTTTCGAATAAAATTCATTTTTAATGAATAGTGAAAAATACTATATTTTATTTCAAAAGTGATTTTTAATCTAATTTTTTTATAAGGTTATATTATATTTTTAATTGGTTTTAAAGTGTAATTAGAATATATATTTTTCATTAAATCCAATGGTGTTGAGTAGAAATAATTTCACTTTGAAAATGGACATAAACAAGTGTCAATCTTTTGATAGATATTGTTTCTTAAAAATACGCTTTTTGTTTGACAAGCGGAATTATTTTTAAATTAATTACTACAATTTCTCTATTTGGAATTTGGTAAAATGGAATCCGTATTTTTAATCAGAAAGTCCTAATTATTTAATTAAGACTCTTGTTTTTGACATGATGAATAGTAATTACTGTAATTATTTTTAATTACCATGATTAATTAGTAAATCAGTTAAAAAAGGTAAACAAAATAATGTTATAATAATATAAAATTACCCATAAATGTGTCTTAATTATATTTTTTGAGTCATGACCATCCATTTTATGCCTTGATCCAACTTTGGGACCCCATGGAATCACTTTAGTGTGATAGTGACCTTTTATCATATTATTTTTAAAGAAAGGAAAATATAACCAAAGTATGTAACACCTAAGTAAAAAAAAAATTACTTTTGTTTATATAAATGTTATCTTTGACTATAAACAGTAATTGGAAAGATAAAACTATTTCCTACATCATGATAATTTATTTATAATTGTTAGACATTAAATAAATAAATTTATTTTTGACATAATGATGATGCAGTTATTACCTCATTAATGAAAGATTTAAATAAATGATATTATAAGTGTTAAAATAATTTTGTTTTGAGACTTTGGATTATATCCACAAATTTTATAGATGCGTATGATATTTCAAATTTATGTTAATACTCTTATTTATAAGTAATAAATCTATTATTCTTTTATCAAAAGTCAACTACTAAATAGTGTCAAAATTGGCATAAATGAGTTTTTAAAACAAATGTTATTTTATTAAATGGTATAATAATCCAAAAAATAAAATATTCTGCAAAATGACAAATAATATATTACCAAAATCATTATTGATAAAATTATGGGACTATTGTCATTTTAAACTAAGTATTATGACCTTATAGTTTGAAAATAAATAAAAGACGTAGTAAGAATTATTAATTTTAACTAAATGTTAAAATGAAAAGATAAGGTGAATTATATGACCTCCACTTGTATTAATCCTATTTTTTGAGTTTATTTTTACCCCTTATCATCTTATCCTCTAAATAAATCATTTTGGAACCATTAAAATTTGAAAAACATTTTATAATAAATTAATATTTCATGACATTCCAAGAGTGCCCCTCCTCCCCCTTATAAAAATCCATCACCCCTACACCTTAATAACACATATCATGACCTTGTATCGTCCAACCTATACTCATGTTATATCTCAACATATCTCTATTACTCCTAGAAGCCTCACTTTGGTCATAAGTCTTTCCAAGGAATCCTTTGGCTCAAATCAAAAAGAGTTACCCAATTTAGAGGTAATGTCTTCTCTCGAGTCTCTTTCATTTATGTTCCTTCTTCACTCCCCCTAAAATTCTTATTATTTGATTACATAAGAACACCAGTATCCTAAATATACTAGGATTTTTTTATGAGATATATTTTATTTACACATACATACACCTTCATCTAATTGTTAAAGAACATATTGTTTATGTGGGTGGTGAATTACTACCTCACGAAACGATGATTGTTCAATCTTCTCTTAACACCTTTCATGGTAGCCATTATGATGTAACTATATTTATATATGATATATATGCTATTTATGTTTTCTATATGCTTCTGTATTTTATGTTTAAATCATATCATTATGCTTTTCAGGTTGTGTAATTGTGAGAATTTCATCTGGGGAAGTGTGGACTACCGCCCCCTCAAGTGATGTGACTCATTCATGCAATACATGGAATGTATAAAGAGTGAAATTAATGAACCTATGTGACCTATATAACATATATATTATACTGAAATTATAATATATATATATATATATATGTCTCATTTATTTTTAATTCATTTAATATGACAAAGATATGAAAGTAGCGTTCATTTGTATGTACGACCTGCCATCTCCGTGAACGATGCATTTCATCTTTATCTCCAAATGTTATGGAATAGTATAAAATGAATATATACTGGATATATATGATATTTAAATCATTAATACTATTCTTGAGATGATGATCTTATAACTACATGGACATTTCTTTTCAAACAAGTTTAGTTTTGACTCATGTACCAAAATCGACAAAACATATGATATGAACTCACATAATTAACTAATTATTATAACATGGTAATATGTTATTTGAATTGAATAATTAACTTTAAACTAATTAATTAAGAAATTATAAATTGACCTAAGTTTATTATTCCGGGATATAAGGAAAGAATGAGAACAAGTCGGACTCGAGGTAAGGGATCCAACCTCTCTCTTTATTTTTAAGTACTCTCCTTTATGTCATTTATTTTAATCTCCTATTTATTATGTTGGGTAATGTTATTTTATATTACTATTACTGTAATTTTTATGTTCATATGATAAGAGAACCTATTTGATCTCATCAATACATTTTTTTAATTTTAAGTGGCGTTGTTAGGCTGCCAAGTTTTCGTAAGGGATTTTTCATCTCACTTTTATTCCCGTGAGATTCATGATACATTTTCCACTATTTACTTTTGTGTGGTGTGTGTACTACCCATGATTGTATTATTTTTGTAATATTCTTTAATTTATGGGTATTTACATCTTCCTTGTATGATCCTTCTTTCATGGGTTGTACGTTTCGAAAGTTACCCAAATAGATAAGGGAACCTTTCACCCTCCTCTTTTTAAAAGACTTCCTTTTTTTATATATTTTAATTTACATCTTATTATGTTGGGATATGTTATTATATATCCTTATTGATTTAAATTGTATGTACAAGTGATGAGATACCATTTTTGTCTATCATCAACTCATTTTCTGAATTTTAAAGTGACACCGTTAGGCTCTCGAATTTCTATAAGGGAACTTCTTAACCCAATTTCAATTATTTAGGTTAAACCTCTGCTTCTTGATTATGTTGTGCTATGAATATGTGTGTATGACCTGTGATTGTTTTACACTTAATATCCACTTATATTGGGTGTATTTATATTTTTCACACATAATTATGTAATTGATTTATCCTTAATCTAAGGATACCGTCTTTGTACGGGACTTCGTCTCAATCTACTTTCATTGATGCATCTTTTGTTTTATACAAGAAATTATTTTATACGGTGTATAAAACACTTTTCACTTTTCATTTCATTCAAAGGGGATATTTCCTCTACGAATCATTTTACTAAATTACAAAATGGAATGTTTCTTTTTTTAATGTAAGCGGTGACAATGACCTTTTCTGTCACTGCGAGTATTATTTGATCTATGGCTTCCTTAACAAGCCATAATGTTTTCAAAAGAAAAATATATTCCATATACTATTTTTATGTATTTTGGTATTGAGAATGGTTTTTTATAATGGATTTATTATTTTAATATCATAAAATGTTATATTGTTATTTCAATATAGAAATGTTATGTTTCCATTGTGCATTTTTTATGTGATACGATTATGTTATGGTTTTTGGGAATTGATTTTGAAGTCTGGCGGTTTTGTGATAAACTAAGGGTGGGTGAGCCCGAGATAGCTCTCCAATGCATTGGGTAACTCTAAGGAGTTAAACTCAAAGGTTTCTCTGAAGAGATTTAGGGAATTTACTGTGATTGGTATTTCAAACGTAACCATGAGAGTTACTCCCTATGTAAGAATGTTATAAATGAATCAAGTTAACTTTATATCTTATGATTTCTAAGAGTTATTCATAAATCTTATTATTTTTCATGAGGTTTTTTAAAGTGCTTATGTTTCATGAGTAAAGTATGATATCATTGATTCTTATGTATATGTGGACTAATGTTTTATTTCCGTATTTTTATATCCCGTACTGAGCTTTTTATGCTCATCCCAAGTTTTTGAAATGTTTTTCACAGGTCAAGGTAAAATTACATGATGTGTTGATAGTTTCAAAGAAGTTTCTAGAAATAAACCATGTTTTATATTTAAATATGTTTCCTTTGATGGAAAAAATGAATTCTGTTTTTGATGTAACCACCTTGTTTAAATGTGGAATGAAATGCATGATTTATGACCTAATTATCTAAAACTCTAAACCTAAAAAGATCATCAATGTGATTTCTTTAAATAACTCAATATTAAGTAATGTTTAAGGTTGGTGCCTTACAATCATGGTCCCTATTACAGGGGAATCCTTTTTAGGAGTACGCCCCAAACTATTTCTCTCAAAGATCGTCACTCTCCTATGAGACTTATCATACTACATGGGATTTGATTCCCATCCAAATATGATGCATAAGATACCACCCTAAGGTTCAAAAAAAACATTTCAAATCAACCTTTTTATCATTGGGGAATATCCCTAGAAGGGTCTAATTCAACCTGGAAATCATATTTCTTCCATGTTCATTGGTATTCTAATGCATATGTCCCCCACCATGCTTTGAATAGGAACCTTCCGCCGAAATATCCTTACCACATAAAATTAAATTTTACGATTAGGTACTTATCACAAGACCATAAAAGGTATGATGTTTCCTATTATGTGGCACTAAACAATGTGGGTTATGATTTTTATCAGAAGGATATGTTGGAATCCCACCTATTTGTTTGATTCCAACATCAAGACATCATCCATATCCCAAGATAAAAATAAACTCCATAGTGACTTCCATCTACCTAGATGACTATGAATTCCAAAGCGCCCCATTAAGTGGATTAAAAATATGCATTTTCATAATAATGATCGAAAAATTTCTAGGTAGTATATGTCAAGATACCATTGATGGATAACCCTAAATACATAACGAAATATTCATTGATGAAGAACCTTGAATACATATGAATGATTTTAAATTTCACATGTGATAATAATTGATTGAAACTATCAATGGAAACTTACATTACACTTGGTAAATTAATAAGAATTCATGAACATATCTGAAATCTATAAGAGAAAGACATAGTAGGCAGTCATTCCCCCCAAAAGCGTGTGATGATCCGGACCTCCCATCTTGTTTACCAATGTGAGTTATTAAGAATTGTAGATCAACAAAACAAACAAACATCTTCCTTTAGAAATAAATTCCCTTTCAATATAGACCCATTGGGTGATTTCTGTTTCATAAACAAATCAGTTGGAAACTATTTAGAAATAGTGATTCCTAATAAGAAAACATGTTCTAGGGAAAACAATGACAAGGAAAATTGATAATAAAAGTAACCTATAAATTCCATTCATAACATGATGAATACAAAATTAGGGGAATTGATGATAAACCAATGAAATATATTTTTCATGCCAAATATGGGTAAAGTCTCTACTAGATACCCATAATAAATGATGATGAAAACTCACAAGCTTGTCCTGACATCATGTATAGTTACCTCTTCCATTATCAATCTGAAAACCCTACTCAACCATCTATAATAGGTACATTCCCTTATATGTACCTAATAAAATAATTTCTGTTTGGATACCAATCAGTGGATTGAGTAGGGTTTGAGTACAAATCAGTATTCCACCACTAACAGTATCTAAAGCAATATCTAGTCAATAGATGTGTATGCAGTTGTATAATGGATAAGTTTTTTTAATATATGTTAACATGAAACCCATGTTAATGAAATTTAGTTACCGCATTGGACCTTGGGTTTATGGTGAATCCTTTTCTAATCATACATATTTTGTCCATTGTTGGATTTTGAACCATGTCTCTATTGGTCATCACATTAAATCATATAGGCTTTCATTCCCACTCCATTATAATTCTGTTTTTGTAACTTAGAGAAGAAGATGAGGTACTATGTCATATATAATTAGATCATCATTCCAACATCATTATCTATGGTACATATAGAATCAATCCATCACACATATCATGATTACATAGAGCATCATTCTTGCACTGAAATATCATTCATGTAATAGGTACAAGAGAATCAATATGGAACCCATGGATGACAAGCATCAAACTGAAATCCACATCTCATTACTCCCACACACACACATGTGTATCAAGGTTCAAAATCAGATACCATCTCATAAATCATAAGAAAAATGGAAAATATTTTCATTCATAAATCATAACCATGATTTTTCACATTCAACATAATTATCATTTTTATAAATCCATGTTTAATAACTCATCAAATTACCCATCAACTATCTCAAATCCCGTTATTCATCCTTAATTATCACTAGTTGTTGCGATTTTGGAAATTATACCTCAAATCTAAGACCATTTACTTGAGGATGTTCACGTATGACTCCAAGTTAGGTGGTTAACAATTTAATACCCATAGCCTGGATGATGTTATAATGTTTTTAGTTGTACCATTTCTCAACTTGTTGTTGGTTTTGGACTGATTCTTCAAGTACTTAAGATATTGGTTCTACAATGATGCTCTAATTACCCATGATAAAATGTATGGTCTCATGCTATAAACATACATGAAATGGTATCCGGACCGACACTCTGAGGTTTCAAAATGGAATTCTTATTGAGTGAAAATTAAATCCCATGTGAATTAATGTTCTAAATATATCGTAGATGGTTTAGACTCCAGAATGGGTTAAAGAAGGTATGATTGTCTTGGGTGTCACCATGAACCTGAGATCCAATGTGGTTTATTAAATATTATTAAAATGTGATCCATATTTACTTACATTGACCTTTCTATCAGTCCTTATAAAACTGAATATACTGATATAAACTGGATAATTCATTAGATGATATTAGTGGTGGGCTACTGAGTTGTACTCACACCCAACTCAATCCACCATTTTGTACATGAATATACATCATGTATGTAGGTCAAGATAAGGTAAAGACCCTATGTAAGATGCTGGGTTTGGGATTCAAAATGGAGCATGGGTGAGGGTTCTGAATATGTCGTCAGGACCAAGTTGGATGTTGTTAGTTGCCTCTATTTTGGGTTTCCCAACAAAAATAGTGAAATATTTGAAATGTGATGTCTAATGCATTAGTTTAGGGTTATATCACCTATTTTTTGATTCATCATGTGATTATTGGTCTTTATTGTTTACTTTTTAATACTATTTCTATTTTAATATTGATATATGTTGTTTTTTTACTTTTATAATGTGGTTATAGTCTTCCCATGAAACATATTTGACCCTCAATAAAAATTGGGAGCCTCTTGTTTATGTGGATTCATCAATTAGGTCATGTTGTGACCCATATATAAGTACATGTATGTGGAATATGGTTCCATATGTTCCGTCTAAAATGATGAAATCATCATTTTATGGTTCTAAATATCATTTTCCTTTTTAGACAAAGTTGGAAGACCATTGTGTTAGAATTAAATCATTGATGAAACATTACATTTTTTATACATTATGAATACAAAACATATCTCAAATATTTATTTCATCAATATATAGTTTTCATAAAAATAATTTTTCTCCAAAAAATCATCAAAATTTACATTTAGTGCATAGATATCAAATTTTGAAATCAAAAAACTGATCAACAATTAAAAAATCTAGAAACTATTTGAAAACCTTTGAATACTGAGTTGTGGTCCATGGTAATGAGATCAAACATTTATCCATAAATCAAAAATTAACTACATATAATTAATGAAAATTAAAATGGATAATAAACATTGTTTCTTATTATGAACAATTACCAATCTATTAAAAATCTTCAATATAAACTTTTTGTTAGTTTACTATTGAAGTTAAAAATAGATTCAGATAAATATTAATCAGACACATTGTTCATAGATATAAAAAACATCAGAATATAAAAATATATTTGAAAAAATCTTAAATGCATGATAGATATAATTATATATATAATTATATATAGATCTTACTGGGATAACACCATCAATGACACTTTTATCACAACACCAATTTCTGTGGAACTCTAATGGTGATGAAATATATTTTTATCTTACATATATCATCATAATCTATAATTTTATTCACTAGGGTAATTTTATTATACACTAATGTATATCAATATGGGAATTATACATTTTCATAGCTAAGAAATAATGAATTGATGGGTTTATGAAATTTTATAAATTACATGTAGATATATATATATATATATAAATACATATATATATATATATACGAGTTCATCAATTATAAATAAGTTGTAATGTTTTTTTATTTTTTTAATATAAATTCTAAAAAAATGTTTTAATAATCATATTATCTAAAATTTTAATTTATGTTTCTGACCTTGGTGAATTAGATTCTCATACCATGTGAGAATAACATTTATTTTATCCTCCCTGCAATCAATTTCCATGAAGATCATGGGTCTCCTACAACTACGTAAAAATGGAAAAATTAAATTATTAATTTAAATATTTCTAATACATGAAACATATTAAATAATATTTATTGGTAATTGATTATTTTTTGACTCATCAGCTATATCTTATAATGCTAGGGTCATGAAAAATTTATGGGAAGTTTCAACTAGATTATTCTAAAAAGTATTCATTCATAAAACATATATTATATTCATTAATATTTAAATATCATTCCATTCCATCACATTTATTTAATTATCATTAAATATAATATTATGAAAATTTATCAAAATTAATGAGGATACATATATTGAAATACGTACAAAATTTTATCTTGTTTTTATTTGGAAAGAATGAAAAAATTAAACTCACCAGAAATTTTTACTTTTTTTATTAATATATAACATAAGAGTGAATATTTAATTCTATTTATAAGAGTATAATTATTTAAAAAAATGTGAAACACTAATTGAAAACTAATTTTGAAATTTATCAGATATTATGAGTTAATTATATATTTTTTTCATAAAACTCCACATGAAGAGAATAAAGAATAATGTTGATCCATGAAACAAATTCGATGAATTTTAATTGTGTTTGTCTGAAATGTGAAGCATAAATAATAAATTAAAACAAATTTTAAACTACTTATATGAATTATCATAAATGATGAATTAGTTGATAAAATATTTACAACACAACTATAAATAATGAAAAACATTATGATGATTAATCCAAAATATAAAATAAAGAATTATAATATATAGGTGATTTCATATGAAAGAGAGAAATACCTCATAAACCTGATATTGTGGGACACATAGTTATTAATGTGGGGGAAATTGGGAGAAGGATCAATTTGGTGGTTGGAGAATATGATTAATATGGAGAAATGTGGAGAGATTCACAACAGTTGGGCAAAATAGTGGTGACAGTTGCGATGGCATGAGGAAAGGGGGCCAAGGTAGTGGAATAATGGTAGGGGAAAAAGAAAATGGATTGGGAAATGGGAGAGAGGTAGAGTATTTAGATGAAGTATAAGGTGATGGAAATGGTGTTGAGGTAATGACATATAAAATTGGGGTGGTGAAAAGGGGTTATGTCTTAGATATAGGGGAAACAAACTTGGGTTGGAAAGAAATAACAATTTAAATTTAAGTCAATATTTAGTTGTGGTTTTTTAAAAACCAATCCTAAATTAATTTTCATTTAAATAATCATTATCCGGTTATGAAACTAATAAATAACCACCTTTAAACTCTTATTTTCATGTATTAGAGGTGACGGGAAATATTAGGAACAATAAAACATTATTTTTGAAGAAAACTTTTCATCATTAATAAAAAACTTCTTAGAATAAATATAAGAGAATGACATTGATGATTGATATCACCTAAATGAGAATGTTCACAAGTAAATAATTAAAAGATATAAACTAATCCTTATCGTGACGATGAAAAACCTGAGAGTATTGTTGAAATACAATTTAATTTATAATATTAAAATAATGAGATTTTTTTTGAGAGATAAAACAAGGAAATCCAGTAATGTGGTTCATTATTCCAAAATATATATAGAGAAAAAGTTGATGGAAAAAATATAATATGATGTATAAGATAGACAATATTGAATATGATAATTTGAAAACCGCAAAGAAATCCATTGAACTCAATGAAAAATGGGATTAATATGAAATAATTATTGAATGAATTATCGAAAAATTAAAATATCATGTCAAATGAAATGATGAGTATTATAGAGAACCTATCATGATGAGTAAAACATTTGAGGATAAAAAATTTTACATCACACTTTGGATGATATGAGGAAGATAGATTAAAGGGGATATTTTAGGAAATATATTAGGATGTCCCAACCTATCACCCAATATGGATTACTACCAGGAAAAAGATTCATTGTGGTAACCCAAATCTAGGAACTAGGTTCTAAGGTATCATAAATAAAAATAATGGAAATGATTAAACTTTGAATCAAATAACCCCATAAAATTGAATTGCATTGAAAATATGTCATGACACATCAATAAGTTATACATACACACACAAAAATAAGATGGTTTAAAACTAAAAGAAATAGAAAAACATATCATAATAGAATAACAAGGACCTGTAAACATCGAACCAATATTATATACAAAACTATAATAAACATTAATGTTAATAATTAAAAAAGTATCCATCAAGGATGGGGAGGATTAAAAAAACTCTAAAACAACATTAAATATCTCTAAAAAATGTATATTTATATAAATATCCCCATGCTACCCTGGGTCACCACTATATATCATGTGAATAAATATAATGATAAAAAAGGAGCAACACTATGAGAAGTTGATTCATTTCTTTTGCCTATTTTTTGAGAAATAATGTCCATGTATAACCAATGTTATATTCATGGTGGGAGGTAAATCCTAATTGGATACCACTATAATATATTTATTATCACAAACCATTAGTTATATAATTAAAACAATAGTTAAATACATTTTTTTATAGGAATTGATCTCATGAATACTTTATTTTTTAGAGAATAGGAAAATTCCCATTAACATAATGAACAATGAATGTATAATGAATAAAATAGTGAAACAAAATATAATCAGAAAAAAACTATCTCGGATGAAAAAGGTTAGGAACAATAATATTGAAGTCACAATTAAGTATACATATGAAGCATAGGTCTCTAACCTATGACTAAGGTAATGTTGGACACTCTCGCAGTGCACTATCCAAAATATGTGAACCTTAAAATATTATGAGTTATTATAGTATCTTGATTTTTGGAATTCATCCATTTAACTATCATGATAATGGAAGTAGATTCTACAGAAATCAAACATTTTATTATTAGGATGCACCTATCTACGTAACTAAAACACACCAAAGGTCTCTCATGTGCAACTAGAAATCATATCAAATCAAAATTCTATAATCACGTAACCAAGTGTGATTGGAAACAAATACAAGGTCAATATCATGTAAAAATCAAAGGAACATCTAGAAATATAAAATTGATTTGAGAATCCATTTTAATTCAATCAATTTCATTAAAATATTTTCTTAATCAACTTGCATGCACAAAATGGGGTTTTAATATAAACCATATAAAATAACAGATTGAAAAAATAAATTTAATAACTATCAAGAATGACTAGAAGATATAATTAATTAATCCATATAAATCAATATTCAATAAGAATATCAATAGAAATAAAAGAGAATTATATTTATAGAAGGAAAAATCAATTAGGTATAGACATATAACTTGAAATTCTAGATAACGTCATTTCCTTTAAATAAAACCACAATCATAGAAGAATATGGATCCTCATAAGAATATAAACATATAAATTACACTAAACATAGACCCCCCAACCCTATGATTATCTTGTTTTGGAAAATATATAAATAATTCATCAAAAAAATATGAATAAAATAATATACGAAGTGGAATAAGAAATCCATGAAGACGCATGAATAACCTTGTAGATTTCACATAAATAAATGTGTAATCATCATTGAAGTAAGGGGAAGTGAAAAACCAAGATATAAATCTGTATAATGAAAAAATGGTTTCAAAGGGGGTCATAGTGATAAATATCAAATGCAGATAGATATTAAATTTTAATTTTGTCAAATGTGGAAAAACCTCATGACACATATGTTGGCTTGCAACGTGGAGATAGATTGAGTAGTGTCTCTATATTGTAACCTAGTAACTACAATGTGTATCACCAATTATATGTAGGGATAGAGGTTATGGGACCCTAAGACACCCTGACATATATATCTTCACCGATAGCAAAACCTCACCCTAACACACCCTCATTATGGTGTGGCTTCGTGATCCAGGACATGGAAAACCCCATATATGAAAACAATTTTCCTGGAAAACATTAATATGTCATGCCAAAATCCATGAGTTATATTATGGCCCCCAATAGAGACCCAAATTCCACTTTAACACAACAAAAAGATTTAAAATCATAAAGTTAAAGGATTTATGTAAAAATAATTAATATAAATACATACTAGTATCCAAAATAATGTCACAATTATCCTCACCATGGAAATATAGGTTCCCAAGACATACTCAAGTATCATCATTAAGGAATAGGTGAAACCATAAATATAATTTAACATATTCACGATAATAAATATTATGTATATAACCACTATGATGCCATAGAATATGAATAAAAAATAAATTTTATATTCATAAATTTGATTCAAATAATTCACTATTTAAATATATAATCCCATACAGAGTTATTGTGATTCAGATCTATATCCTCACACTAAATCACTTTGGATGAGTTAAAATAGAACTTCTTAAGTTAGGGCACACCGATTTTTTTTAATTCATTTAAATCGGGATGGAAATCCATGATGGTATACTACTTTCCTAATACACTCCACATTATCAAATGGTGACACAATATATAACATTAGCAAACCATTTATCACTGATCATAGATTATTTAATCTTGAAGATTCCATAATAAATAACTTTCCACAAAAAAAACTCCAATGAGAAATGATTATCATTGGAATATGATTTATGTTTTTCAGGTGACATGTTATGCCTTTTATGAATCAATTTTACCATCTGCATCATTTTATAAACAACAGATTGTCTTGAACAAGAATGATCACCTACTCCAACCAACATACTAGGGACTTTTAAGGTCATCTGTATAAATCCTAAAGGATTTTTTTTATCATGTCTTGATAAATATTTTTATGTGAAAAATTAATATAAATCTTGTGATTCTTATAAAATTATATCGAATCATGAAAATATTCATGGAGAAAATCATTAAAAATCTGGATGGTCCATTCAGTTTGACACGCTACTAGAGGATGAAGCTTTGTGCAAAAATTTTGTATAGAACCACTTATTTCCAATGGATAATTTAAAAACTATAAGGTAAATCATGGTTCCCCATTATAAAAAATATCTAAAGTGGCCCCATAATGAATTATTACCCATTGGTCATATGAGTGACAATGATCTTAAACATTGGCTAAATCTGTGATTAGAAGGGAATGTGTTGATTTCATCAACTGAATGATAATCACCCATATAAAATTATTCTTTCTAGAAATCTGAGGCATGATGTTGAAAAGTTATATGGAATATTCATCCCATTTATGTACAAGAATTTGAAAAAGTTATAATAATCTGATAATTCATTGATGATTTGATTTAATTCTATAAAAAGTGAGGCATTGTGAACCAAAAAACCCCCACTTCTAGATTCATCCCGAGCCACTAATAATATTTCTTCAATTCATCATACTTCATGGAATCCCTATGATGCAAGAGAAAAAAGAGGGTTGAATACCCCCCCCCATATATTACTAATTTAGAGAAACATTAACCAAAATTTTCATTTAAAAACACACGAAACCATTGATAGACCTCCATTTAAGGTTCCACTAATACATAGAAAACTAGGATATGAAACAAGCTCAATATAGACCCAATAATCAAAAATTTACTTATCCTATAAACTAGAAAACAATTTTCATCTTCTAATTCTACAGTCAAACACATCTTCAAACATATACTCATCATATTCAATTCATCCCCTGATTATTCCATAGAATCTATTGGATATGTCTTCCTCAATGCATCCACCCCCATAATCCCTTTACCAAGATTATATTCTATGTAAATATATAAATTATAGATATAATGAGCCTAAAATAATTTCTTTAGTTTTATAACCCTCATGGTGAAAATACAGTTCATACCTCTTTAATCAAAATACAACAAAACTTTCTCTCTTAAAATATTGTTCTGTCACGTCTTTGGAGCATGTGTCGCCGCTTCCAATTCTGGGACATTTGTGTGGTAATTCCTCTTTTTTTGGATGTAATTGGTGAGAGAAATACACCAATATATAATCCCTCTATATGAATACAAACCCAAATCCTATACAAAAGTAATTTGAATTAAGTTTACAACATCTTCTAGAGTACGGAATAATTAGAAGAAAATATGATTTCAGTCCAACCGTTAACTCCTATATTTATTTTTTAGTGTTTTTATCCTAATAATACATTACCCAATTTTGGGTAAAATCCACCATGATAAATATAACATGTATAGATAGTTTTCCAACATCTGAGAGTATTCATATAAAAAATAGTCTATTATTGTCATTGGTATTTTTAGGCCTCTTCTAAGACATAAATGCTTGAATATTTCTATGATCCATTGAGATACCTTACTCATTAACCACATGCTACAAACATATTACATCTTGGATCCAAAACTAGTCTTTATACTACCGATCATACATCATTGTATCCTTCATGGTCCACAATAAAATAACCAGTATTTCCTCCTGATCCTCTCTTATCTTTTCATATCCCAATATGTCAATCACAAACACCACCAAAAAGGCTTCATGTAAGTGGTTGATAATATGGTTCATTAGATGTATAAATTGAAAATGGTAATTATTAAAAAACAACATAAATATACACTCTTAATTATCAAAACTACTCTTAATATAGTTCTTGAGAACATAGCTTTCCCTTAATCACAACAGATGGTACCACAATTGGAGATTAATTTTAGAAAACTACTAAACTCAAATGGGATTATTAAAAAGTGAAATGATTCCTTGAAAAGGGTTTTTATTCTTCATGGATTCATAGTTTATCTTATATTAATAAATTAAAATTATAGGTCCACCACCCACATTATTTTCAATGAGAACTGGTGATTCCAATTATGACACACTCTTCAAGATAAAACACTTCCTTCAAGATCATTTGACATGTTTCTAAAATCATTAGATTACACAATAGTAGTCTTCATAGAGATAAAAAATGGATCTCCTATAAAGGATTAATTTGATATAGAAATATACATCCTAATGGGAATGAATCCTTAAAAAATAACCCAAAAATTCCTTAGGATATCCTTCTACCACAACATAAATCTAAACCCCTAAAAACATTTCAGCTTCATTGATGAGAAAACCAAACAACATAATGAGATCATTTGAATAACTTGATGAACATGTCCATTAAATTATCATGTGTCCCACTAGCCCTAAATGAAAAGTTGGTTTCCATAATAAGAATAAAATTAGATTCATTTTTTATATTAACTGACTTGAACCTTAATAAAAATCATTTAATAGATGCCAAAAATAAGATTGATCATAACCAGATCCAAGGATTGAAAATACTATGTAACCTTAAAGTTATATTTCACTACCCAACACCCAGGGAACCTGATTCCCTTATCATTATTTTTCCATATTAGAGTACATAGATCCATCATAAATAGATTGACTTACTTTCAAAAATATAGCACATAAATCAACATAGAAATGGAAATGAATGGAGAATAATAGTATCAAACAATGACATTGAATTATAAGATATCATAAAGAATATACCATTAATATTTTTGGGCTCATCCAAATAGTCATATATAAAATAACTAGCTTTTTTAATCAACCATATTTTGGACCACATAGATATTTCTTCACTGATTTATAATTTCCCTTCACCCAATATTTTGAATTATCCATTTTATAAGCATCATAACACCATTAAATTCATTTGTGAAAGAAGATCCCACTGTACTAATTTGAAGAAGGATTTGGATAAATGTTGAAGATGACCCAAATGACCACATTAGTTGAAAATCATGGGGTTATCATGGTAATGTTTCTTGGGGTGACCTAGCATCCCACACTGAAATCAGACTACTGTCTTCCGACCTAAATATTACTCTAGTGTTGAATCTGATGAACGAAGAGCACTCCCCCTACCACCTTACGAATCGTTATCGCACTTCTAATTATGAAATAAGAAAGAACTATTTCTACCCTATATTATAGTAGAATAGACACATATATTATTAAAATAATAATTTTATCCTCTTCCATTTTTTTCTTATCAATCAATTTATCTTACATAGGTATGAAATTTTGAATGATCCTCTACATTTTCAGTGGGATCAGTATCATCTTAAAATATCAAGAATTAAGATAGACATTATTGATAATAATAGGCTAATGATTGATTAATTGATTAAAGTGAGTATCATAATGTATCATTTTTCATTTTACATTAGTTAGAGTAAGAAATTCCATATTTATAGCCACTCTTAGTGTCTCCGACTATGATTTTTGTTTGAGTAAATTTTTGATTTAATACTATAAGAAATCCTCAGGGAATTTATCTAGGGAAATATAGTCTAACTAGTGGTAGATGGGTTCCAGACCACATTTTCCTGACATAGAAAATTTATTATGTTTTCATAGTTTATTTATAGTATATAGAAGACCTGAGGTTGTCTCTCAAGGAGAATTTCATGTTTAAAGTATGTATATTTAATAAAAATGACTAAAAGAGGGTGTGGTTTCAAAATTAGTTTAAAAAAATGACTTAATTAAATAGTTTAATAGTTGAAAATACAAGTTGTTCATTTTAGAATTATGATACAATGATGTTATTTCATATTTTACACACATACTTTGTTTTTTTCATTATTATAAAAATTTCAAATGGTTTAATGGAATATTTTGTATGAGGGTTGTCAAGAACTCAATTCTCATATTACCTATTAAAATGATGCATAATGAACCAACCATAGAAACCAAAATCATGTTTCCAATGTTTGGACATCAATCTTATAGTAGAAGCATCAAAATGATACTGATATCTCATGTGTGTGAGAGAGAAATTGGATAGTTATCTTGTCCATTTTTAACAACACATGATTCCTACTTAAATATCTACCCAATAAATATTAAAATTAAAAAATAATTAACTTAATTAATAAAAATCAATGAATTCACAAGATAAGCATGTTAAGATAAATCATTATTTATATATTTCACGGAAAAATTACACAAAACCAGTAGAATAAAAATTTATAGAACTACCTCCTAATATTTCATAGCTCTTTAAAAATGACACTCAACCATTTAGCTCACCATCTAAAGGAGTAGGAGGCTTAGGTGGAACTTTACCTTCATCATTCATCTCGCTTTTAGGATAGAGGCCTCCAAAAATTCTTGTTAGAGGTTATGAGTTACTTGGGTCCCCAAAACTCAAGATATTTTCTCCATGGATGAGTATCTAAATGAGGGCCAAAAGTGAACATTTATAGAAAAATATGATGTGTTTTTGGGAACCCATATTTTGAAATAAGAATTTTCCCATGGTGTTGGGTGAACAGAAATACTTATACGACTTTATATAAAATTGAAACATTAATTCTCTACCACTCAGATATCTCAACTAAAAATGTAAAACCATTTTGAAAACTATAGCCTGAGATATGGATGAAATACGTAAAAAAAATTACTTTGAGATGGTTCTTTTTCATTGACAGATCAGTTCTTTTTGGCCATTTAATGGATTCATTAGGATTTGGGTGTCTTCATTAGAGTTTTATCCAAGAAAATTTTGGATCAAAAAACAAAATTTCGAACCTATTTTATTCAATAATTAGCTACAAGTATTATTTTTTCCCACATGTGTTCTTGGATATCATCATATATTTTCCCATTTTTAATAAAAAACATCTTAGGTCCTTCAAATCACCTCCACATATATTCAAAACATAAAACAAAGTAAAATTTATCATTTTAATAGTGATAAAAATTAAATAATTTAATAAAATAGGATGTTCAATTTTTTATTATATTTTGAATTTATAATATAAAATCAGTATAATAATGTGGTGTAAGGGTGAAATAAGGTAGTGAATAATGGTGTGATCACAACCCCATGCCCAATACATTTGAAATCAGGGGAATTGTCACATTTCTAGAAATGATGCATGGAGATATTCCCAGCTTTAGGAAGATTTAAAATTGGATATTTTATTCCTAAAAGCAATGTGATTAAATAAAAAAACCACCCTAAGGAGTTATTATAACATATCATAAATAATGATGTATTATAAATTGTATCAGAGAAAACCCTAGGAGATGCATTATACCATTATAATAAAATAATTCTAAAGTAAACTATTTCACTAGTTGTCCCGAATTGTGTGTTTGTGAAAAATATTTCATAATATATATCACACCCTTTATCCATTAAATATATGTTATTAAAAAAATTATATGATTTGTTCTACTAAATCTTCCCTACATCCCGTGCAATAAATTTTTTTGACCCACTCACTTACTAATTAAAAGAATTAAAAACATAAATTACCAATCTAGATATACCAATATGCTTTATATTTGATAAATCCATTTAATATATTTTTTTAGGTCTTATTGTTTGATGGAGTATAATAGTTGGACAATAGGAAGACACACATAGGTCGATATGGTACTGAACATAAATGGATTGGAAAAGGAAAGGATGTATGGAAAAATTAGTTTCAAAATTAAAGAAAAATTAACTTAACCTATATTTACCTTATATTAAATAAGAAATAATAACACTTCATGGTTGGGTGAAAAGATGTGTAGAGATATTAATTGAAATCGTATTACCATACACTACTTTCACAATAGGTATCAATATTCTTAATTGTTTCATAGAGAAACAATCCTTTATATAATCATGAAACAACCAATTTTCTAGAAAAAGTCGGACATCAATGTTAAATTTAAGCTAAAAATCACATTCTATTAGTGAAAAAATATTAAATTATAAAATATCTTGATATAGATAAAGTAATCCTGAATTTTAAATATTTTACATGATTAAGTGGGAATAAAAAAATGAACATTCCAGCAAAAAGTTAATGGTGGAAGAGGGGGTGGGGGTAACCATACAGTTTAAGAAATGAAATAGTGTGGAAACAATGAGAATAAATTTCCTAACTAACCCAGAAATATACCCCCCCCCCCCATCGAGAGTGTGTTGTCTCTCTATCATAAAAAAGAACATGGGATGGAATGATAAAACATGATGTGTTTAACTGGTAGGTTTCTTTATTATCTTGTAGTTCCTCCCTATAGGACTCTGAAATGGATTCATGAAAGTTATTTAACTACTACCCATTGATAGTAATTTTTTCTTTCGTTTAATCATTTTAATCCTAAACAACATCAAATGGATATAAATTAGTAACATTATATGGGTTGATCCATCAAGAACAATGATTACATGGGTGTAACATTTGAAATTTTTTTGAAAAGGTGTACCTTATGGCCGATGTGGAATTGATGATGAAGGATTAGGTAGTCATGGGTGCCCTTGTTTCTCTCGTTATAAATATTGTAGTTATAATATGTGTCCCTTCTCATTTCCTCAATCTATTTAATTTATTACATCCTATGAGAGAATACACCAAAAAGATTGGAATTTCATTATTTAATGGACCACTAGGTTCTATTTTATATCTTAATATGGAGATGAAAATACTTTACCAAATCAGTATGATAATGAGTCATTCTTATTAGAGTATTAAAGGGAGTACAATTACTCCATAATGAATCATCAAGTCCATGAATAAAATCTTTTCTATTTGTTTGAACTGTTTTTTGGAGATTATTTTTACCTCACTATTTTACACGTCATCTTGACCATTGGTTTGTAAGCGATATGTAGTAGAAACTTGAGGAATAACCTCATAAGAACAAATAATTGATATCATTGTTCTATTTCAGAAATGATAATCCCAGTCACTAATGATGAACATAGGTAATCCAAAGCTATAAAAAAATTGGTTATTAAAAATTCCATAACAGTATAGGAATAATAATTCCTTATGAATCATGCCTCTATACATTTTGAAACAAAATAAAATAAGATAAGAATATACAGGAATCAGAATGCATGGGGGAGTGGACCCATATATTCAATCTCCCAAACATAAATAATTTCACAACTGACAAGGGGTTGTTGGTTAATTTAATTTATTTGAATGAAAATCCCTATCATTTGATGGCATGTAATAACTTTTAAAATATTATGTGAATACAAAAATAGTTTGGGCCAAAATATGCTAAAATATGGGACCTTGCAATATGTCTATTGGGTATCAATATTCATCACATAATAAAGAGTTTGTAAGAACCAAATGAAAGATTGAAACACACTTTTATGAAGAAAACACATGTCGAATGGATCACTAAATGTGAGAAAAGGGTAAGGGAATCTCAAATACACCAACAGGACTAATGTTTCAGATAATCCACATTGTTTTTATTGAAATCTATAAGAAATAAATATTCTTTAAAATTATATACAATTTTAGAATACTAAGTAATAACATCATTCACTCAGTAAAATTTCCCATCAAACAAATGTAATTAATGGGAATAAAATGGGATGAGTTAATGTTCATGGATAAAAGGATACTGTAAATACATATATCCACCACATTCTACAGTCACATTTATCCCTAATTTGTTGAAAAAATTCCTGATGTATGTACATGCAGGGAAGGAAATGTGATTTTCCTCATGGTATCATAAGGATATACTAGAGGGATATATGGTCAAAGAACACATTCACTTGGGACCCTAAATAGTATGGAATGAATTTATCAAAGGTAAACCCATTATAATTGAATTATTTTTTAGTTGTGGGGTTTTTTACATGGGAAGGATCCATTGTGCATGATTCATATTCAATTATTTGTGGAGATTGTTAATCCTTTTTATTAAGACTTCCCCAATTGCATAGTTAATGGCCTCACACATGGGCTCAAATGGTAAATACCACTGAGGTGGTCAGATTACTAATTGGGATGTGAGAATCAATTTTTGTTTTCTAAAATAATCCTCAAATTTTTTTTAAAATTATATTTTTATTTTTGTGGTAAGAGTGAGAGAGATTGTGTAATATTTATAAAGTGGTGAATGAGATGATGAAAAAATAAAATATGACATAATAAATAGAACACATACTAAAAAAAATTGTATGGTAGGGGAGAAATGATATCCAATTTTTATTTATCTATTTGGATGAAATCTCAAGAAATGACATGTCTATTTCCTATACCTTATCACACCATGAAATGGAAACTAACTGGGGCACCACACATAGAAAATACAATCCTACTATAGAAAAATTTCTAATAGGGAATGTAATGGATATCATTTATTGATCCATAGGGGAAATATGGATATGAAATTTTCCAAAATACCAATAAGATAAATTATAGTGGGAATTCTTTTCTAGACTCTCTAGAATCAAGTTAATGAATGTAAATTAAAAATGGTTCATCCAACTGTGTTGGTTTTATAGTCGATAGTATATATAGATATATTGAAAATGTTATACAAATAAGTTGGAACTAATACATTAGTTTCATTTTTTATTACTGGTTGAAAATTTATCTTGGGAACTACATATACCGGATTGAACCATTTGTGGTCAAATAAAGGTTAAATGATTCCAAAAGCCAATACTTTTGTAACCTAATTTTTTACAACATCTAGTATGATTGGGTTCAGTTGACGGTCTAACTATATAATTGATTTATAATTATCATTTAATAATAGATTATGTTTGAATATTTATAGGATAATACAAAAGATGATATCAATCATCTGTCACAATTCTTGTTTGTACTCCCTAAAAAAGTAACATAGTCACAATTCATTATCTGGAGGGAGTGAACTAGAAATCTTGATTGGATAATTATCTCCATTATAATGTTATGAATATGTCACATTTTGAGGTAGTGGTTTATGTTTAAAGTCAAGGGTAATTTGCATTGAATGGAATGAATCTAAAAGTGATAGGTTAATTTTTTCCCTCTAACTTCTTGATGGTTACATCCTCATATAAGGAATATTTTTTTAGAAGCTTAGTAGTATCTTCGATGGTCATGGAATCCTCAGTGCTCATAAAACTAACAATTAACAAACACAAAAGACATTTATTAAGAGCACTATATATTTCCATTCATGATTTTTTGACTGTAATTCCTATTAATGATGAATACATAGAAAGGGGATCATGGAAAAGAAAATATTTTTTTCAGGACAGGAGAATACAACAATAGAAATAACTGAATGTGAGGTATGTTCTTCAGAGGTGTGCTTCATGGTGTCAAGGATGTCTATTGGTCTATGTCACCACCAAAGTCCATAAAGAACGTTAAATTATAGACATTTATTACTGTTTTGAATTATACATGAAAGGCCTCCCCAATATAATTGGGAAATGTCCATCCATCCTATCGTCTTCTATTTTATGGACATAAACAATATAATTAAAAATTAAAATTTTCACCCTCATATGAACATCCTCTAATACTCCAATGGAGTTTAATGTACATTATTATTTTAGTTGAACAAAAAATACTACTGGATTCAATTCCCCCATATACAATGACAAAAAAATGGAGTCAGGCATCACATTTATAAAAGTACCCAAATCAAGCATTATATTGGAACATAAATACTCAAATATAGTGCATATAGTCAAGAAAGTTAAAAAATCATTTAATTTTTTTGGAAGTGATGGTTTTATCAATGCTGTGACATTCCAACCCATGATCTCCTTTTCATCACAACAAATTCACCTTCAGTGTGAATACACCTCCTTTTTAAGCTTTGTGTTTCTTGTAATTTTTGTCAGGAAATCAATTAAAGGGATGTTAAATAAAACATTATTAATGTTTCCATGATATATCTATCGGCATCAGTTTATTTTTATTATATTGTTTGGGTTTACATTTGGGAAAATATATGAGGAATGTTTCATTATGGTGGCTCATTGAACACACAATCATTCATTTGGTGCTATTTTTCTCAGGGAAATAATTTTTTTATTTGGAAAATTTTTAATTTTTGGGATGGTGGTTTACTCAGGAGGGGATGACTCAAATAGAGTGTCCATTTGGAAATTATGTTTTGTTCAACTATAGAGGATTATGAAACTAACATTTCCCTTAAACCAAGGGTTGACTAATTGATGAGAAGGCAGTTTACCTGACCAATTACTTTGGGTTCCCCCCCATCGAGTTGGAGAGTTCTATTAATTAGTGGTTTAGGTGTTGTGTGGATTCATTGGTTGTTTGTATGAAAAATGATATTGTGTTAAACCATTTATTTTGTTATATATTAATGGATAGGTTAAGGTTTTGGAGTTCGTTGTAGGAAAGGCAATTATGGTGGGTGGGGATTTTAGGGTGGTGTTAGATGATGACTAATCTTCCCTATTTTGTTCCAAAGTTATTCAGGTTCGTTTGAATACCCACTTTCCTATAGGTTTATTTTTCTTTCCAGTGAGACTTAGATGGATATTATGGTTTTTTCCTCATGGGTTTTTTTATTGGGGCAGCCTGAAACTATTGCCTCACAACTCTCAAAAGTATCTTTCAGTTTAGGGAATCGGTACGAAAAGTGGGTGTCACTAGAATAAATACCAAATTCAATGGGGGAGGAAATTTTGATTCAAATTTGTCAAGATATTTTTTTGGATAAGTGTAATTAGATCATCAAACATTATGTCCACTTTATTCTCAAACTCACAAATCGACACCTTATAGACACCTAAAATGGTTACACAAGTCCATGAATATAATTTTTGGGCGATTTCTCCCATTTTCTCAATTTGGGTTCATGACCAAATTGGGGTATTATCAACCAACATCAAAATGTAGAAAAAATTATCTTGTAGCATTCAATATGTATTAAACCTTCAAAAAATATATATTAAAATTTGAACACTCATTTGGGGGTGTGGATAGCATTATAAAATACATTTAAATCTCTCACGGTTTTGATGAATTATTTCCCAATTTGATTTTCTTATACAAAAAATTTATTTCTTTACTGTTGCAGTTCATGAGGATTGGAAATATTTTTCCAGAAAATGGTTATTCATATTTGACTAGCCTTAAATATGATATTTAAAAGAATACAATCAATCTCTTGTATTGTCTTCCAATTTGAAATGTAATTACATATGATTTACATATACCTAATCCTTATTAGTTGGTTTTAATGTGTAAAACATGGTTTAAACATCACATAAATTTTTTTTGGGCCCTCTCTATATAGTCCATTGAATCATTATAATAGGTTAATTAAACCATATATTAGTTTAAAACAATCCTTATCTTCTTTTATTGAATGTATGCGGGATTGATCTCTATAATATTTTAGGTCAGTTCTTTTAATTTATGACTATTTTCAGCCATATTATGAAATATTATTTTAGTATTAACCATAGTTTTAAAAGTACAAGATGAAGGATAAAGAAGAGTTTTAATGTTTCTTGTGTCCTTATTCAAGGGATAGTGCGGTGTTTTGGGGTGTTAATATTGGAAGATCCTCCCTATTTTATTTTCTAATGGAATTTGATCCTCTGATAAAGATCAAATGACACATGTATACTTAAAAATAAATATTTTAGAAATTAACTAAAAAATGAAAGAAGAAAATATGAACATAAAAATTTATAATATACACAATGTTGTTATAAAAACACACACTAAAAAACAAAATCACTCTCCGAAATTAATTCCTAAATTTGACAAAATTGTCATGAAATGTCAAATTTATTAAGGGTTTATATTTGATTTATATTATAGGGAAGATTCTATTTCATCTATCAATGATATTTGAAGGCATAATGTGTCTATTTAAAAGAAGGAGAAAAGGAGGGGGTGGTTTTGATAATAGTTATAAAAAATAAAATTACTTAATTATAGACATAAATAGTTGAAACATTAAGGTAGTGATTTTAGAATAATGAGATAAGGAGTTGATTACAAATTCAAACCTTATCTTGGATATTTAATTATTCTTAAAATTACAAATGGATTAATGGAATCCTATAGTTGAGGGTTGTCAAGTTTTTTATTCCCCTCTTACGTCTTTAAACGGTGAATAAAGAACAAACCCTAGACACAAAAATAATGTTGACAAGGTATGGAAAAAAGCATATAGTTAAGAATAGAAAATAATATGGATATCTTATTTATGTGTGAGATAAATTGGATGCTTCACTTTTCATATAAGAAGAAACCCATGATTCCCAATTAGATATCAACCCAATTAGCATTGAACAAGAAAATGTTTGACTTAATTAAACCATATAAATGAACTAATAGGATAATAATGATAAGATAAAACATATGTGAAATATTCCACATAATAATGACACAAAACAAGTTGGTGAAAAATTTCTAGAAATCCCTTCAATGTCCATGTAGCTCCCTCAGAATGACTTCCCAAAATTTGGCTCATCATAAAGATGAGGATGAGGTGTGGGTGGAACCACCCCTTCATCAGTGATATCTCTTTGAGAATCAAGGCCTCTATAACTTCTAGAATGATCAGTGGA
Source organism: Viscum album (assembly GCA_963277665.1). Taxonomy (NCBI): domain Eukaryota; kingdom Viridiplantae; phylum Streptophyta; class Magnoliopsida; order Santalales; family Viscaceae; genus Viscum; species Viscum album. The sequence goes on from CAUJRU010000532.1 coordinate 428,467, forward strand.
CTCCATTGGGTCCCCAAAATGGAAGATATGTTTTCCATGGTCGATATTCAAAACCAGGTACCCAAGGTTCAGTTTTTATTTTCAAAAAGAGTGGTGGTTTTGGGAACACGTATTTAGCAATATTACTTGGTTCGTGGTTTTGGGAGACTAGAATTTCCTATCATAGTTTGGAAAAAATTTAAATGTTTTTTTACGAACCTATTGAATATAAAACAAAATTGGCATCATTTGTAAAACTACATAATTTGATATTATAGAAGTATATAATATTTTTTTGACTTCACGTAGATTCTATTTCATGGAGAGAATGGTTTAGTTGGGAACCCTAATATATGATTTGGGATTGGGTATCTTCAGTGGAGTTATATAAAATGGAAGGATAAAACTAAGTACTAAATTTCATCCAAATTTGATGCAAATATTAATAGAATTGTCCATTTTAACCCACAATTATACTTAGATTCATGATATGTATAAAAAAAATTATTGAACTTCATCTTAGGCCCTCTTAATCAACTCCACCTTTAATGAAATCATCACAAAAAGAAAAATATTCCTTTTTTAATGTGATACCAATTAAAATATTAAATCAAACATGAAATTATAGTTTTTATTATACTTTGAATTTATAATACAAAATCAATTTAATACACTGGTGTAATGGTGGATAAAATAGTGAATCACAGTGTGAACACACACCCACACATAAACATTTTCACTCATGGGAAAGTTCAAATATCCTAAAATAATAACTGGTGATATCCCAAAATTCATGATGATTTAAAATTAAAACCTTTATTTAAAAAATCAATGATATCAAAGAAAAACTACACCAAGGAGTATTTATCAGGGATCATTGAAAAAGATGTCTCATATATTGTATCTGAATAATATTCCAGGATATGCATGATACCATTTTGAGAAAATAATTCAACAATAAACAAAGTCACTAACTCTCCACCTGTGTTCATGGAAACCATTTAATTTTACTCTTTCAACATTCTATATAGTAAAAATATGTTATTCTAAAATTTGTTTTATTACATGATTTTTCCAACGAAAACTTCCATATATACTTTGAAATGAAATTTCATGACTCACTAACTTACGCATTACAATAGGTCAAACCATAATATATCTAATTACCTATCACCAAATGTTCTACATTTCATCACTCCCCTCAAATATTTTTTTTGCATTTTTTTATGGGCGCACAACTATAGGTTAATAGGTACAAACATAGTTTAATTTGGTATATTAAATAAATATAATTAATAATGAATAGACATTTTTAAAATCATTTTAGAATATCGATAAAAATTAACCTGTCTTATATTTATCATCAATTAAGTAAGAAATAATCACAGTTTATGTTTAGCTGCAATGATGTGTAGTGATACTAAGTGCCAAAATTTTCCCATAAACAACTCATGGAAATAGTATCAATATTGTCAAATGTTTCATAATGATACATCTCATTATATAATTGAAAAATGAAATTTTCTAGAAAAATTGAGATATTAAAGTAATATTATGACTTAATAGTCATTCCATCAGTGAAAAAAATTACTTTTTAAAAAATCTTGAAATAAGTAAATTCACCATTCATTTTTAATAATTTCCATCATTAATTGGGAATCCAAAATGAACATTCTGACAAAAACTTTTGGGGACAAAGGGGGTAGGTAACAATACAATTCTGCAATGGAAAAAAAGAGAACAAAGAAACATGATGAAAATTCCTATGTAACCCAATAATGTAACCATCAACCACACATAGAGTTCACATTTTCCTTACAAAAATAATTGATAATGTTGGATGTATTGATAAAACCTAGTGTGTTTCATTGGCAGGTTGATTCTGTAAATTATATATCCTTCATCGAGAACTAAAAAATCGATTTGTAAAGGTGCTTAAACTTCTTCATAGTGAACATGAAGGTTTTTTTGGTATAATAATTTTGATCATGAATAAAACCAAATATAAAAACATTAGTAATAGTGTATGAGACAGACTAGAGAGAAAAAATATTACCTAGATGAAACTTTATACTTTAACTAAAACTGAGGAGCTTTTCCCAATGAAGAATTAACAATGAAGGATGAGATGATATTGGGAAGCCTTTGTTTACTCTTTTTAAATTTGGAAGTTATCAAATGAGTCTTTTCTCATTTCCTCCCACTCCTAAATCTGTAACTTCATTTGAGAACATGCAAGGAAACTATTTTAATGGCATTTTTTAATGGACCAGAATGCTCAGTATTCTATCTAAATTGGTAAGTGATATCAATTCCCAAAAATAATATGACAATGTGACATTTCGATGGGAAGTTGAAAGGAACTATAGTAATCCCATAATGAATCATCGATTCTATGAATACAATCTTTTCTATTGGTTTGAACCATTTTTTGAGAATATCTTACCTATCTATTTGACACCAAATATTTACCATTGGTTTGGGGGTGATATGTAGTAGAATCATGATGCTCAACCCCATACCAAGAAAAAATTGATTTCATTTTTTGACTATAGAAATAAGAGGCATAATCACTGATGATGAATATAGGTAATCTAATCCCACAAAAAATGGGTTTTCAAAAATGCTACAACTATTCTTCAATCATTATCCTTTTTTAGTTGTGCTTGTACCCATTTTAATACATAATCAACTGAAAGAAGAATGACCAAGTTTATAAATTAAATAGGGAATAGACCCTTAAATTCAATTCCACAAATATAAAAAAATTAAAAAAAGGTTAGGTATTTTTTTGTAATTTAATTTCGATGAGATACATTCCCAATCCATTTAAAATGAGGAAAATATTTTCAAAATTTATGGGCATCCTAAAATATTATTTTCCAAAATTTTACAAATTCGATGAACGTATGAGTTGTCTATTTCAGACCGATGTGGCCTTATAAGAAAGATTATGTAATATTATAAGGAATTATTAATACTCACTATCAATAACACAACACCAGAGGACATGATCACTACATATGCACCAATGGTAGGGTCATCCCAAATATAAATAATACGACTGATGTTTTAGATGACATACTTGGTTTTTTTTGAAATATGTAAAAAATGAAACATTCTAGAAACTGATTTACAATTTCAGCATAATAAAGAATAAAATATTGAACTACGTAGAATTATTCATCATGAAAAAGTCATAAATGGTAATAGAAGATTATGATTTAATATTAGTGGATGTAATGATCCTTTTGATATGGCCAGCCACGAAATTCTATACTCCTTATTTTCTATATTTTCTGGATTATATTACTAATGTAGGATCATCTAGTGAATAAGATGTGGTTCGGATTCTAGTTTCCTAAGGAGATACCAGAGGGCCACAAGATCTGAGAACATAATTACTTGGGATTATACAAGGTATGACCAAAAATTATCAAAGGTAAACTCAATATAAAGGAATTATTTTTCAATTTTGGTCTAGTTTTATTTGGAAATGACTACTGTTCATGGGGCATAGAAAATAAAATGTAGAGATCAATCAACCTATTCTGATAAGACTTATGCAACTACATAGTTAGAGGCGTCACACAAGATCTAAAATGGTAAATCCCACTAAAATGGTTAGATTATTGAGGTGTGATGTGATACTCCATTTCATTTTTTTAAAAGCATCATCATATTTTTTATCAAATATAAATACTTTTTCTTTTTTGAGTAAGAGGTATAGGTGGATGGCCAAATTAATGAATTAATTAATGAAATGATGATAAAATACTGAATATCCTAGATAATACAACACATCCCAAATATTTTTGAGGAATTTTAGGAAAGAAATGATATCAATTTTTGTTTTATCTACTTGGATACCATCCCAAGAAATGAAATTTCCGCATATTATACCTTGTACAACAATGAAATTAAACTTCCCATAATTTAATAAAAGATTCATTACAATATAATGGTTTAGAATAAAACTGATAATACTCTAAAAATGATCAAAATAGGATCCATTAATAGTAAAATCATCCAAGTATAATTCCATGAAATTCTCTAGGTTAGTCAAAAAAACACTAATCATGCATCGCTGGAAAGTACTTGGAGCACTGAACAGACCAAATAGAATTCTCCAATAGTGAAATGATCCAAAGGGGAAAATAAATGATGTTTTAATTGATCCTTAGAGGATATAAAAATCTAAACATATACAGAATTTCCATTAAGGAAATAGTAGTTGAAATTCCCTACAAGCCACTTCTGAAAATGGTTAATGAATAAGAATGAGAGATGGTCCTTCTTAGTTTGTTGATTTAGTCAGCCACAGTCTATAAAGTCACACCAACTATTCTACACATGGGTTAGAATGAATTCATAATTTTCATTTTTTGTTACAGTTGGATAGGTTTTCATGGGAACTATGTATAACTGGATGACCAATTGGATATTAGGGATATGGTAAATGATTCTTGAAGAAAATAATTCTTTTACCTTATTTTTTAAAACAACTAGTAGGTTTGGGTTCATTCGACGTTATTCCTGCCTCACTAGTTTAACCTCATAATTTATAAATATATAATACCTAAAAATTGATGTGAGTGGCCATACCAAAAAAAATTTACACTCCCTCAAATGGGAAAGTAGATAGAATTAATGCTACAGAGGGAGTAAACTAGTTGAGATGATAGATATCTTGTTTCCATTTTAAAGATATGAATATTTCAAATTTTTGAGGTTATCTTTTAAGTTCTATTTCTTGGGGATGTTGAATTTATTGGAGTGAATGATAAATTGAGTGGTTAATGATCTAATATATCTTCTCAATGGTAACATCCATAGATAAATAATAATCTTTTACAAGATTAGCAGTATCATCAATGGTCATGGGATCCTTAGTTCTTATGAAATCATCAATAAACAAAAATTAATGAAATATTTCAAGACCACCATAAAAATCAATGCATGATTCATTACATAGAATTTATATCACTGAAAATTACTCAGAATGGGGATCATGGAAAAGAAGATAATGTTTTCATGGGAATGGATTACAATAACATAATTTACTAAATATGGGTAATATTATTATGATGTGTGTTTCATTGTCTCACAGACGTCAAAGTGGAAAATTCAACAAATAAACTCCATAGATAATGTACCATTGAAGGAATTAATTATCGTTGTTGAATTTTTCAAAAATTCCAAACACAATATAATTAGGTCATGTTCATTCATCATATCATCATCCATTTTAAGAATAAAAAAACTAGTAAGAAAAATTAATACATTCCCCCTCATAAGAACATATTATAACTCACTAAAGGAGTGTGTGGAATTATGGATTTCTAGATTTAATAAAATTCCCATGGAATTATATTCTCATACCTAAAATAAAGAGAAAATGGATTGAATAATCACATTTAGAGAAGCACAAAAAGCAAGCATATCTTTATAAAAAATACCCAAAATGGATCATTTTCAATGGCTGTTGTAGTGGATTCCTCAAGAGGGGATGACTATAATACAAGGTTCATTGGGATTTGGATTTGTGTTACACTCAAAAGGGAGATGGAACTGACATTTATATTCCCCTTATGGTGAACTAGTGGTTTAGAAGTTAGTTTACCCTACCCATGACTTTGGATTTCCCCCACTATGTTGGAGAGTTAGTATAATTGTGTTTTTATGTCTTGAATGGAAGGTTGGATCATTTTTTGGAATTTGATATTTTTTCAACAATTAGTTTCATTATGTCTTCTAGGATAGGCTCGAGTTTCGGATGGGTTACAAGAAAAGGATTTTTTGTGGTTTGGAATTTATGGGTGGTGGTGATGTATGACTACTCTTCCCTGGCTGGTTCCTTGGTTATTGAGGTTGATTTGAATACTCTCTTTGCAGAGAGTTTTTGTTGTTTTTACACCTAGGGTTAGATGGATAATATATTTATTTCCTAATTTGTTGGTTATAAGGGTAGCCTATACATATTTCCTTAAAACTCTAAGAATATTCTCTCAATTGAGTTAAATGGTTAGAATAGTGGGTGTCAAAAAAATAGATACCATAATGAATGGGAAGAGGATATTGGCATTTTATATGGGAAGGGAATGTTATCATAGATGGTTACAAACATCTTTAACATCGTGTCCTTCTTCTTCTCAAACTTATATCTTTGTATCTCAAGGACACCTCAAAGGGGTAAACCATACCTAGAAAAAAAATGAGTGTTCTGTGACATGTTATCAATTAGGGTTCATACAAAACATTGTGTCTTATTGCCTAGTGAACCACCTAAAACATCATCACTCAGCTTACAGTCAACAGTTATTAATACTTTATAAAATATTATTTTAAAAGTATGAATTATATTTTATTGTGGGAATCTTGAAAAAATTCTCTTAATTCATTCACTATATTCATGAAGTGTTTCCCATTTTTATTCTATTATGCCACAAATTTATTTCATTATTTTTTCTGTTTGGCAGGATGTGAAATATTTTTCATGAAAAAGGTGTTTGATGTCCACCCATCCACTAATATGGGATTTGACATAACACAACCAATCTTATATAGTGTATTCTATTGAGATAGATAATTATACAAGAATTACCTATTATTTAACCAAATTATAAGGTTTTAATGATAAAAACATAGTATGAAATTATTTTAAATTCATATTTTTTTTCTTTTGCATCCAGTCTTTGGAATCATGGTAATAAGATAGTTAAACTATATTTTTGTTTAAAATTTGGTGCATCACATTGTATTTGATTGTTTTTAGGATGGATATATACATAAATATAGAATAATAATTTTAATAAACTATTATTTCCATCTTGATTATACATGTTCACTTCAATTGTGATGTTGGTTTTAAAAATAGAAGAAGTATCAAGAAGAGTTTCAATGTTTTGTGCATCCTTCTTTAATGGATTTTTATGTTATTCTTAGTGTCGATGACACAAGATTTCCACTTATTTCTATTTCAAAGTATGTAGTTCCTATAAGGAATATCACATTATGAAAAAGTCCTAAAAAGGAATAATTGAGAAATCTACATAAAAAATGGAGGAAAATGAGAAAAAATATTTTAAAAACACATAATGTTTATATAAAAACACACACTAAAACCCCAAATCACTCCCCGAAAAATGTTCCTAAATTTTACGAACTTTTCATGAAATTTAAAATTGAGTATTTATTTAATGAAATTTATAATCTATTGTAGTTTAATGCACCAGAAAAATGTTCCACTAAAAGGTTCCATGATCCTGGTTGGTTGTATGGCCACATGCACATTTTCCCCAAAATTGAAGGAAGTAAACTAGTATCTGGGGCCTATGTCTGTGTATTGGGAGACTATTCCCATATAACCAGAGGGAATCATAGTGTTATATCAATAAAATTAATGTAGTGGAAGTTATAAATAAATTGGAAAATAGTTCAACAATAGAAATAGTGAAAAAATACCAAATGAAAGCTCATATAAAATGATTATGATAAATTTTATGTGTTTAGTAAAGCATCCAAAACATGTATATTAGGAAGGTGTACAATTCAAGGAAAATGTAAAAATATACCAAAAATAACCCAACTAGACTCATGATCCCCATCTCAGTCTCATGGCCCCTTTTTCCAAATATGAAATCAAGAACCTACTGTTGGGTGATTTCCCATATCGATACCAGAAATCATAAAGTCTTTTCAGGTACCCAAGGTGGCCCGAATAGGGTGTGATACATAATCCCAGTAACGAACCACCCATGTTCTAGTTCCATATAGTAAATTAATTTATATATATATATATAAAAAGTGTAGCTAGTAATGTAATAAGTAAAGAGTTATTGAATGTAAACATATGATGAAATCCATGATCTATTTTTTAATCAAATTATTTTAATTATTCAAACACATATATGTAAGTATCAAGTCCTAGAATAAATCCAAAGTCCCTATGATAACATGATCAAAGGATGCCTAAGCAGGCCAACCCAAATGTTTCATATTAATTATGATTCCAATATTTTTATTTTCATGGTTGACCCATAATATAACTCATTTAATTTATAATTCATTTATGAAATTGAGCTAGTCCATAGAATTCCTAATTTTAAATCTAGGTAACTCTCTAGAATCAATATAAACCAAAAACCTAGATGACCATTCAATTATATCCTCACAAGAGCCTAAGTATCACTCTAGGTGTGGTACAACATCTATCTCATTCGATCCCATCCATGGTGGTCCACTATGGAAGCCCATGTGTCCTCCATGGAATGAATGATAAAATTACCTTTCAGTCTATCCATGGAAATAAATATCATTCAAAGTATCACTTTACATATAATATTCTTCCCCTATGTATCCATACATATCAAAACATATAATTATTTCATGTGTCTCTCAATAGTATGAAAGATAGAATCCAGTTCATTCCATCCAATGAATTTGTCACTAAATCCATGTGTCACCGAAAGAAAATAATCATTTAATCAATTAAATTCAATAAAATTTAATCATTGATATTTAATTTATATCAAGGTTAATACCAATAAAATTCCATTTAAAACTAACCATATATGGTAATTCAAGTCATAGGATAATAATAGAAGGATTACCTCTCAATTAATCACATCATCATTACAGCAAGCATCACATTCCTATAGAATCTATTATAAAGCAGTGGTCTAGGGGCTTGAAATCCATTCCCTATCCTTTATACATTCAATTCACTATTTATATTACAATTAAATTTATAATTCATCTCATTTAAAATTAAAATATTCAATATTTAAAATCCTATAATAAGTAAAAATGGAAGACCTCAAATATATCCAATTTCATAAATAATCATAATGTTCCATTAAATAAAACAAAACACCTGAAGGGGTGGTTCCAATTTCAAGGTCCATGATCTATAATCATTAATTGATAGCATCTTTAATTATATAGGCTGTATATATCAATTTAATTCAAGAATCCAAATTCATTTCATGGTGTTTCATGAGAACTAGGATCATGAAACAAAAATATATATAAACACGTCAAATTTAAATGAACGTAATGACACCACCTACCATAGCTTTGTAGTGGATATATTGTCCAATTTTAGTTATTGATTCGAATTATATGGGGAGAAAATTGAATAACAGATGAAGAAACTATAAATTAGAAAAATTATCATTTACCCAAATAGAATATCCAATAAAAAATTAATAAGTAATGAGATAAACGGAATCATGTTATTAATGGTGTAAATCCAATGATGTAGAAAATTCTTTAATCAGACACTAGATAGAGATGATCTACCAATTCCTAGAATTGGTGCCAAAAAAGATCTCCAAAGTGAAGTGTTTATGTGTTTGATGATAATTAAAATTATGGTTGAAATATGAAAATAATAAGGGAAAAATGTTAAATTCAACCGATTTATAAGGTCACACGGTTTCCCTAACTGTGCACCAACTTGGTGCCTCATGTTATTGGAAGGGGGTGCATCTCTCATTTACTCACACAATTTAACTAACTATTATCAAACCATGAAAAAATACACTATCAAAATTGAAAATGTGGTTACACATCTTTGCACTCCAAATAACAACAATTTTTTCTAACCATGCGATCCCCTCGTCATTTCATCCCATATCTTTCACTGTTTGTGAGACTATGCAGCCTACCCTGTACAGTTTGTACTAACCGTGTGCCAGGTTTTTATCATCATAAGAGTTTAATTCCATTATCCAAACAAGACCCATACAAACATGATACCATTATGACCTAAAATGGCATCCACATGTTTCCACATTTAGATATTTAAACTAAAAATTGATCGAATGTAAGAGACCCATAAACCAATGATGAATTGGATTCTTTCTACCTTTCCCCTTAATTAAATTATTCTATAAACTTCATTCCCATGTGTTGTCAGGAATGATTGACAATTAATATGGTCCCAGTGAATTGGCCTCCCAATCCTAGTTCTCAGCCAGTATTTGGATGTGCTGCGATAGCAACCATACTAATGGAACTCTCTGGTCTCTAATATATTTCATTATACAATCCACAATACATATACTATGCACCTCAAAGGATTCATCTACCAATAACTCATCCTCCTCGAGTTGAAAGACATGGGAAAAGTTTTAATGATTGTGGTGAAAATGAGATACATGTAAGGTGCAGTGCATCCAAAGGTTCATATGAGGTAACTACAACTGATAGGCTACCGACCCAACCCTCTCCAGAATCTAAAATGGATTGAAATATCACGGTGAAATCATACCATGCATCATAATCCTCCAATGTCCCAACCATGGTAAAACATGTATATAAATCAATTCCCCAAGATATACCTATAGTGGTCATCAATGGTGATTAATGTATGACTTTTATTGAGACTATAAAGTAGTTATCAGCTTCTGAATCAACTGAACCTTCAATGTGGTCTCCTGAACAAGATTAGGTCCAATAATAACTACTTCTCCTACATATAACAAAAATCATGGGTGATTGGTATGGCCTACCATATAGAGACGCATAAGGAACCTTCTATATAGTACCCTAAAGTATAATATTTTATACTAACTCAACTATGTCTATATTTCTCTCACAAAATCCCCTTGAAACTAGGAAACAAGCTCACAGAATGTCTTCAAGCACCTAAATCAGGGACTCTGAATGACCATCTATTTGGGGGAGGTATGTTGTGATCAAAGCACATGTGTACCCAATGCCCATTATAGCCCATTCTAGAACCATAAAGAAAACTGAGTGTCCCTATATAAAATGATAGTGAAAAGGACCACATTATATCATATTATCACATAGATATATAGCCTCATCATATCATATTCTGAGAAGGTCTCCTTGATAGGTAGGAAATGTTAGAACTTTTTATACCTATCGATAACAACCAAATTTACAACATTGCCTAAAGGAGACCTCAATAAACCTTTCAAAAAATTCATCACAATGTCAACCCATTTCCTATATGGGATGGGTAAATGTTGTAAATTTATTTCTAGTTGCTCATTTTCTATAAAGACCTAGTCTTTTTGATTGATAATAGTTTCATAAAAATGTGTGTTATATTATATTATTGACCAGAAAATCATATTTTTAATGAAGTGAATATAATGAGAAATGTGTCTATTTGGATTGGAAAATCATATGACCATTGGTAAATTATGACCATTTTAAAATAAGACTATTGGGAACAATAATCTTGATAAAAATGTTAGCATTATCACTAGATTTTATAAGTAAAATTTTGACATTGGAAAATAGATAGAAAATGAAGAGTTGGTGGACTCAAATAGTAGAGTCATTACACTTGAAGTCCATCTATCATAACATTGGAGGGAAGTATCATCATTATCTTTCATCCTTGACCAATCCTAATCCATGATCCAACAAGTGATTCATGATCAAAATTCTCAATGGGAGATGTTCATGTTTGTAGAGATTACCACTCGGTTAATGTTAGTCGTGGCACCCAACGAAACTACCACCATTGCACACCAAACTCTTAGGGATCATGTGGGTGTAATAAGGGGTCATCTTTCGAGGCCCTAGTTACTCAAACTGTCATTTCATTATATAAATAATATTTTTTTCCATCTTTTCAGTTTTATGAATAGTCTTTCTTAATAAAATTTAGATGGAATTTGATAAATTGATATTTCGGATATAGATTCAACATTTTAGAAAGAAAATAATTACTATAATAAAATAAGGTATTATTAATGTTAATTATTTTTACTAAAATATTATTATTAAAAAACTCTTATTTAAAAATAAATGACAAACTATTCTTTTTTTAAAGTCTGGTATATTTTACTATGCATTTTCAATCCGCTGTTATTCATAATAAATAAGCGTTTTTATATTTCAAAGATAAAATTTTCATATTTAAAGAAACATTATGATAAAATAAAAATCATTTTCAATTCATCTCATTAATTTTTTGTTATGGTAAATTTATGATAATTATCTAAAGTATATTCATTTTTTCATGAATATGAAAAATAGGAAATGATTATTTTGGTATTTTAATATAATAATAATTATTTCTTAATGTTTTAATAACTAAATAGACACTATCCACAACATAAAATATATTATTTCATTAATATAATTTATTTTAATATATGTTAATCAATTTCCAAACATATAATTTACTTTCCAAATTCTAAAATGGAAACATTAAAATTTAAAAAAAAATTGTGAAAACAGTAAAACCAATTCCAAAATAAGTTATATAAAATGACGGTCAACTCCTATGTATTAAAATAACATCAAACATGTCCCAAGAGTCCAATTAAATGTTAAAATAACAAGGTAAATCCCAAGGTTTTACATTTTCTACTACCTAGGCCTCCAAGAATGTTATTTAGAAATTAATAAAAAAATCCTCCACTTTTTCTATAAATACACACCCATTTATCCATTTCCATTCACTCAAAATTCATCATACATGAAGCTATGATATGTTTACCTCCAGTGGATTCCTCCCATGGCATCCTCATACCCCAATGTCCCTATCCACTAGTTTTATGTGTTACTCTACAAGGTAAGGGAATTATCTTTTTTATCTATTCGTTTCAAGAACATCTTTTTGTATAGGTTTTATGAATGTTAATATTTTTATATATTATTTTATTTTTTATTTATTACCTTAAATTCGAATTATGTTTTAAAAATGGGATTATACTATAAAATATCCTTTTATTCTTTCCTAAAACCTCATTTTATACCCGTTATGCTGCCAATTTTACTTCTGAAAATTTCTCTCTTTTCCTCAATGATTTCCCTTTCATTTTATTTTTGTGCATACCCAAATCATTTTATTCTCATGTGGTATTACAAAATATTTAAAAATGTTCTATTTTATAATGGTATTTAGTTAAATAGATCTATCATTACATTTCTTGAGATAAAAAATGATATAATGATCAGGTTTTAATGAATTTTTGAAACCCCATGATTTTGGTATGAATATCGTTTTCTTTTATTCTCAACATATTTTTTATGACATGTTTTCTTTTGAACTCTATGGATCACATGGAATATAAAAAATATTAAGGGTTAAAAATTTTGTTTCTCTAATGGATTGGGTAATGAATTTAATATCTAGAGATTACTTATTTATTGATAACTTAGTGAACATCCTTGTTAATATTTTTGACACCTCGGTAGAATACCATGGTGATACACTTTTTAATCTCCCATTTAAATGTTTTGGACTCATTTAAAATTTATTATTTGTGTTATTTTTATTATTATATGCCTCCATACATAATGGTATTCCTGTTTTTTGTTGATATTATTCAAGATCACTTGTAAATTTTCCCCTTACTTAAGCCCTTATCCGAACTTCTGCTCACCCTTTCCATTGATGTATGTCCCCAAGATTTGAGATTTAGTAAAATTAATTAGGATAAATAAATGAATCATCCATTCAGATTTTTTATAAATTTATTTAAATTTTTCATGTTTTATGTACACTGTTTCCATGAAACTAAACTTTAATTGATCCTCTATTCTATTCAATGAATTAAAATTATTAAGTAAAAAATGAGGAATTTCATAGTTGGTATCATAGGATGATTTATGTTTTTGTGGAAATTATGATTTGAAAATGTTAATAAAACCTTAGGTATAAGTTAAATTTTATGAAAACATCCTATAATTTTGGTAATGTATTGGGTAAGTGGTTTCTCAGCAATGAAATCCATGTCCAGATATGAAATAGTGGTTGTGGATCATGGACAAAAGTATATTGGGGTATAACTCTAAAAAACACTTTGATCTATACTAGAATAAGAACTGGTACATGACAAAGATCCTTGCTAAATTCTTATTTTGACGCTCCTTTGGAATACGTTTTCTTAATCACAAGCCTATCATGAACCATTAAGAAGGATTTATAGGAATTTTATTTGTTTTTAAAGAATAAATTATCTAGTCATGTTGTTTTATGACATAGAATTGATTTATAATTATAATATTATTAAAAAGAACATGATTCTAAATATTTTTTCTTCTTTTAGAAAATGGTGGGAAATTGGAGGAACAATGTAAATAGTGAGCACAACGAACTGTGCCCTGACGAACCTCTGATGGAAGATGAAATGGAAAACATCATGATAATGATGAATCAACTGATACGAGTTATGAGAATTAACTTTAATCAAGCTGAGATTTTAAATTCACATTGAATGGAGAAATTTTTTTACCAATTCCTTTACATATCATTGAATGCCTTCTTTTAGTGGATCTATCGACAAAATGATTTCTAAATAGTTGATAATATTTATTGAAAATATCTTTTCTATAATAAATTGTTAGGATAAAGGAAACTACACCATAGTTATGTATCGGTTAGAGGTAGAACCTTATCATTGGTGGAAACTGGTTAAAAACACGAAGACAAGAAGGTAGATCAATTCTTTGGAGTGGGAAGAGTTAAGGGGAATAATTTCCAAAAATTATTTTTCACATTCAATGAGAACGAAAATTGAGATGGAATTCTTAGAGATGATGCAGAAGGAAAATGAGTCTATGGGATGGTATGAGATGAATGTTGCAAGACATTCTCATTACACCTCTAAATTTGTGATGAATCCTAACAGAAATTTTGTTAGATTCTTTAGTGAACTAAGACATCATATATGGATGAATCTAGACAATAGAGACTATGACAGTTATGAGGAGATAATAAAAATTTCTATGAAGGATGAAATGGGTTCATAGACATGTAGTGGTCCCATATATTGAATGCGATGAAGATATATTTAGATTCAAACTTGTGTAGAATAATTGATCATGGAATATGATGAATGGAAGTGAAATATCCCACATGAAATGAATACGGGAATAATAATTTTTGGGAACAGATTTATTAGGAGAAATGTTTTTACAAGTGTGGATGATATTTCCACATTTCGTGGAACTATATTAGTGAGGTGAAGCATCAAGATTTCAACACTAAAAAAAGAAGGAAGATGGTTCAGGCTTAGCCTGATGTATAATGCTCAAAGTGTTGAAATCGTGGTCTCATTACAAATAATTCTTCAAGTCAAAAGGTGGAAAATAATTTTTTTAAGGGACTCATCATCATCCTCATCATAGGCCAATAGAGAAAGGTTGGGATTTTTCTGACATGATGGTTGAAGTTGAAGCTCCAAATGATGTGGTAGTAGGTAGACTCGTTATTCTCTCAATGGTAGAATGTTTATTGTTTTATTTTATTTCTAAAAATTCCTTTATTTTCTCCATGATTTCAATAAATATTAATCAATAACTAAACTATATAGAATTATATTTATCATTCATGACTCCCATGGTGATTATCAAGGCATAATCAATGTATAAAAACTCTACTATTATCTTTATTGTGAAAATTTTCATCATTAATATAGTTTTCATTACCATGATAGAATTAGAAATTATACTAGGGATTGACTTGCGATCAAGGTATAATGCTATGATAAACTATATAAGAAAGTAAATCTCAGTAGTCTTTAATGGATAACCTATAGTTATTTTTAATAGAGAGATATCCTGACGTGATCTTTTCATAAAATCATACCCAATATATTTTTTATAGAAATGATCAGTGAAGATGAAGAAGTTAAAGAAGGTAAAAAAAATAGATAATATCTCCATATTTCATGAATACATTGAAATATTTTCTAAGGAACTGTCTAGACCTCCCATAGAAAGATATTTAGAGTTCTCTATTGAAATCATTCCTGGATACAAGACGATATCAATGACTCTATATAAAATGGAAAATGTGAAGCTAGAGGAATTAAATAATCAACTCGAATATATTTTGGAGATGGGGTTTATTTGACCGTGTTTTTCTCCTTGTGGATAACTTGTTCTATTTTTAATGAAGTAGGATGGATCAATGTGGTTATTAAATAATTATATAGAACATAATGGGATCTCAATAAAGAACATTAACCCAATTCCACAGATTAATTATTTATTTGAGCAGCTTTTTAGGGATCAATTATTCTCGAAGATTGATCATCAATCTTGTTATCATCAATTTATGGTGAAGTAAGAAGATATTACAAATACTACCATTAGACCAAGATATTGTTAATATGAGTTGTTTTTATTCCCATTGGTTTAACTAATGGATGTGCTATATTTATTTATTTGAGGAATATAATCTTTATGGACTGTATTGGTTTCTTTTTGGTACTTTTTATTAATAACATTATGATATATTATAAATTCATGGGGATAATGAGGATCATATAAGGATTATATTTTAAACTATGAGGAAGGACATTAAAATTGAAATAATCATAAAATGTGGATTTTGGTTACAAAATGATTGTTTCTTAAGGAAAATTTTATCCAATATATGAATATCAGTTGATCCCTCCATGAAAAGAGTTTTGGATGAGTGACCTCATCATACAATAGTAACTAAGATTCATATTTTCCTTATTTTAGGTGGATATTAGAGAATGATTGTGAAAAAAATTCATGGCATTCTAATCCCTTGACCATGTCAATTCAAAGAGGGTCCAACTACATCTAAACCTAGGAGTTTGATGAATGTTTCCAAGAGATGAAGAAGAGATTGGTTAATGAACCTATAAAACACTAACCTCTATTTAAAAAAGATTCATTATTTTTAGTTATGCCTCTCTAAAATCTCTTGGTTGTGTCCTCATGAAATATGAAAGGTTATTTCTTATGTATATGGATAGTTGAAGCCTCAAGAGAAGAATTATCCAATCAATGGCCAAGATAAATATATGGTTTTTTAAACTAATGATACATATGCACTATATTTGTGGGGTGAAATGTGATACATACAAAGACAACTATATATTTAAGTATATTTTTACAAAAAATGGGATTGAACATGGGATATAAGAGATGTTTAGAACTTTATGAAGACTATGAATGTTTAATTAATCATCATCTCAGATGAGAAAACAATGTCACTAAAGCATTAATTATGAAAGACTTTGTTTCTCTTGAAATTATGTGGATTCAACAAGAACCATTGATCAATGACCCAGAAAAACTGGATATGGGAACCAAAAGGGAAGGTACATCATCAAACCTGTCCCAAATGATTTCCTAACCATAATTACTAGATATTATCAATAAATTTCATTGAGAATATCCACTTCCATATAATAAGATAGAGGATATGAAGAATGATAATTTTTTTAAGTTTAATATTCATCATCAAGGTGTACTGAAATTTTGTACGAGGTTATGTGCTCTATATATTCCAGAAATAAAGGAGGAGTTGATTGATAAAGCTCAAATATCTACATTCTCTATACATCCTAGAAGAAATAAATTGTATAAGGACCTCCATTATCATTATTAGTGGGATAACCTAAAATGGGATATTGTTTCCTACACTACAAGGTGTGTGGAGTGTCAACAAGTGAATGGAGAGAGACAACTTCTTAGTGGGGTATTACAACCACTACCCATGCCAACATAGAAGTGAGACAATCTCACTGTGTACATTTTCACTGGTCTACCAAAAACATACAAAGTAAATAATGGTATTTGGTTATAATGGATTATCTAACCAAGATGTCCCTTTTTACAACTATTCTAGATGATTTATCTCTTGAATAACATTCCATGACATATGTGAAGAAAGTGGTGATGTTTCATGGAGTGCCACTTTTTATCATTTCTGATCCTGATCGACATTTCATGTCACAATTCTAGATAAGTCCAATATTCTACAAACATTGAATTAAATTTTAGTATGAACTATCAACAAAAACTGATTCCCAATATGAAAGGACTATTAATAGAACTGAGGACATGTTGAGAACATGTTCATTTAAATTTAAAGGATGATGGGATCAACATCTCTTCCTTTTTTAGAACCCATAAAAATAGCTTCCATTCTTGTATTCAAATGGAACCATATAAATCTCTATATGGGGAGTGATTTAGACATCATAGTTGTTGGAATGTTGTTGGTGATCGAATGCTTCTAAGTCCTATTCTTGTGTAAGAGATGAAATAAAAGGTTCATTATATCCAACAACACATAAAGGTTGCATAGAGTAAGTAGAAGATCTATGTAGACTACCATTAAAGAGACTTCAAATTTGGTGTGGGTGACAATTTTTACTTCAAACATGAATTTTAAAGAGAGTCATGTGGTTTGGGAAGAATACCATGCCTAGACCCATGTACATTGGCTCCAACTAAATCCTTGATCACCAAGGAGAATTGGTCTACTAGTAGTAATTCCACAAAATATGGCATATGTTCATGATGTATTCCACATGTATATCTTAAATAATTACATACCTGGCCCTTCGAATATACTAAATCATAAGGTTGTAAAATAGGAACATAACCTATTTTATGAGGAGTAGTCAGTGGAAAATTTGTACAATTGTGATAAGTTTCTATTCAACAAGACTACCCACCTCATCAAAGTATTGTGGAGGAACCATAAATATGAAGAATCGATATGGGAGACAGAGGATACAATAAGGAATTTTTTCTCACAAATTTTCTCCACTAAAGTAATGATTTAAAATTACATGGATTAAATTTATATTGGGGGAAGAAGGTAATGACCCAAATGTATTGAATGAAAATTGTTTCTTGAAAATTGGTGATATATTATATTATTAACAAAAAAAACTTGTATTTAATGAATTGAATATAAAGATCAATGTGACCATATAGATTTGAAAATTATATGATCATTGGTAAATTATGACCTTTGTTCGATATTACCATTTGGTACTATAGTCATGATAATAATTTTAATTTCATTATTAGAGTTTATAAGTAAAAATTTCACAAAGAAACAATTTAACATAAAGATGATCCGATGACCTCAAATAGTAGAGTGGTTACATTTTAAACCCATATCGAAGAACACGGTAGGGAGGAATCATCACTGGGGTTGGAACATCAACAAGCATGAACCTATCTTTAATAATATAAGAATTAATTCAATCACCAACTAGAAAATTTCATGTTAGTTGAGATTACCACTCAGTCGATGTTAGCCGAGGCACCCAACAAAACTACCAACATTGAACACCTTAATTTTATGACATATTCACATGTAATAAGGGTTTATGTGTCAAGGACCTTGTTTCTTAATGTTTAGTTATATTGAATAAATAAAATTTACATTCAATCATTTCTATTTTATGAATAGTTTAGCTTAATAAAATTGATATGGAATTTGATAAATTAATTTTACAGATATATATTATAATTTTCAGAAACGAAATAATTAATGTAATAGACTTTGGTAATTTGAAAATTGTTTATTTAAATGAATTAGTATGATTAAATCACTCTAATATAATAATTAATGATAAACTAATTTTATTTTTTTCACGTGCTTGAAATTTTACAATGTATTTTAAATCCTCTATTTTTTTAGTAAATAAGGATTTCTATATTTATATGATAAAATTATATTATATTTAGAGCTATTGTGAAAAAATTATTATTATTTTTTAAATCATCTCATCGAAATTTGGATATGGTAATTTTATGTGAATTTTCGATAATACTTTTCTTTGTGAATAGTAAAAAATTAGTTTGACTTTTTCTGTTTTTTAATGACTTTATAATCATGTCATCATGTTTTAATAACTAATTAGACACAAACCATAACATAAAATATTTTATTTTATTAATATTAAGTATTTTATAATAATTTTTGAAATTTCTAAATATTTGATTTACTTTCCAAATTCTAAAATAGAATTATTAACATTGAAAATGATATTTTGCTAACAATATTACATCCCTAAGTAGTATAAAATGATAATCGACACTTATAGATTAATATAACCTAAAATGGGTCCCAAGAGTCCAATAAAATGTGAAAATACCATGGTAAAGCCCATGGTTTTTCATTTACAACTACCTAGGTGTCTAATGCCTTTATTAAGAAATTAATAAATAAATCATACTATTTGGCTATTAATACCCACCAATTTCTCCATTTAAATTAATTAAAAATTCATACTCAATGAATATATGATTTTATAACATCACATGTTTTCCTCCCAATGTGTAATCAATCCCCCATGGTCTTGGTCCTCATGTTTTTGGAATTACTCTTCAAGGTAAGGTAAATATCTTTCTTTTATCTTCGTTTCAAGAACCTCTTTATGTGTATATCTTACGAATGTTACAGTCACTCTATCTAATTTACATATTGTGATGATAGGATACACTACCCATGATGAATCATGAGTGTCTCGTATCAGCTCCTTGGGCATGTCTGTTGAATCCCACACATGACCATATAAAAATAGAATTTTATCCTCATCTACAATCAAACTAGGAGGAGGGAACTCAACATTCACACTCTCCTGTAGAACATGGACTTTTGAGTCCAATAGTTTTCATAGCCAGAAACTATCCAAAAGGGTAGAGGTAACAAAAATTATAGATAGAAAATTATTCTTCATACTATCATGAATCTCCAAGTGCATCTCATGCAACATATAAAATATTTTTAACTTTCTACTGGCATGGTGAACTTCTTTTATCTATTTTCTCCTTCTCAGTACGTCATCCACTACATTTCCATTACCAGGAATGTAGGCAAGCTCTATTTTGAAAGGTTTTAAGTAGTAAGTCCACCTCTCCTACCTCACATTTGGATCAAAATCCATAGATTTGTAGTTGAGGATTTTTTTGGTCTGTATATTATACAAAATGATCTCCACGTAAGTAATGTCTCACGTAGTGCAATGCATGAACAACTGCAACTGACTCACGATCATGCATCTGGTAATTTATCTTGTGTCTCTATAACTACCTAGACCCTCATGCTAGTACACATTCATAGTTCATAAGAATGGATCCAAGACTGATACCTGATGAATCACAATACATAGTGTAACTACCACCTGGATCTGGAAATATCAGTATCAGTTCTGAATTAAATCTCACTTTTATATAATGAAATGTTGTCTCATAAGAATATAAAATGACCATAAAAATGTCACACCCTTATTATCCAAGACCATTAGAACTGATTCTTGGAATGATAAGTCCAATATAAAAATCATTTAATAACTAGAAATCCCTATGAAACATTATACCATAATGAAATTCTTGGGCTACTACCAGGAAACTACATATCTCACCTTCTTAGGGTCAACTAAACATCTTGTCTCTATGATAATGTATCCTAATAAGTGAATCTGATTAATATAGAAGTCTATCCTTGTGATCATATCATATAATTGATGTTATCTCATGATATCCAATAAGATATCAATTTGTTTTGTTTCATCTGGTCCATTTTGATAATACACCAATACATCATCCATGAATACCACAAGAAATGAATCTAGATAAGGATGGAAGACTCTGTTCCTCAGTTCCATGAAAACTGCTTGTGCGTTCTTGAGACTGAATGACGTAACCAAATACTCATATATACAATACCTTCTACAAAATGTTGTACAATCTCTATCTGATGGTATAACATGCATTTGATGATAAGAATATCTCAAATAAATCTTTGAGAAATCCATGATCTATAGAGCTAGTCTAATTTATTATTTATCCTCAAGAGAGGATACTGATTCTTAACCATTATATGGTTAAATTTCACTTAATACACAAATATCTTAAGAATTTATTCCACCTTTTTCAAAAAAGGATATTGAACCCCATGGAGATGTACTTGGTCAGATATTCCCCTTTTCCTTAAAATCCTCTCTCTACCCCTTGAGATATTTTATCTTATAAGTCTCAAGACTATAAGTAGGAATGGATACTAGTGTAGATGTTGGAATTAAATGGATAGAGAATTTTTCCTCCCTCACCATGGGTAATCCTGAAAAGTTAACGGGGAAGACATCCCTGAAATGTTCAACAATTTGTTGGAAATCCACCTGACATTTCCCCTAGTAATCTGTATTTTAATTCAAAATATAGGCTATCATCCCACCCAGCCTTGGGAGAGTTGAAGCCTTTGAGTGGCATCTCACCCTCTTATGGCGGCGGCTAGGGTTTTCTTAGGTTTCTTTTCCCCTTCCCTCTTCGGTCAGTTCAGGTCTCGATTCATCGTCTTCTGGGATGGCTCCAACTTAGTGTGGATTGGTATCGGCACAGTGCGGTGGGGAAATGGAGAGGTTCGACGGTGTTTTTCCTTTGATGAGGTTCAACGATTCTTTAGTTTCCCATGGATCAGCGTGGCCCGTCCTACTAGGGCTGTCGTGGATCGGCGTCTTCGGCTTCTGTTCGGTGTGGTTTTGTAAAGGTGGGGTGCGGTGGAGCTTCGGTGAGGTTCGTCTTCACTGCTCTTGGTCGTGGGTCGGTGATGTATCGGCTTCTTCTCGGCTCGTCGTGGCCTATCGTGGCTTCGACCTTCTTGGACAGGCACTGCTCGGCCGAGACGACTTTCTTCCGGTGAGGCCCGATTCTCCGGTGTGTGGTCCGATGCGGCCGGTCTCTCCATTCGGGTTGGCGCGGCCAGGTGTCACCTTTATCATGCTTCCAGTGGCTTGAAGACGGACCTGGATTGACTCGAAGGGGGAGGGTCCTGCTTTGGCGGTTCTGTGTGGTTTTAGCATGTTTTTGATTAGGTTCCTCAGTGTCGCAACATGGTGGTTTTTCTCTACTTGAATGGTTTTTTGTTCGAATGATGGAAGTTGGTGATCCAGATGACTTCATGAACTATCTTCAGAAGAAGTTTTAGAGTCATCAATTCATCTTTGCAGAGTTTTTTGGATTTGGTTGTTTGAGAGGTTATGGTGTCAGCCATCGGATTCGGCCGGTGCTTGACATAGGACACTTTCTTGCCGATTAACCTTGAAATGGTGGATAGTTTATTCATGTTCAAATGCTGAGGAGGAGCAGTTCAATGATGTCTTTATGGGTTTTATTCTTTTATCCTTCGAGTGTGTTGTCCCATGTCCATGATGTCTTTGGGTTTCCACCCCCTTCATACCTTAAAAGGGGGATTTTATAATAAAAAATTTGAAGCCCTTCAGGTCGTTGGATGGATCCCACTCAGCCTGCGATGCCTAATCCCAGCTCATCCTGCATGGACATCCCAATCAACTTTCAGAACAAAATCTACACCCTATTGGTGATGTGAAGGTTAGTCTTCAGTGATAGAACTAAAAAATGGAATTAAAGGATTCCAACCTATCCATCCAGTGAATGAGGTCATAACCTATTATCGTGAGGAAGAAGAAGAACTCTGATATAAATTGATAACTTCCAATATTAATGGGTAGTATCTACACTAACATATATCCTCTATTTTAATAACCAACGGACAGTCAAGCATCATGAAACCATATTAATTATAAACATTGATCCCAAGTATCTCCTCAATGGGAAAAGATATAATTTTATGAAAAGATCCTATATCATGAAGTGTTGAAGATAAAGTAGAGGCAAGAATAATTGTTCCTCTGATGGGGGATGGACTGAGATCCTTATCCTCCAGGGTTTGATGCACTATTTATGTCTATCATGAACCACAATCAGGTCATACTCCTTGGATACCCTGAGTATAACTTCTCTACTATCACTGTAAAATTGGGGAATGACTACAATAACCACAACCCCTACCTCTGAAAATTTGACCACCTATACTCCCGCTCTATTTTGGTGAGAATTTTCTAACCCTCACCCGGATCATGAAGTTGGTGTATACCCTAACTCAATAGATTCCATAGGATAGGTTTTATAGAAGCGTTTTATATTTCCCATTTTTCAAAAATATCGGAACTCGAATGGGTCCATAATATACTAATTCTTCATATTTCTCAGCCTACAACACTAATATCACCTAAACATGTTAAGGTAAATGTGATCTGACATCTAATATCACTATTAGAAAACATCAGATGATGATTCATATTTCGAGTCAATTTCATGCCATATTTAGATGTTGAATCACCATATCTCGCACCTCCAGCCTCTCATAGGTTATGCTCTATGATAAATGACTAATTCACTATTCCAGATATGGTAGTCCACTGAAAAACAATCACCAATCATCAGATGTCATACCTCATACCATCCTTGAATCACATTACATTATAATTCTCTCAACCCATCCGAATTTGTGCGATGAACTTGATATATGTAAAATGGGATGAGTATTCCATTACTGCTAGCACACCCTACTCCAAGGGAATGAACCACCATGATCGATCAACCCTCAACGTCTAGGGATAAATGTAATCATAGAAGACCATTGGAAAGCCTCCCCAATGCATATTCTGATGAAATTCTATCATTGTAATGACATCCCACAATATCATATTTAGATCATGGAACATATACATAGGGAGCTTTACCCTCCCCTCATGTTTGATCTCAAAACGTTCAATGATATATTGCATGACCTCTATCCATGACTCTGTAGCCTGTGGTATTCCATCCATGGAAAAAGTGGGTAGATTCTACTACATTAACTCACATGAAAACTATGTCGTAGTCAGGGTAGATCATGGGGATCCTTGAAGGGTTTTCATGTATTGCATAAAACAATCAAAGTACTACGCCACAACACCTGTGTATGGTAAAACTATTGGTGACATGAATTGAACTACCGGATGATCCATTGGTAATCTAAGGACCACCACCTTCAGAGTGTGGTCATCTCCACCCATCTGACACATGTCTAGGGGATTTGATAGATGCATACCTCTAAAAACCACAAGTACACACATAAGATCAAGATTATTATTAAATTTCACAAATAAAAATAATAGATATTGAAATTGGATTGGTACAATACTTCATATATAATAACAAAACTCTATCTAATTTGAGATTCAGGTCTGGGTGATGTACAACTTATATATAATCACGAGATACTAATAATTACCCACTAATAAGGTCACGTCTAGTTTATGATCTCTCATATAAGAAACCCAGTTTCCAATTCAATTTTATTTTAAATTCACATATTCACATTCATTTGAATTTATACATATTTCAAATTTATATTAAAATTACTAAAAAAATATTGGGGAAATGGTTTCCCAAATTTTGATCGAAGAGGTCCCATACTCTATAGGATCCAAATTATGGAATCCACCAAGTTGAAACCCTAACGTACTCCAAAAATTTGATCACAACAAAATTTATTCTTATCATAACACGTTTCACAATTTCATGAAGTAATGCATCCAAAATTTCCTGGCATAATGCATGGCATATGATTCTTGTAAAGTGACTAACATGATGCATGAGATGGAATACCCTTCTCTCATTAGGTTTTAATAAAATTGAACCCATA
Source organism: Viscum album (assembly GCA_963277665.1). Lineage (NCBI taxonomy): Eukaryota > Viridiplantae > Streptophyta > Magnoliopsida > Santalales > Viscaceae > Viscum > Viscum album. Next base: position 453,722 of record CAUJRU010000532.1, read on the forward strand.
ATCATATCATATAAAACAACACAATTCCTGTGAATCACCCAACAGTTGTGTGAAATCGACATTAATAAACAAAATCAAAAAAATAAATAATTTGTTGGATGCATTTTTCTTTTTTCCCTGTTTGTGGGTTAGTTATTCCCAGGAATAGAACATTACCATACACCAATTCCATCCTATATCATTCTATTGGAGGGAAATAATAAATAAAACAAAAAAATAATCTCTGATACAACATTGTAACATCCCAGACCCAAGTTCCACTGAATGGTACCTTGATCCCGGTTGGCCACAAGGTCACAAGTGCACATCCCAATATTATAGAGATTATTAACAAGAAGCGAGATCCAAGGTGTGTCTTTTGGGAGACTATTCCATCATGAGTAGATTTTATTATATTTGGATATCAATAACATGAAATACACTATGATAATGATACATGTCATGTGTCTAGTAAAGAATCCAAAACATTTAAACAAGGTAGGTGTACAATACATAGAACACATGTACAAGAAGTCTCAATGTATTACAACTAGCATCATGTTCCTCAGCTTGGACCCGTACTCCTCTTCTCATAAGCATTAATCAAGAACTTGTTGTAGGTATATTTCACTTATCCATACCTTCATTCATAGAGTATGTTCGAGTACCCAATGTGGCCAAAATAAGGTGTGACACATAATCCAAATAGGTAACCACCCTAGGTCAATTTCTATCTAGTGGGGGAATATATAAAATAAAATTCATGTAGAAATGTTATAATAAATGAATTAATTACCTTAAAATCCAATGATTTATTGGTTCTCATTTATAATCAATTTCTTTTAATTATTGAAACTCATTTAAGGAGGCATTAAGACCTACCATAATACTGAGCATCCACCAAGAAATCACAATCAAAGGATTCCTAAGAAATCCATCCATAAAGTGCCAGAGTAAGAACAGATCCAACATTGTGCTTTGTATTGGATGTTTAATCCTATAACTCATTTCAGTAATTATTAATTTATGAACATGTTCCCATATTTATACTACCTTATATGGTATCTAGGTATCACTCCATGTATCATATAAACCAACACCCTACTAGCCCCTCCATAGTGATCCTCATAAGATCACATGGATCTTTCTTGGAATGGTACACTATATCGGCCATTCATGTTCATACTTGGTGGTCCACTAAGGGATCTGAAGTATCACCCATGGTATAAATGATCAATTTTATATTTATTCTACCCTTATCAATACGTATGGAATCCAGTTATCCCTCAATATATAATAGTAATCAAATATGATTATGTCATTACATAACCATATAAGGAGTCCAAGTGTCACTCGGACATAATCAGGGTATAATCCTATTGAGTCTTTCCATGGAAATTTACACTGGATCCCTCTACCACCGGATGAAAATAATAATTTATCCAATACAATTCAATAAAATTTAATCTATATCAATTAATCCATGTTAAGTTCAATATCAAGAACATTCCATTTAAACATCATATTATAAGGTTACTCAGGTAATAGGCTATGCCTAGAAGGCTTACATCTCAAGTACCTACGTGTCAATATAATTACAACAATTATAACATGATTAAAGAATACACTAAAAGGAAAGGTTCAAGGGATATTTCATCCATTCCCTATTCTTTATGGATTTAATTAAAAATTTATAGTACAATTAAACACATAATTCAAATCAATTACCATTAATAAAAACTAATATCAAACATCCAATAATAAGGGTAAAGGGAACTACTCAAAGTTATTAAAATTTCATAAATAATAATAAGGTTCCATTTAATTAAACAACAAAACCAAATAGATCGTTCCTATTTCTATCTCCATAACCTATTATCTTTCATTAAAACCCACTTTAATTACATAGTCCATGCCTATCAAGTTTATTCAAGGATCTAAAGTCATTTTAAGTAATCTCCGAATAATTGGTAATGTCATAGAATGACCTATATAAACACATTGTCGTCAAATGAAAGGCATGATACCACCTACCATAGGTATGTAGTGGACATATTTTCTAATATAAGAACCTAATTTGACTTAGATTTGGTGAAAACTGAAAAAAATAGATGAAGAACATATAAATGGGAAAATTTCCTTATAACTAAATTGTGCAGTTGATACCAAAATAAATGAGGAATGACACAAAATGAATAGAGATCTTAACAGTGCGAATCGAATGAGATAGATGGTTCCGGAATCGAACACTAGACAAAGATTATCTCTCAATTCCTATAATAGTCACCAAATAAGAGCTTCACTATGCTAGGTTGTTGTGTGGGAGGAGATTAAGAATTAGGGTTCAAAATAAATAAATAAATAGTTTAAATTGGTAAATTCACCCAATTTATTAGGTCGCATGGTTTGGACACATGGTGTTTGAAACTATACACCAATCGTGCGCCTCAGGATATAGGGAAGGGGCATGTCACATGGTTTTTAGAACAGTTATTCTAACAATTCTCAATCCATTCAAATCTCCACTGTCAAAATTGTAGACATGGTCACACAACCATGTACACTAAATCGCCCAGTTTTGACTAACCATGCGATCCACACCTTCTATCACCCCACATATTGAAAATTTAGTCTGATCACATGGCCTACGCCACATGCTTTTTACTAACTATACATTTGACCTTTTTCACCCCAGGAGTAGGGTTCGAAGCTCTGAATCAAACCCTAGACATCCTTGATTCCTTTATAACCTCAAAAGGCATTCACATTATGCAATATATTGATATTTAAGATGAAAATTATAGGAAATTTAATGATCTTTACCACAATGAAGAAGTTAGTTCTTACATAAAGATGCATAGATCATCTCTGATGGTGTGTTGAAGGATTAAAGTGCTCCTTTTTGTTAAAAAGGAAGAAAATAGGGGGTTGTTTGGAATGTAGTTTAAAAATAATAATAATTAAAGGTATTTATAGTCACAAAATGAAGGTTGTATTTTAATAATTATGTTAGAATGTGGTCATTGAAATTTCACTACAAATCCTAGATTATGGAATCCTTTGTTGATGGGTGTCAAGATCTTGATTCACCTCATTCCACTTAAAATGATGCATAATTAACAAACCCATGACACAAAATTAATTCATTCATGGTTTTAAATATAGAAATATATAGCTGGGTACCCATTAATACTGATTTGTCATGTATGTGTGAGAGAAAGATGTTGTTTGACTGGTCTAATCAGGACAACCCATGATTCCCACTTAAATCTCAAACTAATTGGTATTGAAATGAAGAAGGATTCCTTTAATTAAACCAAATAAATTCAATTAAAGGAGAATTGTGTTATGAAAAAATATAACTGAAATATTGCAATCAAAAATTACAAAAAACTAATAGAGGAAAAAGTTTTGGAACTCCCACCAATGTGTGTGTAGATCACCCTAAATGATCGTCTACCCTTTATCTCACCATCAAGAGGAGGAGGAGGCTCGAGTGGATCATCGCCTTCATCCATGGCATTTAATTGAGGATTGGGGCCTCCATAAATTCTATGATGATTATATGACTCCTTTGAGTCTCCATAATGGAAGATAGTTTCACCTTGTTAGTGCTTCTATATAAGGGATTGAAGGTCCCCTATTATTTCCAAAATGAGAGGTGGTTTTGGGAACCCATATTTAGAAATACCACTTCTCCCATGGTTTTTGATAATATGATAGTATATTATTCTTTTGAAAAAAAAATTAAAATTTCTTCCCAACCTCATTACTATCTCCAAAGAAAAATTGGAACCATAGATAAAAATACAGTCTCATATATGGAAGAAATAAGGAATTGAACTTTTGACTTTGAGCAGATACATTTTCCTTAACAGATCGGTTCAGTTGGCCTGCTTAATGGATGAATTGGTCTTTAGTTTCATCATAATATTTTTACTACACATAATTCTGGGCCAAAAAATATATCATGCCAATTTGATAGATATATTAGCTAAAGTTTCCATTTTATTCCACATCTGTTCCTAGATTCATATGTAGTTTGGCCCATTTTTCTTCAACGTTATCCTGGAACCTCCAAATCACCTTCACCTATAATGATAAAATTAATACAATTAAAATATTAATATTGAATATGAAAAAAAATTAAATAATTGATTCAGACAAAAACATAAAATTTTTATTATATGTTGAATTTATAATACAAACCCAGTTTAATAGAGTGGTGTATGTGTGAAATAAAATAGTGAACAATGGTTCAATCAGTACCTCTATCATGTATGTCATGAAGCTAACCATATATTTTTAGGTTATCAATGTAGACACCATAAAAAGACTATTAGTGGAATTTTTTTAGAGGGGGTTATGTACAATCCCCTTTAAAATCATTTTAGTGGGGTTATGCACAACCCCCACTAAATTTCTATCAATTTTTTTTGCAATATTTCATTTGTTAGAGTTTACTGTGGATATTAGAGGCACTAAATATATATTTATATATATATTATTAATTTAGATATTAGATGTTATATATATAACGTAGTTTTTTTTAAAGGAAATATTGTGGATTCATAACCCCCTCTAATAACTTAAATTATATGGGATTCATGCAATTAATCCCATAGATTAGAGTTGTTTTTAATCCCCCTCTAATATATATAAAATAATATAGGGGTTTTCAACCCCGTCCAATTCATGAAATTAGATAGGATAAATGATCCTCTGGTAATCCCTTTTATTAGAGGTGTTTTTAAACCCCTCTAAATTTTTATTTATTTTTTAAAATAAATCTCATATAAATAGTAATTTTATAATATGTGTGTGTGTATTAAATAAAAACATATATAAATATATTTAATTTAATTATAAACAATATACATATATATATATTATTTAAATAATATATAAAAATACTTATACATTTAAAAAAAATTACATATAAAAATATTGGTATACTTAATATAAATGTATTTATAATTATATTTATTCAAATATTTAAAATTTACATATGTATTTATAAATACTATAAATTTATACTATTATTTATATTATGATTTATATTATATATATATTATATTAAATACTTTTTTACTGTATATTTTTGTATAAATATATTTATATTTATATTATTTATATATAAAAATGTAATGTAGATACAATTAAATATAAATATAAATTTATATTATAAATTTATATCATATATTTATATATATTATATTATATATATTATATTATATATAAATTTATATATATGATATAATTATTGTAATATATTTCATTAATCCATTCTAATGATAAATTAATTTAGTACATATATATATCATTTAATTAAATTATATATTTCAAATTATATGATTGTATTTAATTTTATTTATAAGAATACAAAAATATAATTTTACAATTTTAGGTACATTTATATATATTTATTTATATAAATTATATTTCATATAATATTAATTATATGTTATATAAAAGAATAAACATTTTATATAAATATTTACATAAATTTAATTTATTTTATACATATATCATATAAAAATTCAAGCATGTAGTTTTTATAATTTATATTATAATAACAGTAAATATATTTTTAAATAATATGCTTATGCTTTTTAGTATATATAAACATTATTAAATGATATAAAATTTATACAAATAAGTATATATTAATGAACATACTAATAAATATATGTATTGAAATAGATTATATAAATATATTAAATAAAGTCTTGTATATTTTATAGAAATAAACATGTACAAAATATATAAATATGTATAGAATTATATATATAATTTACATAAAAATATTTACAAATATATAAATATATGCATATATGAAAAAAATAAATAGAATTATAAAACATAATTACTCAAATGTGTGTAAATAAAAAAATAAAACAAAGATTTTATATAAATGTATAAATTCATTATAATATAAATGTATTTGAATACAAATAAATTGGAGGGGAACAAGAGGGTATGGGGTGGGGTGATGACAACGGGAGGGGAGAGGGATGTAAAAAAACTAAATAATGTAATTATATGTGGTTCTAGAAACTTCCTCTAATATGTTGACACACAACCCATCTAGTGTTAGATTCCAACTGAAGGTAGTCTAATTGATAATTTACAAGGGTTAAAACCCCCTTAATAGAGGAGGGTTTGATTAGTTGACATGGGGTGGTGAGTGGTGACCCGAATGGTAGAGGATGGGGCCTAGAGACTTGAACACGAGATAAGAGGAACAGCATGCATGTGTCCTCATGACAGTGGAGGTGTGGTGGGTGAATGGAACGAGATAGTATGGGGGGAGGGGTGATTGGGGCAGGATGGTGGAAGGGGTTGACCTGAATGGAATAGTATGTGGATAGGTGATGGTAACGGGAGGGTACAGGGATGTAAACAACAAAATAAATTAATTAGATGTAGTTATGGTAACTACCTCTAATATGTTGAAATAACACTCAACTTATAGCAGTATCCATCCACTGATAATGTGTTTGGAAGGGGTTAAAACCCCTTCTCATTAGACCATTTTTTTGAAGTGGTAAAATATGATATGATATACTTCTAAAATATATTTCATTGACTCTTGGTGTGCAAAATATTATTGAAATGGTCCACGATCTATGGCTTATCCTATCCACCATCATCCCCCAAATCTGGAATGGTCTATATTACCAACAAGATATATTACGGGGCTATAATAGGGTTATCATATGGGGTATTTTTTACATGTATCACCTTAAAATTATCTAAGGGTATTCTGAGTGACAAGATCTATAAAGATAAAAACAAAAAAACCAATTAAATCATATGTAAATCCTAATGAAATTTATAAAACGAAATCACACCTATGAAAAATAATTACAAAAAATAAACTATAAAAAATCATATTCAAATACTTGTGAATAATGAAATTATCATAACACAATCCCAAAATACCCGTGGAATATAAGGATCAACATGAAGATAAGCTGAATAGGAACCCCTATATACACCCTATCAGAATAGGTTTGGATGGAATGAAGGGTGACTGGAACCGGAAGGGGAAAGGGGATGACTTGAATGAGAGGGTAACAAGAGGGTATGGGGTAGGGTGACGAAAACAAGAGGGGAGGTCGATGTAAAAAAAATAAAATAATTTAATTAGATGCAAATCTAGAAATTAACTTTAATATGTTTACATACCACTCAACTAGTGGTAGATTACATTCGATGGTGGTCTGATCAACATTTTATAGGGAGTAAAATCCCCTCAAAACTAGAGGGTCCATGCAGTTGAAATGAGTTGGTGAGGGGTAACTAGAACTATAGCGGTGGGGCGGGGAGACCGGAAAATTGGAAAGGAGGACTGCCACATTTGTGTCCTCGGGATGGTGGAGTTTCAGGTGGTGACTGAATGGGGTTGGATGATGGGGAGGGGTGAATTGATCAAAAAGTTGGAAAAGGTTGACCTGAATGGGACGGTATAGAGAGAGGTGATTGTAATAGAAGGGGAGAGGGATATAGAAAAACCAAATAAATTAATTAGATACAGTTATGGAAACTGCCTCAAATATGTTGATAGTCCACTAAACTAGCGGTAGTTTCCATCTACTGCTAATGTGTTTAAAATGGGTTAAAACCCCTTCTCATCGGGTCATTTTTTTGTCATGGGAATAAATAATACAATATACTTATAAAATATATCACATTGACTCATGGTGCCCATAATCTCCTTAAATGAAAGAAATATTTTGTTAGTAAATTTTAATGAATGATCCATGATCCAGGACTTTTCCTATCCACCCTCATCCCCCAAGGCTTGGATGGTCTAGATAAAAGACTTGATAAATTTTGGGTCTACTATATCATTATCATATAGGGTGTGTTTCACATATCTCACCTTACGAATAACTAACTATATTATAGGTGACATAATCTATAAATATAAAAACAAAAAAAAACTAATTAAATCATATGTAAATCCTAATGAAATTGATAAAAATAAAATAAAACCTTTAAAAAAATAAACACAAAAAATAAACTATTTAAAATAAACTGAATATATTATTGAAAAAATAAATTATCATAACACAATCCCAAACAATTCTTAGAAAATCAAGGTTCAACATGATGCTTTGTTGTATAGGAACCCCTCTATATACTCTATTTTAGCCCCATTAATCGTATCTCTAAACTACTATACTAGAAAAATTGATTAATTTGGATTTTAAACCAGTTTATAATGAACCATCCTTAGTCAACCATATATATCACCCACACCAAATAAAGACAGGTAATAAGGTTATTTCCCAATCACTCGTGGCTAGAAACTAGAAGAAATGTATTAGAAGTAAAAAATGAAAACGGTTGAACCATTATAATCCATTGTGAAAATATCAAAAATTCTATTGTTAATATTTAATAATCTTTTCATATGATGGATGTCTGTTCCAATAAATAAGTATTTTATAAATTAAAATTTACTACAAAAATGATCATAATTATAGAAAAATTACCCATAAACATCATCCCAAGATCATAGAAAATATAACAAATACCATCCATATATAAAAAACCCAAAAATCCATATTGGAAAGAAATGTTGTTAAAAAAGGTAAGCATTTCCAACGATCCCTACATAAAGAAACTATAGGATACACCCCATGTAACACTAAATCACAACTAGATAACATGTTAAGAAGGAAGATGATCATTATTTAGTTCCAACATGAAAATTTGATCACTGCATTTACAAGTATCCAATAGAACAATGAATGCATATTCCAAATGTAATATGCATGGTGTGGAGAAAATACCAATATAATAGCACTATAAATATAAATAATATCTTTCTCATTTAAAATCATTAGTTAAAGTTATCAAATAATATTTTAAAATAGTTTATATAGGAATAGTTTTCTTAAAATGTATGTTTTTTAGAATATAGGAAAACTCCCAAAATAATCTTGAACATGAATGTTGTAAATCATAAAAGAGTGTAAATGATATAATCCACACTAAAAATGACCAAGAGGATAAGTTTTAATGATATATGATATCCATTTAATGACCAATTAGAATAAATGAAACATGGGCCTTTATCTTAGAAATATATGAATATACTACTCCCTGTTAAAACATTAGCCAACATATATGAACCTAATAGTTATGTGAGATATAGCTGTCTCCCACGTTCAAGAATATATAAATTTATCTCTCACTGAAATTGGGCCACATTATTTATATAATACACAATCTACTCTCTTGTATCACCCGTCTTGGTTAACAACACACACTCATGGTATCCTATCTGGAACCCATAATCATCTCAAAGTCAATACCAACAATCCCATAACCAAGGGTTTTTTGACACAAATCATTATTCCAAATAATTAAAGTCAAAAAATTAACAAAATTTTACAATTTCTAAATGGATTTTAAAATAATTTTAATGTCAATAAGTCTCTTTAAAATATTTTCTAAAAAACCCTACATGATAAAATTGATTTTTAAATTCAACCATATAAAATTAATGTTTAATCCAATACCATTTACTAAAATCTATGAATACACATAATCCATCCAATATCAATCCCCATAATGAATTATTAAACAGAAAAACCAATAAATATTCGTGTACATTTGGATAAATCAATGAATGGTCAATTTTGTAGAGATAACTGACATGAAATCGTTAATAAACTCATTGAATTAACATAAAAATATAATGATGGAAGAAGTGATATAATAAAAAAACTAAAAACCTTACATATTACATTAAACATCGATAATTAACCCTATAGTCATCCACCATAGGTATTTTGGTAAAATACTCCGTATGAATAATCAGGAACACTTTTATATAGGATTAGTGAAGATGAAATATAATAATTACTATTAATTACCTTGAAGATTTCACTTTAATAAAAGAGGAATCATCAATGAAGCAAGGGGGTCCCTGGATGGATAAACCTAAAACATGTAAATGGGGAGAAAATTTTGATATAGGGATTAATATAAAATAATATAATTGGTCTAATTTACCTTTTACCATAGGGTATGTACATCCAAGCATATCTGTTGTCTTTCATTGTGAAGAAGGTTACATATTCCACTCCATGATGTATCTTTGGAACTACACCATGTACAAAATCGATTTGGTAGGTCCATTGGTTGTGGTACCAAAATACACTATTATTCATACCTCTTCCCCTATAGTTTAATCGTATTCCAACACACCCCACATTATAGCACTACTTGGTGGTCTCTATCATGAAGAACCCCAAATCCTTAACTGATCCCTAAAAAAATGTAACACGTCAATATATAAGCCATGTTATGTGGTGTGGGATAAATTTTTTTGAAAACTACAATTATGAAAAATCAATTGATATTCCTAAAAAATGATTTAAGTAAAATAAACAATTTAAATACATACTAGTGACCTAGTGGGTCTCATATATGTGGAGAAATCAATGTAGAATCACTAAGACCCAATGAATATGTTGAAGGGTTTTGTACAAAATTGATAAAAATATAAAGAAGACTAACTGTGTTTGTGTTTCGATTATGATAAAACCTAAATTAATGTTAAATATTATCCCTAAGAATATAATCTTATAAATAATATGTATTTGGGTGAAATAAAAAAAAATCCATAAAACCATAGTGAATACAAACATGAATATATGATAAATTATTTGATAATGTTATAGAAACATTGTGGAAACAAAAAAAAGTGTTTTCTATAATATAGATATATTTTATAGTTCATAAAATCTATATACATTCAAACCAAAATCATCAATTTTTATATTTTTTAACAACATACATGTTTTAGTGTGATATGTATGGACACAATTCCATATATTTATCATCATGAAAATGAAGGAATATTTCTAATAAGACTCAATGTGGAACGGGAAAAAAATCATGTATACATTGAGAAAACTAAAAATATAATTGTTTTAAAATAAATTTGTGTTGAGGTGGACACCTCATAGTTGGAGGAGGATGAAAAATATAAACCACCAATTTTTGTTAAAAACATGAGTGGGTTATGAATAAAATGGATTATGATTCTATTCAAGAAGAGTATTCATTGAAGTAAATAGACCAAGTCATATTGTAGATTCATGATAGGGAATGAACATCCCACATAACTAAAAATAATGTTTTTTTCATAGATTTTAAATATTGAAATGAAGGTGAAGTTATATTTGTAAATGATTAAATCCAAAAGATAATTGGCTTAGATAAATTCATAATTAGTGGAAGGGACATGAGGAATAAATATTCCTTTGTTATTATAGGCCTAAATCACAATTTACTATGATTTAGATAATTGTGTGTGTTGAGTAATATATAAACTTCTATAAGAAAAAAGGTGCCATCAAGGAACATAGTGGTCCAATATTGGTTTATGAAATTACTCCAAAATGGAATATCATCATCATTAGTAGAGAAGAAGAAGTGTAATTCTTGTCTAAGGATGATAAAAAAAGTAATGGAATAAATGACTTGGACACATGAGGTAAAAACCATCTAAGAACATGTGAAACATCATGATAACATGATACCTATAATCATACAGGTTATTATAATCATATATATGAAATTTTTACAAAGCTAAAGATTATTCTAAAATAATGTAAGGTGAAAGAAAATAAGTCGATGAGATTTATGGATTTGGAACACATTTATGTTAGGATATCATTGTTAAATTCCATAATATAATATTTGTGTTAAATTTTATATTATGACATCAGAATAAGGACATGTGATAATTTATGTTCATATAAATATTAGTGTTAGAACAATGAAGTGAATTGTTCTTTTTTATAAATAAATAAAAATTATACATGAGTGGTTTTTTCATGGCTAAAGGACCAGAATTTTATTAATACAAAATTAATTTTATATAATAAATTCAATGCATAAATTAATAGTACTTTAACCAAGAAATCTCATTTGTGAAAAAGGTTATTCCAAAATTGAATTTATTGGCATGGATGAAATATATTTTCTTATGGTAATGTTGAAAACAAAATTATTATTATAAACTATAGAGAAGTAAAGAAAAATAAATTTATTAGAAATAGACATAAAATCCACATATATTAATGGAAATCATGAAGAGGAAGTGTGTATTGAATAGCTAGACTTATTTATTATATATGAGGAATAGAAAATTTTATGTTTATTGAAGAATATTATTTATAGGATGAATAATGAACAGTGATGATGGGTTTTTCTAATGGTTTAATACCTATGAAATCTTGGATTCCAATATGATGGATTTGATCATAATCCTTATTTCAAGAATGATAATGATAATATTATAAGTGTAATTATCTATTTTGATGAAATAATTTTTATATTATACCATGAAACTCAATTCATGTAGTTTGATTGATTTATGAGGTGTGATTTTGAAATATCCATGATTAGTGAGTTTTTATTTTCCATTATTTGTATGTGATAAAAGGAAAGCATATGTATTTAATTTATCAATCAAAAAAATGAAGTGATGAAATGATTTGGAATTAAATATTTAATGAATATAAAAATATTGGTTGCCACAAAAATAAAGCTATCAATATATGATAATGGAAAATGGGTATATGTGATGGTTTATTGAAAGATCATTTGAACAAATAATGGTAAAATCCAATATTTGTTTTACAAATTTCCACTGTGAAAATTTTAAATGTTTTCCCAAATAATATAAAATGATATCTATAAAAATAATATATAATTATATGAAATGAAACATGGATTTAAATTTATTTTAGAATGAAATATCATAATAGGTGTTATTGATATTTACATATGTTTATTAGGATAGTTTGTTAGATTATTTGAACTAAACATCTTGTAATGAATTTTATTATTGACATATGTGTGTTTCTTGGTTAAGTAGAAAATAATTATAATATCTCATTAATTATAGTATAAAATTAATTATAAGAAACTACATAAGAATTCCAAAAAAATCTTATAGATGAAACAAAATCTTAAATATATTATATATGAATTTATATATTCTATTTTAATCAAGTGTAATAAAATCAATGATATTATCCTTGGAAACATTATTTCCAACAATAAAGGGAAAATCACATAAAAATCATGATGTGAAAATCCTAAAGAAGAAACTAAAAAAATATGTATTCGTGATGCATCTATTAATTATTAGATTTAAAAAAATGTCAATTTAATTAAATATTTGGGATAAGGGACCCAACTCACCTATAGTGATTTTTGTTTCATGAGTGCATGTGGTTTATAAAATAAATTGTTTCATTAGTAAGTAGTTAATAGGGATATTTTTAATCACTTATGGTTTATTTTGATGAGTTATTATATCTTTATTGTAACCTTTAATGAAGTCCTATTTGGTTTCATTGATAATTATAAGATATATAAATCAAGAATTCCTAATTTTCGTATTTTGAGGTTTCTTAAACAGGGGAATATATTTAAAGGGGGATATTCTTAAGTAAGGATAATTATGTACTTTTATTATCTTAAAAAATACATAGAATTTATTTGGTGAGAATTAGTTGAGAGAACCAGAATAAAAAATGAAGGGTACTTTTTTAATATCCTATTAACATACAAAACATATAAGAATAATAGTAAGTGGTATCAAATATATTCTTTGTAATGTTCGAATCTATTTATGTTGTTTAAATTTGGTTTCTACAGAAAAAAAAATTTGTTTGGAATTAAAAAGTGGTTTACTCATAAAAAAATAGATCAATGGGGTATTTAACTAGTCTTATTGACCTTTAATTTATTTGTCTTGAAGAGAATAAATAATGTGATATTAGAGATAATTTTAGGTGGATAATTTGTTACACATAATTATTGTTTTTTATTGAGGAATGAAAGTGGGGGGAAATGATTTTTTTGGGAAGAGTTAGATATAATCAAACCCAAAGGGGGATATTGTTGGATTTTTATTGAAGGAAATATATCACACTATAAAAAATAAAAATATCACATCATGATGACTTGTGCTTCAACATATTTTTATCATATGATTATTTTAAATTGTGTTATTTTAGTTGAGTAGTAGGCATGTTCTACGGAGGTATAGTGACATTCCACATGGTTTACGTAAGAATGAAGTGGTTTATGATAAATGGAAGAATCACACTACAATGATGTTTGTCGGTTTATTTGCATAAATAATTTCTATGATAGAAGTCGCAATTAAAATTCCATGAATCACATTCTTTGGTTATTATTAAATGAATATATGGTTATACTATGAGGTAATTAACAACAATATAATTTTGTAATGTAACCATCCTGGAAAATATTGAGATACAGTCTAGTAATTATATGTTTTTCAGTGGAAAAATATGTTTTGAATGATACTTATGTTTGATCTAGGATTCTATCAAATTCTAACCATTTAATTTAAATATTTTCAATCATATAAGAGATAATATATGTTTCAAATGGTATTTTTTAGAATAGATTTGAAATATAATACTGCTTGAATTTTATGTAAATATAAAGAAGAATGAAATATTTTAATAATGGTAATTTTTTAGATTTTGAGATATATATTATCATATACAAATTGAAGAAGTAATAATACCAATAAGAGATAAAATTAAGAGATTACATGAATTTTAAATTTTGAAAAAAGAGATATATCAAGAATCATTTTAGGATATTATTCATATAGAACCATGGAGTTTTTTATATTGATTAATATTGACTTGATTATTATACTAATTGGTTGCACCCAAATTTACCCTATAGGTATGCGGTCGTTATAGTACAGGTAGGGGTCGAAACCACAGGGACCGAAGAAGAAACCTAGAGACACAATGATTTTAGAGAGATTTGGATATGGAGTGGAAAACTATTTGGATTGATTTTATTTGAAACTATTGATTTAATTTAAAGAAAAATAAATAAAAAAACATACAATTACTTAGTCTAAAACAATTAATGGAGATGAGTTGATCCTAATTTGTTACTAGGGTTATATTGGATGTATTTATTTTCTTATAACGTTTTAGTTCACTAATTCAAAACGTATCCACAAAATGATATAATTCCTCAATATCATTCACCAATTTAATCCTTAAAAAATTCCATGGCTAATCACCAATCCACTTAGAGGATCAATTTAATGATCAATCCAAGGAATTGGATCGTACCAGCACTTGAAATGTGTCATTGTTAAAGTTAACGAAGATGAAGAAGAAAATAATCATCAAATGGAAATCGTAAATTAATGAAATGATTCCAGAATTTTAGATCATAAAATAATATCCAATCTGCCACATGCAACTCCCTAGGATGAACACATAAGGGTCCATCCCTCCATTGATTCTATGATCTTAAAAAAAGCAGAAAGTAGACTCATATGGGCGGAATTGAAGAAGACAAATAAAACAATGAAATGATCACTCCATAATTGGGTGAATAAGATCACACATTAAGGAAACGGTATTAATGTGAAAATAAGAATAAAATATAAATAGGAAATGAAAACATTTATAAAGAACTAATGTAATTCAAACAACTTACATGAGAATGAAGAATGATTACAAAATCAAATTGATAGCATAACTTTACAATGAAACAAATCATCCAAGATACGTAAATCCTCTACCACTAATGCCTTGAATAGGAAAAAAGAAAGGCTTGGGTCGAGCCGCCACTCCCCAAGTCTCATTAATTAATTGTGGGAGGCCAAATTGGCTGGAAATTAAATATAGAGGAGACTTTTCAACTCTTTCCTTGAAGTGGGAGCCAGCTTGCATCCACCAAACAGAAGTGCCGACATCACCTTCTAGAATGCTGAATAGGAGTGGGACATAGAAGACTTAAATGAATCCCCAGATATCCCCCAATCGGCTGTGAAATATCTACCCCAAATAAGTTGTGTTTTGCGAGATATTATTTAAATGGTGGGTTATTTTTCTAGACCACGAAATCCGGCCCAGAATTGTATCTTCAACTTGGGACGCCTAGAACTCTATTAAGATATTCGCATTAGCTTGGACCAATATTTAATTAAATGCTCTCTATGATGTCTTCTATCTCCCTTTAAATTTTTAGACTCTTTGTGCTTGAATCGTGGCCTCTATAGTGAGTTTATTGGGCTGTTGTCTAGCTCACTTCACCCAGAATGATGTTGGTTCAAATCTCACTTTGGTGGTCTTCCAACTTGAATCTCCAAGTTCTCCAAAATAATTAATTGTTCCTTATAGCATGGGAGACATTAAAAAAATATGAAAATAAAATGAAGACCATTTGGTGTTTTATGAGATGTTCATGAATGTACCATGTAATAGTGTATTTTATGAAAGAATTTCAATCGTGATGTGAAATGATGTTCAAAGTGTAAAATGCATTAAAATGGTATTTGTGAATAACAAATCAGTTGAAAACTATATAAAATAACAATGAATATTACCCTCTTCCAGTGGCTAATCACACCCCCAAATTGAGTTTTGATAGTCCCGACCAAAATATATCTCACAAACATGAAATTCAAATGACCTTTTTCCAAAAACATTTTAAAACACATTGCTCACACAAAGGCCTCATACAAAAAAAATTATGAAACTCATCAAAATCATTTAAAACAAGCTATGTCTTGAGTCATAACCCAAGCCCAAGCTCATTCCTTTATTCAAATTCATCTCCATATTTCATCTAATTTCAATTAAACATGATGCAGTGTCGTTTGTCACAATATACAAGGGGGTTCATTTTCATTCAAAGGAAAAAGATGTAACTGCTAGGAGAAATAAAATTTTAATATTAAGATGAGTACCCATTTTTTATTTTTTATTTTTGTTTTGGTTTTTTTTTACTTTTTTCATAGTAATTAAAATTTAATTCAATCAATTCAACCCATATATCAATACTTTGTCGATGACTCCCAGGCTCAAAGACCATAGGGCACCAAGTGAAGCTCACATAATCGGGCATCGTCTCGAGTTTACTCAATCAAAAACAAACTCAAATTACCACAAATAGAGATAAAATGATCAAATCTGGGCTAGACAACTATGGAGTCACGATATCCAAGTGTCCAAATCCACGCATTAGGTCATTTCATTGCTCTACACGCAAATTGATTATTTAATACTCATGTTAAAATTAAAATGTACACAAAACCTATTCTATTTATTATGGGACCCCAAGAACTCAAACTAGATCCCCATAATCTATAGGACGTCCTTTGTCTTTTTTTATTAAATGGATGAAAATATAACGGTGAAAAATCACATCGGACAACTGAATATTCCAAAATCTATGCACATGAACCTAAACATGCATTAAAATTAGAATCAAGGCATGCAAAATTATTTGACATCCAATTTTAGAGTTTGCAATGTGTATTATCATGTTCAGTGTTTATGAAATTTTTCCTTCCATGGATTTTTTTTTGCACACAAGATCAGAATTTTTATTTCATCTCCCCCAAACATAGAATAACTCTATCCCTAGTGTTTAAAGAAAAGAAAAGTTAGAAGGGGTAGGAGAGGAGTTCAAAGGGGAAATTGAAAATGATAAAAATGGAGCAAATTCACCTGGTTTTTGTAGTTGAAGTTCATGATGCTCCAGATTACTCCTTTTATCTCTTGGGGGATGTAGGAACCTCCTTGATTGAACATGTATCACCCAAAATAGTCTATGAACCATACAAATAAGAACAAACTAGACAAAACAAACAACACAATGATTTATTTAATTCCAAGTATCATCATTTTTATAGTTTTCCCTATTTTTTTTAATCAAACTAATGATACATAGTCTTATTTTAAATTTTTCGGTAAGGTATTACACATGGATCACACTATGTGACATGGATGAATGTGGTGCTCCCCTTTCATACCCATCCATAATCATAAATTAAGAATATGTCAATAGTCTAATTTTTTTTAACCTACAAAAACATAAATAAAATAAAATAATGTGATGATACATTGTCTTCTTTTAAATTTTTGGGTAAGGTGTTACTCAGGGATCACATCACATGACACAGATGAATACGATGCTCCCCTTTCATACACATCCATACTCATAATATAAGAACAGGTCAACAATATTTTTTTTAATATCAAAATGATTAATTAATCCTATTTGAAAAAAATAAATATGATTTTAAAATATTGAAAACATGAAAACCACGGGTTGCCTCCCATGAAGCGCTTAATTTAACGTCTTTAGCCCGACTTGAACCCCCCAACATATCCATTTCAAACTTTAAAAATTTTAATGACCTCATCTTTCTTCACTTCATCATTATTGAGAATGTGTATCCCTTGTGGTTGGTAAGAATATTTTTAATTTCATTCATGAACAATCCTATTTTCTAAAATGAATGGGAAAAATCCAAGGAATATCATAAATGGTTGATCTTTTTTCTCTATAGTATTTCCTAATATATCAAAGATAAAACCCTATTTTGGGGTTTCATGAGATGAATGAATGAAAACCCCATGATCTTGATTAACACAAATGATGGGATACTCGAGTGGGGAAGTAAGGACAATGATTTTGAGTTTGTGTTGATTGAATTTTTTTTAAAGTAGATTGGAAATATGAATCAAAATTATTTTATTATAAAAAAAATAGAATTAATAGGTTCCTTATAAAAATATGATTCATCCCCAAAAGTGTCCATTTGAATTCTAGGAGTGGTTATTAGATCAATGTTTTGGATTTCTTCCAATGGTTCAGTGATCAGTGGTCATAAAAATTCACTAATGGAGCCATGTTCAAGAAACTCAATCCATGATTTCAAGTTATTATCTTTTAAATTCAAAAAATAAATTTCCTCCTAATTTAAACACTCTTCATCTTAACTTTCAACATTACCTGACCAATTCAATTCATTATCTAACTCCAAATTCCCAAATTCTAATGTGAGTTCTTCACATGTTTTAAAGTTTTGCAGTTCTAACCTCAAAGATGAATCCTCAGAATTCATTATCTCCATTTGATTACACAATTGTTCACTAAATTATTGAGGAACAAATAGGATGGGATGTTGAACATTATAGACTTCAATATGATTGGACTCTTCAATCATCCTTGAGAGGGAAGGAAATTGATCATTTAAACATTCATTATCCCATTGATTGTACGTCTCATTGGGTGTGGGGTAATCATTCAAGGTTTGATCAAAGTAATTACCTATGTTTTTTTATTACAAAAATTTATTTTCAATTTGATTCCAGCTTGGTTCTATGTTGGGTTATTGCTAAAGATAATCAATTGTATTGGAAGGAGATTTGGATTTCAGATTTTTAGGACACATAAAAACAGAAAGGGGAAGAGAGAAGATAAATGGAGGTGAAAAAAAGAGAATTTGGGGTGTAAAAAAGAAATTGAGTATTTAAGGTGAGTAACTTGGGTCCCTGGTAATGACGCCAAAATTTGGTTGCGTCCAAATTTACCCTACAGGTATGCGGTCATTGTAGTACAGGTAGGGGTCAAATCCATAGGGACCGAAGAAGAAACCTAGAGACACTCTAATTTTGGAGAAATTTGGCTATGGAGTGGAAAAATATTTGGATTGATTTGATTTGAAACTAGTTATTTAATTTAAATAAAAAAATAAAAAAACATATAATTACTTTGTCTGAAACAATTAATGGAGATGAGTTGAACCTAAGTTGTTACTAGGGTTAGATTGGATGTATTTATTTTCATATAATGTTTCAGTTCACTAATTCAAGACGTATCCACAAAATGATATAATTCCTCAACATCATTTACCAATTTAATCCTTAAACAATTCTAAGTCTAATCACCAATCCACATATAGGAACAATTTAATGATCACTCCAAGGAATTGGATCGTACCAGCACTCAAAATGTGTCATTGTTAAAGTTAGCGAAGATGAGGAAGAAAATAATCATCAAATGAAAATATGAAATTAATGAAATTATTACAGAATTTTAGATCATAAAATAATATCTAATCTTCCCCATGAAACTCCCTAGGACCAACACATAAGGTTTTATCCCTCCATTGATTCTATGATCTCAAAAGAAGTAGAAAGTAGAATCATAAGGGCAGAATTGAAGAAGAAAAATAAAACAATAAACGATCACTCCACCATTGTGTGAATAAATTCACAAGTGTTGGTGTGAATATGATCACACCTTAGGGAAACAGTATCAATTTGAAAAGAATAATTAAATAAAATGAGGAAATTATGAACTTTTATAAAGAACTAATGTAATTCAAACAACATACAAGAGAATGAAGAATGATTACAACATCAAATTGATAGCATAACATTACAACGAAACAAAGCACCCACGATCCCTAAATCCTCCACCACTAATGCCTTAAAAAGGAAAAAATAAATCCTTGGGTCGAGCCACCACTCCCCAAGTCTCTTTAATTAATTGTGGGAGGCCAAAGTGGGTGGACATTAAATGTAGAGGAGACTTTTCAACTCATTCCTTGAAGTGGGAACCAGCTTGCATCTACCAAACAGAAGCGCTTAAATCACCTTCTAGAAGGCCGGATTAGAGTGGGCCATAGAATACATAAATGAATCCCCGGATGTCCCTTAATAGTCTATAAAACGTTCATCCCAAAATACGTTGTGGTTTGTGAGATATGATTTAAATGGTGGACTATTTTTCTGGGCCACGGAATTTGGCCCATAATTGCATCTTCAACTTGGGCCACCTGGAACTCCATTAAAAAATTCGAATTATCTTAGGTCATTATTGAATGAAATGCTCCATATGATGTCGTATATCTCCAAATAAATTTTTAGGATCTTTGGTCGTGAATCATAGCCTCTATAGTATGTTTATTGGGATGCTTTCCAACTCACTTCACCCATAATGTGGTTGGTTCAAAGCCTACTTTAGTGGTCTTCCAAATTGAATCTCAAAGTGCTCCAAGAGAATGAATTGTTCCTTATAAAATGGGATAAATTAAAATAAAATATGAAAATAAAATCAATACCATTTGGTGTTTTATGAGATGTTCAAGAATGTAACATGTAATAGTGCATTTTAGGAAAGAATTGCAATCATGATGTGAAATGATGTTCAAAGTGTAAAATGCACTAAAATGGTATTTGTGAATAAAAAATCACATTAAAACTATATAAATTTACAATTAATATTATCCTTTTCCAGTGGATAATCACTAATCTCACTATAATATCTTAATTTAGTTAATAATGATCATGGAGTTCATATTTATTAGAAGTACAATATTTTAGAGTGAAGAGTGTAGTGATTTTTCAAATTAATTTGTAGTCCAAGAACCGAGAATGATAGGGATTTTTTTCTTATATTGTGAAAATACATATTAACATTGGGTGATTTTTGTCTATTTGTACATCCTTAATAGTAATATACCTAGATGTAACCTAATTCTAGTGAATAAATTAAAAATTGTTCTGTATCTCTTTATGATTTCATTACTTTATTCTCCTTATAAGAAAGAAGAGAGTTTTGAGTAACTATAGGATAAGATCACTAAGAAGTTTTGTTTGTAATTTTCATACCATGATTCATACCACCTCTAGAGGTATATTATTTATTTGAGAAAAATATATAATTATAAATTAACTTATAATAAATTTATATTATTTCATACTGACACATTATTCCTTACTTACCTTCTATTTTCATCCTCTATTTTTCTATTGTTTTCATATGAGATTCATTTTATAAAGCATAATGTGGTAAATATAAGACTTGAGATTATGATTCACCAATTTAAATATAAATATAGATACATAGTTATTTCATGTATTGATATAACAATAGCACTCTTCTATAGATGTAAAATAAAATCCATAGGTTTTTCTTATTAAACGCACCTTATAATTTATTTACAATAACAATATTGTGGTATTCAGGTAAAAAAATTATTTTTTAAATACTTTATGTTTTATTAAATTAAAAATTATTAATATGAGCAATTTACACATGAAAAATAAAATAAAATAAAATAAAATCAATTAATGAGTACCCTAAATTCCCAATCATTCCAACGAGCACGGAATATGTAACATCCGCATTTTGATAATATTTAAAGACCAATTTTGGATTTTTTTTCTAAGAATTTATGTTGAAAAAATAATAATTTTTATATTATTTTTAAACAGTATGGATAGAATAGGTTCTTAAGTAATGGTAGGTGCCTAATAAGATTAATTAGGATGTTTATTATGAGTTTAATAAAGATAAAACCTTATTTTCATGAGTTGTTCAAGGGCTTGATAGAAATTCTATGGGATATTCTTTGGTTAGACCATGTGTATATGGGATGCGTAAAGGAATGAACCTATTTATATGATTGTGTAAGAGTGACCTAGGTGCTATATAAGAGTAAACTCGTTTTAATATAGGTTTTATTGGGTTAAACCACTATTTATAAATTGAAATATTGAGTTTTCCAAGACTTCCTAAAGGTTACCATCCATTCCAATGGTCATTTATGAGTAACATGGGGGAAATGGAAAGGTATATTGAGATTTATAAGTGTAGTCACTTTGTTTTAAAGTGTTTTAATGTTAATCATGTAACTTTA
Organism: Viscum album; assembly: GCA_963277665.1. Classification (NCBI taxonomy): domain Eukaryota; kingdom Viridiplantae; phylum Streptophyta; class Magnoliopsida; order Santalales; family Viscaceae; genus Viscum; species Viscum album. Next base: position 476,253 of record CAUJRU010000532.1, read on the forward strand.
CATGAAACATGTGATATATTTATGGGAAAACTCATGATACCCTTATGAAGAGCTCTTTTGTGGAGAAAAAAATGGATTATCATTCATTCTTCAGTATAATGACTGTAAAATGACTTTTATAAATTTTAAAACATGGAAATCATGGTAATTTAGTTTTTTTTCAATTAAAAATTGTAACTCGTGTATGAAAATGTTTCCAGCCCCCCAATTTTTTTTTCCAAAAAAAGGAAATTAAATGGATATTTTAATTCAGGGATTTTAATCATTAAACCAGAATTCCATTAGTTTTATTTTAAAATATTTAAACCCTTTTTCAAATTATTTTTAGTATAATATTTGGAAGAGTGATGGGTGTTTAGATACCATATAAGATGATCTAGTTCCTTTGGATATTTTTTCGTTCATTGAAAATAAGTAATCAATTATAGTAGATAGAGTATGTTTTACATGAACATTGAATAGTCTACTCTCTATAAGAGTTTTTCTTATCATTAAACTATAAACCATGTATAGAGTAGGTGATTTCATAAGTAAATATCTATTTTCTGAATCCTTTTATGTTTTTTATTTGAAATTAGTTTTCTAATTGATATATGTAACCCAATTAGAGTCATTTATAAACGGTTTGGAAGTGAAACAGTGTTTGTGGTGAAAGCCCATGACAGTGGATTTTGAAAAATTAATTAAGTTTTTATGAAATATGTTATTAAAAAATACATATGATAAGAAAAACTACATTGATGAAATGAAAATGCATGAAATATTTTATGATTTTAATGTGGGTTATATGAAATGAAAAGGAATGATATTTTTTATGATTTAAATTTATATTATTTGAAATAAAATATCATTAATTGTATTATGATTTGAATTGGGATTATTTTAACTAAAAAGTCATGAAATGATTTATGATTTCAATAAGGATGATATAAAATTTGAGTAATTAGTTTTTTAATAGAATAATTTTATTTTGGATTTCAAAATGAAAGGCGTGTTTTAAAAAATTAACTTATAGATGATTTGAAATAGAATATATAGTGATTTGAGAATTTTTGAAATGAGTAGTACCAATTTTATATATTTTATTTACCTTGAATAACCTGGGAGATAGGGTAGTTCGGTGGGATGATCACACTATGATAATTTATCAACTCTAATATGAAACATAATTAATGAGGAAAACACTAAGAGAATAACATATTGTTCAAAATATTTGTCCATATGGATATAATTATACTTCATACTCTTTATTTTAAGAATGTGTGAACACCATAAGCTATACTTCATAGATATATGTGTTAATCTCTATATAATTATTATTCTAAGATCACTGCACAATGGTAATACTATTGATTTATTGAATATTAGAAAACATTTAAACATTCTAATTTATGAGATATTTTAATGATTTTTTTGATAAAAATCTATACACATGCATTTGTTTATAAAATATTATATTCACGTCTATTTAAAAAAGATGCTTACATAGGAATTCCTTGATAGAAATTCACTTTTTAACATATTTTTTTACTAACCATTGAACCATTTTGAAAACATTTATTGATATGAATTGTTAAAATATTAGAAATAAATGTTATATATACAATTGTGTATACATGATTTATTTTTTAATTATTTGTTATCAAATACTTAGATAGAACATACATGACTTTTTAAATCACACAATAAATTTTCCTTTGATAATTTAAAGTTTTTCTTACACCTAAAACAAGAATAAAGAAAAATACTCACTTAGAGGTGGTGGGTGTACTTTAAAACTAGAACCTAGGTGATAGTGGTGGATGGTGGAGAAAGTGATCCACTATTTATATATTTATTATAGGTTATTTACATTATTGATCTTGTGTGATGAATTTAGACAGTTTCATTTTTTTACTTTTGGTTATCTGATCATTTATGGAGTTCCTTATTTTTTTTATCTGTTTATAATTGTTTTTTTGGGGTATTTAATTCCCAAATCATTGTTTCTCATTCCTTAGTTGTTATCACCAGCCTATGGGGATTGATAATTTCTTTTATATTAGTGAAAAATTAGCCTAAATAATAATTGTAATTGTACTCTAGGTTTATTTTCTTACAAATGGTATTAGAGGAGGTATTTCCTTAAATAAAAGTACTTTTTTTATGAATGTGTTTTATTTGAGTTGAGTCATGGTGGGAAGGATATTATAAATATATCAAAAATCAATTGGTAGATCATGTATGGGTGCTAGATCACCACCTATTCACAAATGAATACACGTTTCTATGGAAAGTGGGTACTTGAGACTGTATTTCGAGTTAGTGGTTTCTGATGATAAATGATATTTATATTTATGATTATATTAGGTTTTATTTTAGTAGTCTCTTATGAGTTTTCGGAAAGAAGAAAAATATGACTACAGATAAACCACACCATCACATTCTTCAAAACACTGATTAATTAGTGTTTTTGATCTAGAAGTAAATCTAGGAAATTTTGTGAGGTTAGATTATGGTTTATTATAACATGAAACCAATACAGGCTTAGTTATACTCTATCCCAAAACATGGAACTTTTTCAATTTTCCCCCAAAATAAAAACATTTATGTGAGGTTAGTTTTGATTATTATGGGTTTGGTTTTTTCATGCATCGTCTAGTTGTTTATGTCTAATCTCTTTTGTGATGTATTAAAATCTATTAAAAACCCAAATCTATTAATTAAAAATAAATAATTTTATTTATTTGAAAAGTGTTTTCAGTGACTAAATGTTTTGTTTTATTGAATAATTGTTTTAGAAAACATATTTTCAAAGACACTAGTGTGATGCGATAAAAGAATTTTTAAGAATAAATTGCAGATTTTATTAGTTTTAAACTGTAAATTATTTCGAAATTTAAAAAAAAAACTGGGATGACTGATTTGAAAACCATTGATGAACTGATATGATATAGTAATGGAATTTTTTAAAATGTGATGTATTTCCATAAATATTTCACAAAGGAATAATTTTTTTTATAATCATAAAAAATATTTTGTTATTTAAACTGAAAATGTTTTGAGGAATGTCGCCTTGGGTTTTTATAAACCTCTGGGTTGTGAGTTTTTTCTGATTTGAGATTTTTTTATTCATGGGTTTTTAAATATTTTGTATTTGAGGCCAAAAAATATCTCCCATAAATTTTTAAATTAATGATTGAAAATATGTTTGTTGATCTAATATTCAAATAAATTCCTTCATATTTTTTCATAAGTGTGGTCTCAAGTTAATGAAAATGCCAATAAATTGAATTGAGTAGAGGATTTGGAAAGATTATATCATTTATACCCCATCCATAACTTCATAAATTTATTTCCACCTTCTCAAATAGGTGTGTATAGTTTTTTGTGGAAGTGAATTGGCTATTTATTCTCTCAAAACAATTCACAGTTTAAATGTAAAGTATATAAAATACTTATTTGGGGGACATGGTAGAGAGTGGTTAGAAATTATGACTCATTTCTATATGACTGAATGAATATATTTAGATTTATATGAGTTATCCTTAAATCATGGTTGGATTAAGTGAGCATGTTGTATCTGATTATCGTGGAAGTTGGTTGAGAAAGGTAAGTCTTCTTAAAAAATAATTGTATTTTTATACTTCATGTTTAGAGAACCAAGTCATTATCATAATATTTTCTTGAAATAATTTAGAGTTTATAAATGGTGTGACTTATTTGGTAACCTGAATAGGTTCTATTAGATGGTATATTTAACAAAAAAATTTTAAATAAAAATCATTAGATCATAAATGCACAAATATATATGCAAAATGATAATAGTTGTCTTGGAATAGGTATCAAAGTGAATCTGTTCACACAGTGAATGATATTTCAGTAGTGGTTGATGTTTTTCCATCCTGATGTTTATGATGTCGAAGGGAAACCCAATTGAGTTTTCCTTTATTTAGTAAATTTATATAAAGATAATTTACAATATTTGGGAGATCTTATGATATTATCATATAAAACATTATTTTGATCTTGTTCATGGGTAAATTTTTTTTAGATATTTTATTTATCCTTAGGGATGTGCTAAATTGAAAGGTGTTGTATGTCATATTGAATTATTTGAATCACATGGGGTCTGTTTCACTCTTGGAAATGGTATTTAATCTTATGATAAGCACCACTAGATATATGGTGTTACTGACAATCAATGTCCATTGTATTTATTCATTCCATGTGTGTCTTCCTATGATTGGTGCTTAATACCATTTGGTCTGATTTTTGGTCCATGGCCTCCTCTTGTTTTTTTAATGGTTAAATATGAGTCTGGATTTTATGGATTATTTTATTTATGAGTGTACAATTCCCTATTTCTCCACTGTAACTATTTTTTAAATCCTAATTTGGTGTAAATTGGACAACCTTTTGGAATTATACATAGATAACTAGGAAAATGTGGATTCTTGATGGACCAGGATCCCAAAGGTGTTCCCGGATGCTTTTAAGAGCTCATTGAGTAGTGAGGACCACTTTTTAAATATTATGGATATCATTGATTATATTTTGTTGATATAAATACTTTTTAGTTTGATTTTTTAGTAGTAAATGGTTTGATTTATGATTGATCTTTACTTTTTTTCCCTTCTAAAATATTTGAGACGTTTTGGGTATTTTATACCATGAGGTTTCAGTTTATATTCATGCATGATTCACTATGGTATATGATACAAGTAGATTTTTTTAGTTTAATTGATTTGTTTCAGTGAATTATTCCATCACATTCGACAATTCTTTAAAATCATTAAATTTTGGGGGGACTAATTATAGGTCTATTTTCTCATGTTCTTCTTAGTGCTATCAAATTTTTATCATATGTATGTTGATGATGGTGTTATTGATGAAATGTTTCTATATAAATCTTGATAGGATTTTACATTAGACTTTTTCTAGGTAGATAATTTTGGGTATGACTTCTTTTGTTCCATAGATCATCAACCTCCCTAATTGATTGTGGGTGTTCTTCTTAAATAATTTTTTTTCTATTTTTTTAAATGGATTCTTTATAGGGATAGATTTATATGTCCATCTATTTTAAAGTTATTAAATATAGATTTTTTATATATTTTGTAAGTATTCAATTTTAATAGAAAATTTAACTTAATTTTTAGCCTTACACATGGTACAGGGTATACAAAAGGGTTTGTTACTAAAAACATTATGAATATAGGATTTTATGAGTTTCATAAGGGAAAATCCTTATTTTCCTAAGTTTTTAAAGGTTAGGATATATATACACATGAATCATAATAGAAAGACCTTGTTTATATAGGCTGCATAAGGGTAATTCTATGATTATATGAGTTGTATTAAGTTATATTTGGGGCTATGTAATGATAAAATTATTTTAATAAATGTTTTATAATGGTAATCCCACATCACATAATGTTTGTCTCAATATCTAAAAAAATGCTAATTGTAATAGATCATTTACCAAGGTTTTCGGAGGGTAACCTATATACTTTCTAAGAATATAATGTGATGCTCAAGGTAATTCCCTTAGTTTAAAATGATTCACAATGCTTCAACAAAAAACTAAGGACTCCCTTATGATCTACATAATGGTAAACTAATTTTACCCATACAGAACATTCTTTCAAGAAGAAAAAATAAAAAAATAGGGTTTATGTATCATTATCTATTAAAAATCATAGTAACATGTTCTTTCAATTTTAGAAATTGGAAATCAAGGAAAAAGTCATTTATACCTATTAATAATTTTAAATTCGATTTTAAATGGTTTTAAACCTTATGAATTAAATATATCGTTAAAATAAAAAATTAAATGGTGAGTGTAATTTAATTTTTTTAGTTAGAAACATGAACTCAATTCTATATTTAAAAAATATTTAAACATCAGTAACACTATATTTTCTAATAGTTTATTAGAAATGGTTTTTTGCTTTCAGATACCTATGAATAAGATTAAATTTATTTATATAATTTTTATTTCAACTCCATTAGAATTAAATGACAATGGATATAGGTTTTTCCCCAAACGTTAATTCCTCACCCCTCATTCATTATTTTCATTTCAATAAACTATAATCCTTATCAGAGGAAGTCGATTACATAAATAAATCACTATCAATTGAAGCCATTTATTGTTTTTATTTTAAATTATATTTACATTTTATTTCAAAATATTTATTCAAGAATTTTATATATGTTTTTTATGTGGCATGGTGTGTGTGATGAAATCTATTGACATCATATTTTAGAAAATTATTTATTGGTTTTTTGAGGATTTTTATTAATTTACATTATAATTTGAACAACTATTTTTATTAAATTATAAGAATTCAAATGTATTACAATTTGAATTAGGATTATTTGAAATCAAATTGAATAAAACGTTTTATGACTTGAATTGGTATTCCCTTGAAATGAAAATGCATGAAATGTCATATGAATTGAATTGTGATTTTTTGAAATTAAAATGGATTAAATGTTTTATGGTTTGAATTGGTATGAGTTGAAAAGAAATGATTTATTTTTTGTTAAGAAAACATTTGATGATTGATTTTGTAATAAATGGAGTGTTATTTTTATAAATATCATTGGAATTGGGTTTTCTATGTGAAATACATGAGTTTTTATTAAAAAAATATTTCATTTAGGGGTTGAAATGAAATATATATTTTCAAATGTGATATTAGAGAATAATTTAAATTAATTATGGTATGATTTGAGTTTTATTGAAATGAATTATATCCCCTTGTATACATTTGATCTACCTTGAAGCACATGGAATCCTAGGTTGTTAATTAGGTTGGACACATGATGGGAATGTATTTTTTCTACTTCTAAATATAATTGATAATGAAAAATTAACTAAACTACATGTGGGAAGACATATTTGTCCTTAAGGGTATTCCCTTATATTCCATAGTATTAGTATTATGACCATGTGCACAACAGGAACATACATCAGTTAGAGTTTTTATAATCCTCATATATATACTATTCACCACCCTCCTAGCAATTGTGCTAAATATTATTTATTTATTATTGAAAACAAATTAAAATAATGATTTTATGAATTTTTTTAATCAATTCATTATTGATTGAAATTATTATTCATACCACATTTGATAAAATAATGTATTCATTCTCATCCAAAAACTCTAGTTAATTATACCTTATTTGATGGTAGTTCACTTTTGTATCTATTTTATACTAGTACATGATTTTTATTGAAAAGCTTGTTTTTATTTGAATTTTGTATAGATTTTCATTCCATGTTTTATATAAAATTGAACATAATTTGGTTTTTAATGATTTTTTTATGAAATACAAGGTGATATCCTACATGGATTTGTTTCTCACCCCTTATGATATCATTCAATTGATTTTATAATTTCTTATTCCTTTTATAGTAAAAGGGAAATTACCACTCTTAGTTGGTTGGTGTACTTGATTAGAAGGTCTTGGGAGTTATTGGTCACTAGTATAGAATATGATCCACTTATTTCATGAAGACTCTAGGTTATTTTAATTAATGGTTTGGTATGAGGACATTGGACAAATTTTTCTTTTAATTTTGGATATCTCATTTCTTTTGTTTATTATTTCCACTTTTTATCATTATATATTTCTGATTATTATGGTAAATCATTAATAATCGATTAATGATCATGTGTTTATTGCTATCTTGTGTTGATTTAAAATGCCATTTTGAGTAAGTGAAGATTTGAACCAGATACAAGTTTTGATGTTACTCGATGTCGATTTATAATATAAAGTATTCCATATTTTATGGTTATTTATTTTTGAGTATAAAAATGGTTATTTAAATTTATTTTTATGGCCCACATTAAAAAATCTTTTCTAGTAAGAACCATGGAAAATTCACTATGACTCTTTACATCATTGTTAATAAATGTCATGAAAAATAAATCTAATATTAATGTGTTCAGAAAAAAATAATGATATGAAAATAAATATATAATTTTTTAAAATTTTAAAATAAATTAAAATTTATGTTAAAAATTTTCCACAATTAGTTTCATAATAATATCCATCAATTTAGGAGAAAAATTTTGAATTTTTTCTATGTAAATTGGAATTCTTATTCAAGTATTGACCTCATCATAACAAATAAAAATTTTATTGTTTTGATTTACAGGGTAACCACATAAATTATAACCAATATTGAATTTATCACATCATTTACTCACATAAATAACTATTTTTAGAAATTTAATGCAAAATCACTATTTTATTTTTTATATTGATTCCATTTAAATTATTTTTCACAAACAACATATTAATCACCATTAGTATTTTTCTCACCTATTGTATTGTTCTCAAATTTCGACTATTTCTCATTTCCTAAAATCAATGTTACATTGTTCCTCGTGATTGGCAGTGTCAGTAGGTGTATAATCCATTTTCTACATAACTAGTGAGATATATAATTTTAAATATTTAAATATATTTATAAAAAAAATATTTAAGGAAAACACATTATATATATATATATATATCTAATGAAAATCATCAAAAAAATTTATTACACATTAAATTTTAGTGGGATTTATACCCACTGTGATGTATCCATGTCCCCTCCTTATGGACCACTTTGACATTAAATTCACAATTTATAATTAGAAACGAGACAAAAGGATTTTATCTTTCCGTTGAATGGAAGAAATAAAAAAAAATCATTTGATTATACAATTTTATTAGTCACCAATAAGATAAATAATCAAATATATTTTATATTATCTACTACATAAACAACACACACTACCTATAATAACACCATAAATATTTCATCCTTATACTCATACTTACAAAATTTCACATTAATGAAACGAAATTAATATTTTTTTATGACGTATTATTATCAAATCATTAGCATAAAAAATTTCCATGTGAAATGTCAAATAATCAAATTCCCATATTTTTATTATTATTAAAATTTGTGAAATGTTTCATCAATATTATTTTATTCTTGGTACATTATAAATTCATCACTTTCATAATAAGAGACACTCATCAATTTTGTATCATAAATGTTAATATTATTCAAATGTTTAAATTTTAATTATGTATCCATTATATGATAATACATGTATTCATGTTAAAACGACTTGAGATTCACCTAGATAGATATTACATCATTATAGATGAATTTAAAATAAACCTCACAATAAAAAAACATGAAGAATAAAATGGTTTACTTTCTATGGAGACTAAATGCATGGTTAATTTATTTCATGAATTATCTTAAATATCATCCATAAATTTATTCTCACATATTACCATTATCGGACATATATTATATATATAATGTCATTGTAATATATGAAAATTGAATCATGAAAAAGGGTGGGGTCATATTCTCTTTAAGGGTAAACATGGGAGATATCAACTGATTTTCATGAGTGGGTATATGATATGTACAATGTTAAGTGAAAAATATCATAAAATAAAGAAAATATAAAAAAATCATAGATCTTAGTTAAGAGTCATGGAATATGTTTTCTTCATAAAAAAATAACGATTCGTAGGAATGTATAATAGTTAATAATTAATCAAAAGACATGGAGGAATATTGAAGAAATAATATATAAGATTATGGGGTGGTAATAATAATAGATAATCACTTCCTTAGGAAAGGTTCATTTTCCTGACTATCATAGTGGATAGATTCCAATGGTGGATTAGGTTCACAATATATACCCATAATCTCACTGGAAAATGTTCGAGAGTTGATTGGTTTCATTCCATATTCCCTTTCATATTTTCATATGAGATATCAAGATCTAGAGAATGTATTGGGGGTGTATAAAATTTTAGTCCCACATATCATATATGTAAAGACCTAGATTTTCCATTTCAGTTTTTTTAAATTATATGTAATTAATTAAAATATTTAAAAATTGATGGTGCATAATTCTGAGGCCCGGTGTGCCGGGAATGATTTTATGAACATTTATTAAGGTATGTTCAGTAAACGCGTGAGCAGCATTTTCTATCATTTGAACCGGTGCTCGGATTAAAAATTTGAGAGCATCGTTGAATCTGTAGCATCGGGATTCACATAAGGAAGGCTTCACTTTGACTGCAGTATGTTGGGATAAGAAGATAGATTTTGGACATTTAAAAAAATAATAATATAACAATGTTATTTTATTTCTATTTTTATTTCCTCTGATGGACAACTGGTGGTGGCTGGACCAACGACATGTCAACCCATTAATTGTCTTGACTACTCAATCTTCGAAACCGCACCATTTAAATTTGGGAGGTTCATTCATTAAATAAACCACATAAATTCCAAATGGTGTTACTCACCCTCCCCTTCTCCTATTTATATAGAGCTCGTGGATGAGTGTTGTAACGGATTCACCAAGAGATGAAGCTCTAGAAAAGTACCGCGATGCCAACCACTTGGAGGACGGGAATGGTTCCAACAAGCGGTGACGAGCTCCACCGAATCACAAATAACAAACAACGACTCTTCCCCAAATGCGAATTTTCTCCAATGATCCTGAGGTAGGGTTTATTTCTTGTCTAAATTCAAGATTTGGTGAATCAATATACCACACTCTTGCTGTCAAGATAACAGAGAGGGCACATACCAAACAAAAAAAATGAAAACCCTACGCGTTTTGTTGAAATTTGATGTGTTCATCACAAGCGATTTATTCGGGTTGGAAATAACCATGAACGATGGTTTTAGTGATTAATATGGTATATCGATGAGTCTGTTGGCACCTTCAGATGGAAAAATGGGCCTCTAGATCTCACCCAGTTACCCGCGGAAGACCGCTGGCAACTGGCGCTGATGGAAGAGGAGATGGCAGCGCGCCGTCACGTGCCGCTGGCGGAAAAGGCCATAGCCATAGCCACGGAAGGTGAAGAAGGCGGTCAAATCCAACTGGCCATAAATGAGGTGGGGGAACGCCTTCACACTCCGCTGGAGAAGCGGGTTCTGGCATATAGCAGCTGCGGACAGCGGCAACCGGCATCGGTCGACCATAGACAGAGGTGACCGGCACGCCATTGCGCGCCGCTAGAGATGGACGCAGTTCAGAAGCCGGGGAAAAGGGCCAGGACCTAGTCCCTGCGGGTTCTATGCATGACATGGCAACACCCCATGGCTTCGATGCTCTGACTATGAATGGGTAACCCCCCCCCCCCCCCCCCCGTGTCCGATGGGGCGTGTCACGCCTTCCCGGTGGACCGCACCGCCCAGGCGGGCCGAGCAGGTCTGCAGCCCTACCCAAATGGGTTGGCCCAGGCCAGTTCAGGCCAGGCTGGGTCGGCCCTGACCAGGTCGAGCCAGGTGGTCTAACTGGGTTGGACCAGACCCAGGCCCATCTAGGCCCAGTTTTGCTAAAAGAGTCATATCTTGTGAACCAAACTTCAGTTTGACGAACCGTCAGCGCTGATGGGATCCTTGGAACAAGAAAGTCCATTTCCTTAAATAAAATTAATTTTTGTAGAGTTTTGGAGTACATCCGGGTTGGATCGAACCTGAATCCAACCGGGCCATCGGTACTAGCATACTTATAAGTCACAGACCGGGCGTCCGATTGACGCGCCTTCTATCACATTGGAACCCTTAAGACGTGGCGGTACTTTGAGATTATTCTTCTTATAACATTGTGGATGTTGAGGTATGACTGATGGCTTGAAGAGTAGACCCTCCCAGAATCAAGCGTGCTTGGTGTGTGAATCTTATGGTTGGAAGTAATTTGAAGAAAGAACATTGATCCTATGTGGGTTAGTATCTATCAATCCTGTGTGGGTCAGCGCTTAGAGATCCTATGTGGGTCAGTATCTATCGATATTGTGTGGGTCAGTGCTTAGAGATCCTTTGTGGTTTAGAATCTATTGATCCTATGTGGATTATCAGTAGAGCCTCTCGATAGAATAAGATTATCTAGGTTTACAACTAATCATATGTACTTCTATACGTGAGTTATATACCTAGTGTAAGTTGAGTATTTACCTTTGTGGTAATTTTATATTCTTGGTGTTACCTTCGTAGTGTTACATTCATGGTTTTACCTTTGTGGTAATTTTACATTTGTAGTGTTACATTTTTGGTACTTTTACCTTTGTGGTGTTACCTTTGTCGTATTCTTTCCTTGTGGATCAGTTATGCTAAAGGCTTAAAAGTTGGAGCCTTATGTTTCCTCGTGTATGTGAGGAGTATATCTCGATAAATTAGGTATATGTATGGGATATCCCTAAGTAGAATTGATGAATTCTTATTTCTTTGTGTTGATGTCTTTCTTTCCAGTTTATCCTTTGTGGAACTCTGGGAGACCTTCGGGGTCCTCAGGGTCCCAACTGATTATTGTTATACTCATTACTGCATAGGCTATGCCCACACTGTGTTGTGCCTTTTGAAGCTGACGGACAACGTTGATCAATGCTGAGGGACCTAGGACTGGATGGTGCTCAGAGGGGGACCATTTGACGTGACATGCTAGAGTGACTACTGATTTTGAGTTGTACATACCCGTTAGGTAGGATCGTTGGTGGACGATCTAGGATCTTTTTTCTCTTTTAAGTTGTACTTGAAATTTTTAGTTGGGCTTGTATTCTGGCCCCTTTATTTTTAATACACTTTTTACTAATTCAGTTTACTACGTGGTTTCTTCTGGTTGTATTCTGGGATTGTTTGTTTGTACAGGTTTAAAGGAAATTCCTTCCTATTATAGGGATATTCCTTTGGGTGCTTGTCTCCAGACCCTGGCATATGGAAGGTGATCATGGGGTAGTCATGGCAAGGGAATCATGGGATGGGTCGTGGAAAAGTGGTATTAGAGGAGTCGGTTCAACCAATGAACTACGACTATGATATTTTCAATGTGTCAATAGTGTTAAGTGTTATGAGGGTCATATTCAGTTTGTGGAATCCATTGTTGGTGTGGTGGCTGACGTTTCCATACACCAGGACCATGAATTCGGATTTCTGACTTAGTGCACGAAAACACTGATTGTGTGTGTTTCCAAAAGCTTTTCTTATGATTTCTTTGAGTCAGATCACCTGGTATGACTTATTGATCATGGTGCACCTGTTTTCATTCTAGATGGAACCATGTATATATACATCCAGGATTCCCTAGAGAGCACACGATGGCGGCCCATCGAGTGATGAGGCCTCAGTGTAGGGTCCTTTTATGGTGTTAGCACCTTCAGGTGGCGTACTAGCAACACCACTACCCATTGGGAAGCTGCTACCACTATCTCCTCTATTAGAGGGTGCACACTGATTGAGCATGTTGCATGAGTTTCAGTAGTAGAGGCCTCTGAGGTTCTGAGGCGAGACGAATCCGCAAGCGGCTGAGGTCTAGCTAGAGGTTGTGATCAGAGTTTTTCACTTAGTTGGGACACCAGCTGATCTGATGGTGATCATAGCTGCTAGTCTCTTCCAAAGAGCAGCTGGGAGATGGTGGAGTCTAACACTCTAGTTACAAGATAAGGTGACTGTCACCAAGGCAGACTTCTAGGGCCTTTTCTGGGAAGTGATCTTCCCAGCGACCCTACGATCGATTCATTTACAGGAGCTGTTGCACATACAGCAGGGCTGCATGACCATGGGCCAATACTCGGCGAGGTTCATTGATCTCTCCCGCTACCCCACCGACATGGAACGAGACCCTTTCTTCTGGAATTGGACCTTAAAGAAGGTTTTGTGACAGAATATCATAAGATGGATGATATCGATCAGCATTCTGACATAGGTTGTGGTTCTAGAGTGAGCGATTTTGGTGGAGATATTCCTAGCTGAGTAGGCACAGACAATGAGAGCCATCATCAAACATCATGTAGAATATTCATCTGTAGAAGGGAGTAGATGGATGTCATAGGGGCCAAAGCGGGCCAGACCTTCCGGTAGAAGACCTCAAGATATAGGGTCAGTGGTGAGGGGATCATAGGATAGAGGAGGACATATGAGTAGCAGGCAGTGCTACTCATGCGGCGGGCAGGGTCACATAGATCACGACTGGCCAACCCACCATATAGATGACCCGCAGACTATTGAGGCACCACTGAGACAGAGGTTGAGGTTTGACCGAGGAGGTCCGAAGGGTGGTGGATGTTGAAGATGAGTTGGTCATGCAAGAGGAGGTGGGTGGTGATTCGAGGTTCTACCACCACCACCTCTAGGTCACTGACCTCGTCCATAGGGAGAAGGTGGAAAGGTACAAGCGCACCTCCAGGATGCTGAGGACTATGACCACAGTGCACCAAAGATGATTCGAGTATGATTAGTGTCTACTCCATCATAGATAAATTACTTATAGACATAGGTTCTAGTCACTCTTTCATTGCCACGACTCTCGTTCAGAGCTCATAGATTCTGGTGGAGTCATTGGGTAGATCCTTGTGATTTGAAACACTTACTGGTGATGATTCTATAATTACACACTGGTTCCAGCAATGTGAGATAACACTAAGAGGTGAGACCTTAGGTTGGGATCTTCTATTAGTAGCGTCGAGGCCTTACGAAGTCATTTTGGGTATAGATTGGTTATCCATAGCCAATGCTCAGATTGACTGTATTAGGCATACTTTTTGGTGTGTCTGTGAGGATGGGACTAGGTTTCCTTCACTGGTGAGATGGGAACCATTATAGAAAAGTATGGACTTACCTAGAGGAGGTTGCAGCCGAACACACATAAGCTGGGTATCCTTACCCTTAGAGTAGTTGATGTTGAGGGTCCAAGATATTATGTAGTGTTGGTCCAGTATGATGATATATTACCTGATGATGTTCTGGGACTACCTCCTCACAGAGAGTTGGACGTCTACATTGACCTATACCCTGGGATGGCACTGATATCTACATCATCATATCATATGGATTCCGCATAGCTTTGTGAGTTACGGGTACAACTGGGGGACTACTAGAGGAATGGGTTCCTAAGGACCAGTGTTTCTCCATGGGCAGCCCCGATTTGTTTTGTCAATAAGGAATATGGGAGTTCGAGACTCTGTGTGGACTATTGGTACCTGAACCAGGTGACCATGAAGAAAAAGTATCCACTTCCGAGGATTGATGATATCTTTGACTAGCTGAAGGGAGATCAATGGTTTTTGAAGATAGACCTCATATCAAGATATAATCAACTCAGGGTATGAGATGAGGATGGGAAGAAGATGACCTGAAGATGTCAATATGGCCACTATGAGTTATCGTTTATGCCATTCAATGTGACCAACTCACCTGCAGTGTTCATTGGACACATGAAAAAGATATTTCAGCCATACCTCGATCGTTTTGTGTTGGTATTCATCAATGAAATGTTGATATACTCGACTTCGGAGGAGTATCATATTTGTCATCTGAAGATAGTTCTGGATACACTCTAAGAGAACCAGTGTAATGGTATGCTCTCAAAGTGCCAGTTCTGGATAAGGGAGGTCATCTCTCTGGGACACATTTTCTCAGAGGTTGCAATTGTGGTAGATCCGGTGAAGATAGAGACAGTGCTATCTTGGTATCCACCCAATAGTGTGACTGTGGTGTGGAGTTTCCTAGGATTAACTGGGTACTACCAGATATTCCTGCCCAACTTTTCCAGAGTTGCGGCACCCCTTTCAGCATTGACGAAGAAGGTACATCCCTTTGTATGGATGGAGAGATTCCATCTGATGTTTCAGGAGTTGAGGCCGAGATTGACGAGTGCCCCTTTCCTAAGGCTACCAGAAGAGGGTATTGGGTATTTAGTCTAAAAATACCCATCGGTGACTCAACATGGATGTATCCTGATGTAGAAGCGAGCTATGATCACTTATGGTTCATGACAGCTCAAACAACATGAGCAAAACTATGCTACCCATGACTTGGAGTTAGCATTAGTGGTCTTTTCCATGAAAATGTGGAAACACTGCATGATGGGATAATGAATTCTAGTCTACTCTGATCACAATAGTCTTAGTTATATCTTGTAACACCCCAAGATTTCATAGTGTGTTATTTCTTAAAAATAATTCAATAACTTGCAATACATGCAACACTGAGTTCAAGCGCACCATGACTTCCCAAACAAGCCGTTCAAAATAGGTTATGAATAGTATTAACTAAATTTTAAACATTATATAATCCTTATAATTTTAGAATCCATATTATGAGTTTCTTAGACATAATGTAAGAACAAATTCATTTTCAATATTGCACTTTTACCTACTTTTAACAGTGAACCCTTTTTAAATATAATATTTTAAAATTTTTGACTAAATGGGGACATCAAAAATTTAAAATGAAACATTCCAAGCTTCCACGGTATGCTTTTCTTTGAATAATACAGTAGCGTGTGTTGTACGCAACTTCGAGTTCTAACACACACCATAACCAAATCAAACTAGCTGTTATGAACAGTAATACCTACTTTTTTAAGTTTTATAAATTTTATCTCTCAAAATAGACTTCATTTTTGGATTCGGAGTATCGAATTTAGCCTAAGGTGAAATTTTGGTACTTTTCGGATAACTTTAATATTTTGATGAATAGTGAAAATTACTAAATTTTAATTAAAAACAACTTTTTTAATAAAAATAATTAATAGTGATAAATTATGAATTTGAGTGGTTTTAAAGTATATTTAGAATATATTTTTACCATTTAATACAATGTTTTTCATTGGACATAAATTCACAATTAAACCGGACATAAACAAGTATCAATCTTTTGATAGTTATTATATCTTAAAAACACCCTTTTTGTTTTGATAGTGGGAATTAATTTTAAATTAATTTATGCCACTTCTTTGTTTTGAATTTGGAAAAATGGATTCCATATTTGTAATCATTATGTCCAAATTGTGTAAATAGGTATCTTTTATTTTTAGACATTTTGAATAATTACTTCGGTAAATATTTTATTTACCATGGTTAAAGGGTAAATCTGGTAAATAAGGGTTAAAAAATTATATTATAATAATACTAAATTACCCTAAAACGTGTCCTAACCTTATTGGTGGATACATGGCCGACCATGGGCATCTTTGGGTCGATTTTGGGACCCCATGAAGGTGATGGGGACACTTTATTTTAATTAAGTTAAAATAAGTCTAAAAATGACATAACCATATATCTTTTAGAAAAACAATTTTTACATAGGGTTATATATGTTGGATTTTCAAATATAAATATTCATTAGAAATATAAACATATTTCCTACATAATGGTATTTTATCAATAATTTTTAGACATTAAATAATTTAATTTATTTATGACACAATGATGATGCAGTAATTACCTTAATAGTGAAACATTAAATTAATTGATATTCTAAATACCAAAATAAATATAATTTGAGACTTTTATTGCATTACACTAATTTTATAGGTTAATATGTAATATTAGGATTGAGTTAATTTACTTTTGTCTAAGTAATCATTCTGTTATGAGTTTAAAAAAAATCAATTATTGAATAGTGTCAAAATTGACATAAAAGAGTTTTTAAAACAAATATTATATTATTAATTGATATTAAATTCCTCAAAATCTAAGGCTCGGCCAAGAGACTTATATAATTATATGTGTATAATTAATGGACCACTTGGGGGTCTCTTGGATGTATATAGTAAGTTTATTAACCATATAATATAAATATACAAAGAGACATTGTAAAAGTGAAACTAATTAACGTAGAGTTAATACTTAAAGATAAGGTTAATATAGTAACCCAAACCTGTCTAAATTCTATTGGTTGAATGTTTTTAGACCCATCCCCACCTTAAATTTTAAATAATAAACTTTTTATCCATTAGAAACCGAATATGAATTTATTATAAATTAATATTTCTAGCTTTTCCAAAGGTGCCCCTAACCCCTCTTATAAAAGGGAACTCCCCCTTCTAATTACTTCACACCATCAAAGCCTTTTGGTTCGGCCAAAACCTGCCCAAATACTCTCCCAACCTCCCTCACTACAACCTAGAGGCTTTATTTTTATCAGAAATCCAACCTAATGAGTCCTTTTGATCAAATCAAAAGGAAGAACCCGAAGAAGAGGTAATGTTTTCACCACCCTTTTCCAAATTCATTTCTTCTTCAACTTCTTCTTTCTTTGTTATTACCATTCTAAAATAATGAATCCAGTATCTCCTATATACTGTAATATTATTATAAATATGGTACAACCATATTCAGTATTCTATCCACCCTTTGAATAACATGTCACCATACGTGCGTACGTACGGTTTACCGTCTCCACGTCGTGGTGTTATTGTTATTCAATAAATTATTATTTTGTATGGGTATAATAATGATGTGTAATTCATGTAAATAAAAAATATAACATGATAATTATTCTATATATATGATATAACACCCAATTATATATTATTTTAATATCAAAAGAATGATATTGTCGCTCGTGCGTACGTACGGACTACCGTCTCCATGAACGCGATGAGATTCATTCTCTATCGTATCCATTCAAGTATAATTATCATTTTATGATTTAAAAATAATGTTTAAGGACTTGATATCATTCTGGATATTAATAAGATACAACCTATCCATGACAACCACGTCTTACGTAACAAAACATATAAAAGAAAATGAGTAAGTTAACACCCGAAACAACGATAATTCTAAGATATTATTAACAAAGCAATGTTAAAAGATCATATATGATATCATATGAATGTATATGATTCTTGTATAATTTAATTACAATTATTTTACCATTATACAAGAGGTTAATTTATCCCCAACCAAGGAAAAGTACAAGGTAAGGGGTTTTCATCTCACACCTTATTCTCGTGAGATTCATGCCATATTGCCACTATTACATTTTGTGTGGTGTATGTACTGACCATAATTATATTCTTTGTGTAATACACTTTAATTTATGTGTATTTACATATTCATTGTATGATACCTCTTTCATGGGTTGTACGTTTCGTAAGTTACCAAAATGGTAAGGGTTTATTTCGCAATCTCTTCATTATCCGAGGTTGTTTATACGTAATAATCTACTGATATTTTTTATCATCCACATCCATGATTCTTTGAAATGTATTTCAAAACATTTTTACTATTTACAAAGAATATGGGTTAAATTCATTTATACCCTTATGTGTTTTTAAAGGAATCTTTCCATCGTTTTCCAAACAAGGCACTTTTAACCTTTCGACAAATTTAAGGTAAGAATGTTTTTTTTAACTTATACGGAGGGTGCGGCTATTTACCGCTGTTATAAAATCGTCAAAGCTTCCCTTACAATCTTATAAGAATATTTTCAATGTAAATGTTTTATTTTATAATTATGTGACTTTTAAATGATTTCAAAATGAATATTTTAAGAATTTTTGAAAGTTACTCTTTATCAAGATCATAATTTTAAATTTTTTAATGATTTATCTTTCTAAATCTTTTAATTAATATCTATGTTTTCAAAATGTTTTTAAGGATTTATTTATATGGACATGAATTTTTTGAAATGATATTTCATTTTAAAAGTTTCAAAGTGGTATGGGACACTTTGATTCAAAAATCTCTTTTAAATTACTTCCTTTATAAATGTGTGACTTTTCAATGATTTCGAGAAAAGTGATATTTCCCTCAAATTGTTTTGATTTCATCTATGTCAACATCCTTTGATGGATTTTAAGCTTATTTGAAGTTGATTTATTATGAAACAAAACTTTTGTATTGTATTGAAGTTTTTGTGATATGTTTTACTGTGGATGTATTATTTTTATACCATTCATGGTTTATGGAGAATGTATTGACATTTCATATGTTAGTTTTAATACGAATGTTTATGTTATGTTTAAACCTTTTCATATGGGAATGCATTGGACTTAGTATGTGACGGGTGGAGCCCGCTATATCTCCTCGATGCATCTATAAGTCTCATGAGACAAACTAGTGTCTTGGCACAAGGCCTTGACAAAATCTTATTTGTAGTCTTGGCACGAGTGGTTATGATAGTCTGGCATTATGCATTCCATTATTATTAAAGTGGTTATTAATATTTCATGTGATTATTAGATTAGTATAATATCCATGTGAATAAGTAAATGGAATTATTTTATTTTATTTTTTCCATAATATGTTGAAGTTTAAGTTTAAAAGGCTTTTGTTTTAGTTATACATTGCCTTAAATGTTTATGTTTATTTATGAATGTTTCCGTTGTATTGTTATCCTTACTGAGCGTTGGAGCTCACCCCTTTTCTATGTTTTATTTTTCCCAGGATTCCAAGAAGTATATTGTGATTGATAAGAAGGGTTAAGACAATGGAATAATGGCATTAATAAAAGATTATTTATGTTGTTTTGTATATTATGAAGTGTAATGTAACATTCATGTATGTGATCTATTTTTCCAAGACTTCTAAACTTATCGGTCCTTCGGGACTTGATTCCTTGTAATCATTCCAATGTATTAAAATAATGCACCGACTCTGGGTAACTGGGGTCGGGGCTTTACAGTTGGTATTAGAGGAAGTTTAGAAATAACCTTGGAAACTAGATTTAGATAAAATCTGATTAGAGCACATAGTCCTAAGATAGACTTTGATGATTAGTATAGAATAACTTACTAGAATTTTGGTATTGTAGAGATTTTGTGAGTTTTCCGTGCAATACATCCCTGTTTGGATATGAGCAGGTAGAGGCGGCTCTGGCATAGATGTACCTAGGGGTAAAACCTGAAAACACCACTTTGAGCTAGACTCGAATGGGAACTGGTGCATGACAACAGGCCTTGCTGCACTCTTGGTTACAACACTCCCAGTGGATATGCTTAGGATAATTATCATTTTTTTTACAAACCATTATGAAGGGTTTATGAGTATATACTTCCTCAAAGGATAAATTTTTATGATTATGGATTATATCCGTAAACTATTTAATTTATGTTATGTGTCTTACAAGTTTGGGATTAGGTATTGTTATTCATAAACTAATCTAGTGTATGTCATTGTTTAGAAATGGTGCCCAGTAGAAGGAATGAGAACTCCAGCAATGCACATGATCCAAAGAGAAATAAGGATCATATCTTTCATGGTCTTAAGCCAGAATTTATAAGATAACTAGTCTCCCATGTATTACCATCATATGAATAAAATAATATCATGTGTTGATAAGATAAGTAAAGATTTTACTAAGTCCTATGGATTTGAAGGGAAGAAATAGAATAAAATGATGGAAGATAGAATGATGGATAAAGGGAAGAGGGAAAAGAAGAATTTTCCTATATGTGATAATTGTGGGAAGAAACAACCTGGAACTTGCCTAAAAGGAATGGGAGTTTGTTATAAGTATGGAGGAAAAGGGCACAAAGTACGTGACTGCAAGGGTAAGAAAATGGTTTCAAATGTACAATGCTTCATTTGCAAGAAGTTTGGACACTACACGAACCTACGTCCCAGTCATCAGACTATGCCGCAAATGATGCTATTGGATAATAATCAAGTTATGATACTACCACCGATGAAGAGGAATGATTAGAGTTCTTAGGTTGATTATGTCATTTGAGTGTTGTATCAACAATGTACTTTTTATAATAATTATGGAGTATATAAGGATTGTACTGCAGTACTATTTCATTAAGGACTTGAGATTGTGTGGAACAAAGAAAAGTGACTCAATAGAAGGATAATTTTTTGAAAAATATATGGTTGAGAGAATGATAAACCATAATATATTTCTGATACTGAGGTAGTGATTTTGGAATAATACATGATTGATTTGGATAAATTATATTGGATATTCTTGACTACCTTGAAACTGATTAATGATTTGTATATTCCATCATTGTTGGGGTCTAAAACATTTTTGTATTGAAGGGGTATATCTATTATTCTTTAAGTAATAAGGGATCATGAATGTAATCAATAAGGTTTTATGGTAATTCAGGATGTTGCAGTGTTTTAAAAGAATACGTGATGATCGTGTTCATATGTTATTACGCGGGAAAAAGGATCTTTATTGTGTTTACCTTCCTTATAAATTTTGGACTGAAGTATTTTGGATAGTTCGAGTTTGAATTATTTTGGATTGCCATAAAAGGACAACCCGGAGGTCGGGCGGCAACCCGTCGCGTCCGGCAAGGCCGCGAGACTTGAACCCACAACCGAAGGGCAACAAGGGTGTATCACCTACCACTGACCCACGTGATGTCCGGGATTAAATAATGTAGTTTTTTTAAAACATCTGGTAGGTGAATTATAAATTCGTTTTTTTTTGGAACCCTATTCGAATAGGATAAATAGAATATTTTTTTTACGTTCTATTATCTTTTAGTGTGAAGGATGAGTTTGTGGTAAGAATTAGTAAAAGGATGGAACTCTACTTGTCAAGAATATATTTTTCTTCTTCTCTTATTCTATGAAGAAATTAATTCTTATACTTTATTTATGGAATCCTAAAACCAAAAATGTGTTATCCTAATACCCTATGTTTTGTTAAACCGATGGTATTTCAAATCATCATAGATTGATGAATTTAAGGACCTCAATTTTAAACTTCTTTTTGATTTATGACCTCAATCACTACCTATAAATATTTACATTTTTCCTCCAATTATATGTCTCTAATTTCCACCAATGTTCTTCTAATCGAGATCATAATTTGGTGGTGACCCTTTTATTTCTCTTTTCCTCATATTAAGACTAAATTATAGTAACCCAATTTCCGATTTGGGTTTTCCCACAAATATATTTTCTATTTTCAACCTTTTATTTTCGAAGAACAATTTCAAATTGCGAGGACGCAATTTATTGAAGGAGGGGAGAATGTAACACCCCAATATTTCATAGTGTGTTATTTCTTCAAAATAATTCAATAACTTGCACTACATGAAACACCGAGTTCAAGCGCACCATGACTTCCCAAACAAGCTGTTCAAAAGAGGTTATGAATAGTATTAACTAAATTTTAAACATTATATAATCCTTATAATTTTAGAATCCATATTATGAGTTTCTTAGACATAATGTAAGAAAAAATTCATTTTCAGTATTGCACTTTTACCTACTTTTAACAGTGAACCCTTTTTAAATAAAATATTTTAAACTTTTTGACTAAATGGGGACATCAAAAATTTAAAATGAAACATTCCAAGCTTCCACGGTACGCTTTTCTTTGAATAATACAGTAGTGTGTGTTGTACGCAACTTCGAGTTCTAACACACACCATAACCAAATCAAACTAGCAGTTATGAATAGTAATACCTACTTTTTGAAGTTTTATAAATTTTATCTCTCAAAATAGACTTCATTTTTGGATTCGGAGTATCTAATTTAGCCTAAGGTGAAATTTTGGTACTTTTCGAATAACTTTAATATTTTGATGAATAGTGAAAATTACTAAATTTTAATTAAAAACAACTTTTTTAATCAAAATAATTAATAGTGATAAATTATGAATTTGAGTGGTTTTAAATTATATTTAGAATATATTTTTACCATTTAATACAATTTTGGTCATTGTACATAATTTCACAATTAAACCGAACATAAACAAGTATCAATCTTTTGATAGTTATTATATCTTAAAAACACCCTTTTTGTTTTGACAGTGGGAATTAATTTTAAATTAATTTCTTCCAATTATGTGTTTAGAATTTGGAAAAATGGATTCCATATTTGTAATTAGGATGTCCAAATTGTGTAAATAGGTAACTTTTATTTATAGACATTTTGAATAATTACTTCGGTAAATATTTTATTTACCATGGTTAAAGTGTAAATCTGGTAAATAAGGGTTAAAAACTAATATTATAATAATACTAAATTACCCTAAAACGTGTCCTAACCTTATTGGTGGATACATGGCCGACCATGGGAATCTTTGGGTCGATTTTGGGACCCCATGAAGGTGATAGAGACACTTTATTTTAATTAAGTTAAAATAAGTACAAAAATGACATAAGCATATATCTTTTAGAAAAACAATTTGTACATAGGTTTATATATGTTGGATATTCGACTATAAATATTCATTATAAATATAAAAAGAGTTACTACATAATGGTATTTTATTTATAATTTTTAGACATTAAATAATTTAATTTATTTATGACACAATGATGATGCAGTAATTACCTTAATAGTGAAAAATTAAACTAATTGATATTATAAATAGCAAAATAAATATAATTTTAGACTTTTATTGAATTAAACTAATTTAATAGGTTAATAATTTATATTAGGATTGATTTAATTTACTTTTTTAGAAGTAATCATTCTGTTATGAGTTTCACAAAAATCAATTATTGAATAGTGTCAAAATTGACATAAAAGAGTTTTTAAAACAAATATTATATTATTAATTGATATTAAATTCTTCAAAATCTAAGGTTCGGCCAATAGACTTACATAATGATATTTGTATTGTTAATGGACCACTTGGGGGTCTCTTGGATGTATATAGTATGTTTATTAACCATATAATATAAAAATACAAAGAGACATTGTAAAAGTGAAACTAATTTACTTAGAGTTAATACTTAAAGATAAGGTTAATATAGTAACTGAAACCTGTCTAAATTATATTGGTTGAATGTTTTTCGACCCATCCTCACCTTAACATTTATGTAATCAACTTTGGAGCCATTAGAAACCGAATATTAATTTATTATAAATTAATATTTCTAGCTTTTCCAAAGGTGCCCCTAACCCCTCTTATAAAAGGGCACTCCCCATTCTAATTACTTCACACCTTCAAATCCTTTTGGTTTGGCCAAAACCTGCCCAACTACTCTCTAAACTTCCCTAACTACAAACTATAGGCCTTATTTTGATCAGAAAGCCAACTTAAGGAGCCCTTTTGATCAAATCAAAAGGAAGAACCCGATGAAGAGGTAATGTTTTCACCACCCTTTTCCAAATTCATTTCTTCTTTAACTTATTATTTCTTTGTTATTACCATTATAAAATAATGAATCCAGTATCTCCTATATACTGTAATATTATTATAAATATGGTACAACCATATTCAGTATTCTATCCACCCTTTGAATAACATGTCACCATACGTGCGTACGTACGGCTTACCGTCTCCACGTCGTGGTGTTATTGTTATTCAATAAATTATTATTTTGTATGGGTATAATAATGATGTGTAATTCATGTAAATAATAAATATAACATGATAATTATTATTTATATATGATATACCACCCACTTATATATTATTTTAATATCAAAATAATGATATTGTCGCTCGTGCGTACGTACGGACTACCGTCTCCACGAACGCGATGAGATTCATTCTCTATCATATCCATTCAAGTATAATTATCATTTGATGATTTAAAAATAATGTTTAAGGACTTGATATAATTCTGGATATGAATAAGATACAACCTATCCATGACAACCACGGCTTACGTAACAAAACATATAAAAGAAAATGAGTAAGTTAACTCCCGAAACAATGATAATTCTAAGATATTATTAACAAAGCAATGTTAAAAGATCATATATGATATCATATGAATGTATATGATTCTTTCATAATTTAATAACAATTATTTTACCATTATCCATGAGGTTAATTTATTCCCAACCAAGGAAAAGTACAAGGTAAGGGGTTTTCATCTCACTCCTTATTCTCGTGAGATTCATGCCATATTGCCACTATTACATTTTGTGTAATGTATGTACTGCACATAATTATATTCTTTGTGTAATACACTTTAATTTATGTGTATGTACATATTCATTGTATGATACCTCTTTCACGGTTTGTACGTTTCGTAAGTTACCAAAATGGTAAGGGTTTATTTCGCAATCTCTTCATTATCCACGGTTGTTTATACGTAATAATCTACTGGGATTTTTTATCATCCACATCCATGTTTCTTCGAAATGTATTTCAAAACATTTTTAATATTTACAAAGAATATGGGTTAAAGTCATTTATACCCTTATGTGTTATTAAAGGAATCTTTCCATCGTTTTCCAAACAAGGCACTTTTAACCTTTCGACAAATTTAAGGTAAAAATGTTTTTTTAACTTATACGGAGGGTGCGGCTATTTACCGCCGTTATAAAATAGTCAAAGCTTCCCTTACAAGATTATAAGAATATTTTAAATGTAAATGTTTTATTTTATAATTATGTGACTTTTAAATGATTTCAAAATTAATATTTTAAGAATTTTTGAAAGGTACTCTTTATCAAGATCATAATTTTAAATGTTTTAATGATTTATCTTTCTAAATCTTTTAATTAATGTCCATGTTTTCAAAATGATTTTAAGGATTTATTTATATGGACATGAATGTTTTGAAATGATATTTATTTTCAAAAGTTTCAAAGTGGTATGGGACACTTTGATTCAAAAATCTCTTTTAAATTACTTCCTTTATAAATGTGTGACTTTTCAATGATTTCGAGAAAAGAGATATTTCTCTCAAACTATTTTGATTTCATCTATGTCAACATCCTTTGATGTATTTTAAGCTTATTTGAAGTTTATTTATTATAAAACAAATCATTTGTATTGTATTGAAATTTGTGATATGTTTTACTGTGGATGTGTCATTTTTATACCATTCATGGTTTATGGAGAAAGTATTGGCATTTCGTATGCTAGTTTTAATACGAATGTTTATGTTATGCTTAAACATTTTCATATGGGAATGCATTGGACTTAGTATGTGACGGGTGGAGTCCGCTATAGCTCCTCGATGCATCGGTAGGTCTCATGAGACAAACTAGTGTCTTGGCACAAGGCCTTGACAAAATCTTATTTGTAGTCTTGGAACGAGGCCTTGGCTATGTGGTTATGATAGTCTGGCATTATGCATTCCATTATTATAAAAGTGGTTATTGATATTGCATGTGATTATTCAATTAGTAGAATATCCATGTGAATAAGTAAATGGCATTATTTCATTTTATTTTTTCCATACTATGTTGAATTTCATGTTTAAAAGGATTTTTCTTTAGTTATATATTGCCTTAAATGTTTATGCTTATTTATGAACGTTTCCGCTGTATTGTTATCCTTACTGAGCATTTGAGCTCACCCCTTTTCTATGTTTTATTTTTCCCAGGATTCCAAGAAGTATATTGTGATTGATAAGAAGGGTTAAGAGAAGGGAATAATGGCATTCATAAAGGATTATTTATGTTGTTTTGTATATTATGAAGTGTAATGTAACATTCATGTATGTGATCTATTTTTCCAAGACTGCTAAACTTATCGGTCCTTCGGGACTTGATTCCTTGTAATCATGCCAATGTATTAAAATAATGCACCGACTCTGGGTAACTGGGGTCGGGGAGTTACATATCTTCTCACAGAATGACCTGATCCTGAGAAAGCGATGTTGGCTGGAGTTCCTCCCAAACAATGACATTGAGATAGTCTACACTCCTGGGATGGAGAATTTAGTAGAATATGCACTCAACAGAAGGTCTAGTCTAAAATTTCCGAGTGAGACGATAGAGAAGCTAGTCACGTTGCATATATCCTTTGCGGATAGTGATGGAGAAGCTTACCTTGAGTCTCTGTCACTCCCCCACTTCTTCAGTGAGATCGGGAGGCAAAATTTGGGGACATTGAATGCATGGCTTGAAATGCTAATATATCCTTAGGACAGGCACCTGATAGATTTTCTAGAGGTGGGGAGCACGTTATTCTCTTTATAGGGAGCACCATGCTACCAATGGAACTACAATAGGAGGTGTTGAGGGAGTTCCATACATCCCCTTTGGTGGTGAATCCTGGGGTGGTGAAGATGTACCAAGACCTCTGGCATTAGCACTGGTGTCTAGGAATGAAGAAAGAAGTGGAATATTTTTTTACAATTCCTCACTTGTTAGAAAGTGAAGGTCGAGCATCAGGTTCCAACATGCTTAGCGCAGCCACTAGAGGTGCCAGAGTGGAAGTGGGATGGTTTCTTAATGGGATTTGGGACAAGGCATCCACTTACGTCCATGGGACATGATTCCATCTAGGTGATCATTAACCGACTCACCAAGTTGGACCACTTCCAACCCATCCGAGAGTAAGGATCAGTAAAGGGATTTTTATTCCTTTATGTAAAGGATATTGTACGACTTCATGGGGTTACATTGACGATTGCCTCTGACCATCACAGAAGTTTTACATCCCAGTTGTGGAAAGGATTACAAGAGGAGTTTGGGACACGACTACATTTCAGAATCAACTTTCATCCTTAGATAGATGGTCAGATAGAGCGGACCATACAGACACTTGAGGACATGCTTTGTTCTTGCATCCTAGATTTTGGCCTCATTTGGGAGGATCACATGCCCTTTGTGGAGTTCACATACAACAAAATCTATCACTCCACCATAGGTATGGAACCATATGAGGCATTGTATGGTCGACCTTGCAGGCCGCCTCTAAGATGGAAAAACCCATGGGAGTCAGCACTTATGGGACCAGAGTTAGTAAGGGCTACCAAAGAGGATTTACAGATCATCCATGAGTGGATGAAGACTGCACAGAGTAGAAAGAAGTCTTATGCTGATAGGGGATAGACACCATTGGTGTTCGGAGAAGGAGTCCATGTCTTTCTATGGGTCTCACCTCGATGAGGTTTTGGGAGATTTGGAAGGGGTGGAATGTTATTTGTGAGGTTCAACGGAACTTTTTAGGTTCTCAGCATATTTGGTGAGGTGGAATATCACCTAGCTCTTCCCCCACAGATGCACTGGGTGCATAAAATTTTCCATGTGTCGTAGATGAGGAGGTACATGCATGATCCAACACATATCATCGACTGGGAGAGATGGACTTTGATTATGGGGTGACATGTACGGAGGTTCCAATGGATATTGAGGATCGATAGGATAGGATCCTTTGTGGATGATTGATCCCTCTAGTGCACATTTGCTGGTAGCACAAGAACCTTCAAGAAAGCACATGGGAGCGGGAGGCTCAGATTCGTGCCCAGTACCCCTATTTGTTTTCTTAGTCTATATAGTGGATTTCGTGGATGAAAATCCCCAATGTGGGGAGAATGAAATGACCTGAATTTTCCATGTATGTTTTCAAATTATATTTAATTATTACGAGTCATAGAAAATTGAAGGCGCATGATTCAGAGTTCTGGTATGCACGGAATTATTTTATGAATTTTTTTAAGATATGTTTAGTAAACATGAGAGCGACATTTTATAACTTATGATCTAGTGCTAGAATTAAAAATCCTAGAGCACCATTTAATCCACAGTTTTGGGATTCTCTTAAGGAAGGCTTCACTTAGACTGCAGTAGGTTGAGAGAAATAGATAGATTTTGGACATTTAAAAGAATAGTAAAATAAAAAAGTTATTTTATTTCTCTTTTTCTCTCCTCCAACGGACAAGCAGCGGTTGTGGGACCAACAACATGTCAAGCCATTAATTGTCTTGACTCTTATATCTTTGTAGCAGCACTATTGGAATTTTGGAGGTTCATTCATTAAATGAACCTCATAAATTTTCAATGGCGTTACTCACCCTCCCCCTATCTTATTTACATGGAGCATGGGTAGGAGTGTTGGAATGAATTCACCAAACGAAGAAGCTCTGGAAGAGTACCGTGACACCAACCACTTAGAGGATAGAGCCGATTCCAGTAAGTGGTGATGAGCACCAACGAATCATGAATGGCAAACTCTAAATCATCCTCAAATGCAGTCATTCTTGAACGATCATGATGAAGGGTTTATTTCTTGTATAAATATAAGAGTTGTGGAATCAGTATACTTCCCTCTTGCTATCATGATAACGTGGAGGGAACATACCAAACAAAAAATACTCGGACCCTCTACCTTTTGAGGAAATATGACATGTTCTTCACAAATGATTTATTCGGGTTGGATGGAACATAGAACATTGGGTTTAGCGATGAAGATGGAATCATGGGGAGTCTGTTAGAACCTTTGGATTAAAAACAGGCCACCAAATCTCACCTAGGGACCCATTAAAGACTACTAGTAATCGGTGCCGACATAAGAGGAGATTGCAGGGTGCCGTCGGGAGTCGCCAGCGGAGAAGTCTGCAGGCATAGCCAGATTTTGTGAAGATGGAAGTCGGCTCTGGTCAGCCTCAAAGGAGGTGGTGGTGCGTTGTCACATGCTACCTAAGAAGAGGACCGCAGTGGTCGGCATTGACCGGCTGTGGATGGAGGTGAGTGGTACGTCGTCGCCCGCCGCTGAAGATTTCCGCGGTGGAGCGTTAGGAAACGCTCCATGTGGGTCCCACAAGTAACCTGGCAGTGCCCTGTGGTGTCGCCGCTCTGACCCAAAATGAGGGGAAGCCCCCCCTCCCCCCGTGATAGCTCGGGCGGGCCCCTCTCTAGTGGGTCGTGCCTCCAGTGGGTCGTGTCCCTCCGCGGGCTGCGCCCCTCAATGGGCTGGGTCACGCCAGCCCTGCAGGCCAAACCTCCCAGGTAGGCTAGGCTGGTCTGCGGCCCAGTGGGCCGCGCCCACTGTGGCCCTACCCAACATGTTCAGCCCAGGCTGGTTCGGGTCGAGCCTTGTCAGACCCAGACCCTTCCAGGCCAAGTTTCGCTAAAAGATCCATAACTTGTGAACTGGGCATCCGTTTGGTGAACCGTCTATCGCACTAGGATCCTTTTGGCAGGATAGTCCTTTTGGAATAATCCACTTGATTTTTAGATAATATTGGTGTATGGATGGTTGGATTGAACCTGAATCCAACCGGGCCCTTGATATTATAATGCTTATAAGTTAATGACCAGGAGTCTGATTGACGCGTCGTTTGTTGCATTGAAACCCTTGCAACATGGTTTTCATTTTGTATACTTATTCATGGAACTTCATGGAGGTTTATGTATGACTAATGTCTTGAGGAGAGGATCCTCTAGGAATCAAGCGTGCTTAGTATGGGATAACCTTGGTTGGCTGAAACGTGAAGAAAGTACATCAATCCTATGTAGGTCAGTATCTATCTATCATGTGTGGGTCAAATCTTAGCGATCCTTTGTGGGTCAGTATCTATCAGTCCTGTGTGGGTCTGCGCTTAGTGAGTTTATGTGGGTCAGCATCTATTGATCATGTGTGGGTCAGTAGCAGAGCCTCTCGACCGAATAAGATGATCTAGATTTACCACTAATCATATGTACTTATGTACTTGAGTTATATACCTGGTGTGAGATGTGTCTTTACCTTTTTTGTAGTTTTAACTTCGTGTTTTTACCTTCGTGGTGTTACCTTTGTAGAGATTTTACATTCATGTTGTTACCTTTATGGTGTTACATTTGTGGTACTTTTACCTTCATGGTGTTACCTTTGTGGTACTTTTACCTTCATGGTGTTACCTTCGAGGTGTTACCTTTGTGGTATTCTTCCCTCTTGGATCAGTTGTGATAAAGGCTTAATAGTTGGATCCTTGTGTTTTCTCATGTATGATATGAGTATATCTTGATAAATTATGTATATGTATGGGTATACACCTAAATAGAGTTGATGACTGCTTCATGATTTGTGTTTGAGGTCTTGCTTTGTGGTTTATCCGTTGTAGAACTCTGGGGGACCTTCGGGGGTCTCGAGGTCCCTACTGAGTATTGTTATACTCACCCCTTCATGGGATACACTTGCACCTTTATGTGACTTGTGAAGATGACAGACAACATTGATCGAGGTTGAGGGAGCCAGGACTGGATGGTGCTCAGTGGTGAACCATTTGACGTGACTTGATGCAGTGACTACTGATTATGTGTTGTACCTATCCTTCGGGTAGGATCCTCGGTGGATGATCCAGGATATATTTTCACTTTTTAGTTGAACTTGAACATTTTAGATGGGCTTATATTCCATCCCCTTTACATATAGTATAATTTTTACTATAACAGTTTACTTTGTGGTGGCTTCTTGTTGTGTTCTTGGATTTTTGTTTGTACTGGTTTCAAAAAAATGTCTTCCTGTTATAGGGATACATGTTTTCGGTACTAGTCGCCTGCCCCATTAATATGGAAGGAGGGCTTGGGGTTTTCATTCCATGGTCCCCAGGGGACGGTTCGGGGCAATATAATGATAACGATACACAAGTATTCCATTAGATCATAAAAACATAAATTATTTTATCATATCATTATTAACCCATTTGAAAGAAAATGGTGTCATAAAAAATACCTTAGAACAACATCATCATCATCAATTAAGTGAAATAAATTTAACAGTATCATTTGATGAAATATCTAGTGAATAATTAATTTTTTAATGGTTGATTACATATAAGAATTTTTTATGAAATCATCAGAAAGATTCTTTGAAAAAAAGAAGATACATCCCTTTCTGTTAGGTAAACTATAAAAACAATCCCATAATAAAGGGAAAAATATTTTCATTGTGAAAACCATAGAGACATTTAAATTAGGATTTATAGCAAATAACATAAATTGTGGAATTAAAATCCATTCATTCTGTAGAATTTAAAAAAAATATTTATTCCGCATTTTCCAAAATATAGAATAACCCATATTGAAATGATTATAATTATTGATTTTAATTGATTTGAAAATAAATTTAGTTACAACTAAAAACTAAAGTATAATTATATTTTTTTATAGAAAATATTATTAATTAAACATTTCAATGAACTTTTCCTTGGTAGAAAATGATTCTTGACCAAAAAAGGATAATTATGCTTCATTTTCATAACACATTCTTTTGGTCTCTTTGTGTACCAAAGGTGAAAAAATTGAAATAATACTTTACAAACCCATAAATAATCATATAAGAAGAAAATATATTATTATTTAGATATATATAACATAATATTTTCCATAATATAAATTAAAAATAAAAAATTCAGATAATAAGTGTGAGTTTAAATAATCCCTTACCTCAAGTCTCAACATGCTTCACACACACTATGCACTCTGATAATATAAAATTTTACTTATTATAAATCTATAAAATAAAAGTATTAACAATTAAATTAGAACATATAATACCATTATAATTTCGAACTACTTATTTAATATCAATTCTTATTAAATATCTATATACTAGTGTAAAATGTTTGGGTTTCTGTGTATGTTTTGATTCTGTGATTACTTTCTATAAACTATGGTCACTATTTCCTGACATCTTGAATATTAATAATTCAATTAATATCTTATTTATTACATATATAAACTTTTATAATTCTCCTTATATGTTGGTGATGAGTAAATAATTACACCACTTCATAGAGATGGTTCTCTACATATACACACATGTGATGCATTCATTAGATAAATAGAATGAAAAAAGGTAAATAATAATTTATAATTAAAAATCATAATTATATAATTATTGTTATATATATATATTTATTAATTGTAGTTATATATCTATATTTTATGGTTTTTTCTAAAAAAATGAATTACGTAGCTTCAAGGAAGTGGTAGTCAGCACGTGCACATTAACATTGCTTTAATTTTCCATTAGATGGAAGGGTGATAGAAAATGATTTTAATACTTACATAAAATCATTAAATTAAATAACTTATTTTATGACTATTACTAATGATTTGAATAAGGTTTATGGAAGAAATAAATGTTAAATAGTTTGATAAAAATGATTACCTACCCTTAGGGTATCTTCCTTTTGTTAACACCATATTATTTATTAGAATTGTATTTTGATGAAAATATTACCAATAAAACAAGGGGAAAAGATATGGGAGGTAAATTTTGTTGATCATGGGTGAGATATTGTGCTCATTGTCTATGAATATGTTATTACATGAGGTTCTATTTAATAAGTTAGATGTTAAGATCTTTTATAGATATAAAGGACATTTAAATATACTAAATATATTTATCATGGAATGTGGTTTGGATTTAAATAAATTTTAATGATAATGTGAGTGGAGGTCAAGATATACTTAGTCAATAAGATATTTAATAGGTTTATGAGATATTAAAAGCCTTATCATTTTGTTTACCCTTTTAACCCATTATATTCTTTATCGTGAGTACTTATCATCTTTTATCATGGTTACTTACTTTTATGAAAAAATGAAATTTAAAATTTAATAAATTTTGAAATTATAATTCCAAATATTGAATCCATTTTATTATCATAAATTTCTATAGTTGGTAAAACTTAATTTAATTTTATGCACTAAAAAAATAATGAAAATATATTTTTAAACCGATATATTCTTAAGTATAAAAATGATTTCACATCATAAATTGGTATACAATTTATATACATGGAATTTATTGGATTATGGATAAAAGAAGTTTTATTGAATTAAAATAAATAAAAACAATGATTCGACCATTATGAATACATAATTAAATTAAAAGGACTAAATTTTTTTATATTATAATATAATAGAACTTTAGTTCAAAAAATTCAGGCATGAGATTAAAATTTACAAAAACTAGTTTAAATAAACTATTTTACCCCATTAAAACATTTTTGGTCTTGATAAAGGAATAATTTATTTTTCTGTAATCACCTAAAAATCAACCGTATCAGAAAAATATCCAAAATAATTTTAATCTAATTTTAATATTCAATATTAAAAAGTAAATTTAATTTTTATGAAAAAATTAATTTTTAATAATTTGAAAATAATTTTATAAAAAAATGATTTATAACATAAAATAAATATAATGTTTAATAGAAAATGATTTCTGTTCAGATTTGAATAATTATAGCAAAAAAATTTATAAATAATTATTTGATTTTTTTCAAATTACATTTCATTTTAATTTTTCAAAACAGATTTAAATTTTTGTTATAATATATAATTATTCACTTAATGTTAGTATTAGTTACATCATAAGCTATAAATCCCCTAAAATTTTATTTTAAAAAATATATTCTAAAATATATGTGTGTTATTGTCTACCCCTTTGTATGATTTCTTCCTTAAAAATTAAATTTCATTTATAAATCAAATGTGGATTCTACTGTATCATCAAAATGTCATGTTACCACATATATTTCCCAAAATTGTGGTTTCACCCCAAAACAATGTCGAGTTTAGTTATCTTCTTCCAAAAAAAATTCTATCTTTTGGTTAGAATATCCAAAAAAAAATTATTATAAGGATGATAATTATCAAGTGGTAAAAAATATAATTTTAGTATATATGAGGATAAATTTTGAATATAAAAAAATGAGATAAATGGTGCATATTATGAACTTGGGAGAGGATTCATAAAATAACATGTGATAGACTACCATGATCATAAAATAAATAATCATGAAGGGTATGGTATATATTGGGCTTACCTTTCCAATATTTCCAAATCTCATAAATGTATTCTATGGAGATATCCATAGGAGTACCTTGTCCCCAAATCTATCTATATATCCCAATGATTATTGTATATATAACATTTCAATTGACTATGATCTATACCGATGTGATACTAAATGAATATAACCATATAAACCAATTCATTATCTATCTAAGGTTGTAATAGGTTTCATTCTCTAACGTTATCCCAATATTTTGGTGTTTTGAGAATATTTCCAATGAGGGATTCATAAATAGCCATTTTAATTATAATTTGAAAGTTATATTCTTAATGAAATTTAATAAAGAAAAATTCTAATCCCAACCATCTTTGAAACCCATAGAGAATGTTCTTAAGATATCCTCAAGGTTTTAAATGGTTCACATAGAATATACATCGGTGTGAGGATGAGATACAATTATATTGTTTAATTTAGAATTCAATTCTTATAGAAGACTTATATAGAACATCAAGTAAAATATTAGACATTGATTAGTTGGGATTGGGTGTGAAACAATATAAAATATTACCAAATAATTAATTTATATTATTTAAAATTCATTAAGAAAGATGAAGGACCCCAGAACACACTAAGAGTGGATGGGTGAACAGGGTGTCAATGTTTTATCCTAATGTGTCAGATCTTATTCCTATATTGGTTGGATCCTTCTAAACCTGTTTGATGAGATTGTGCAGAACACAAAAAATGACATGCGAAAAGACAACACATAAATTTTACTTGGTTCACCAGTAAGGTATATTTCAAGGAGCGTATGCCAAAACTGTTTTTGTCATACCTATATCCACTAATATTCACTTTTGGTGGAATATAAAATTTTGGACATGAAAACACTTTTCCAAGAACACTTTATTATATTTTATGTATATCTCATTGTGTCCCTTGGAACACTTTTGTTGACTACCAATAGTTCAGTACCCTGGGTAATGTCTTACTCAGTTTACCAACTGAAAGCTTAATTCAATGGATTGGCATTAAATTCGGTGTCCCTGTCTGGATAGAGACTCTTATTGCATCACATATCTGAGTCGATGCACTTTGAAATCCCTATTCATTAGAAAACGAATATTCAAATATGTGTTTCATGAAGTTCCTTCATAAATCCCCCTCCCTTTGTGAAGCTCACTGGATTCGTAAAACAAACTAATATTGAAAAACATACTATGTAAAGGTGGAATACACCATTATCATGAATCACCCTTTACATAGAAGGATTGGAATCATTCATGACTAAAATAGTATTTTCATGATTCTTAATCATTCGTAGAAACAAAGATTCATGGAGTATCCCAAGCATCAAGAAATTAGTGGGATTACAGGTTTTCCTTGTAAAAATTCATGTCAAATGAAGAGGGTAGCCTCATTTTTATTGGCTCATCCATTCATGATGCTCTACCACCTCTGAAGTGCCCAGATCAATGTGAATCACTGAGAGGGGGAGGGGGTGAATCAGTGATCCTTTACAACTTTTTACTAATTGATTCTTAATCAATTAAACCTCTATGGCTGGTTAAAGCCTCGATCCACTCTTCTTGTATCTCTCACCTTTCCTCGAATGATGCAGTAAATATAAAGGCACTGGACACAAGGATTTACAAGGTTCGGCACCAAAGGCCTACGTCCTTGCCATGTTGGTTATACGCCCCAACATGGTTTCTTCCATTATAATCTGTTAGTATTACAATGGTCGATACAGCATCCCACTGTATCTCTCCTGAGTCCCACAGGAGGGTCTTTATACTGCGTCCCACAGTGTTACCAGAGTCCCACTGGCCTGCTCCAGAATCCCACTGAAGACTTCTTCTCCCTGAGTCCCATAGGGTCTTCTCCTGTCTCCTCGAGTCACACGAGTAGCTCTTCTTCTCTTTAAGCTTCTTCAAGTATCTTCAGCAGTCTGGGATAAAGACTGCTGGCCTTGCTCTGTACCTCTGATCACTTGTGATGATCAGGTCTTCTCGTCTTGCTCAGGCTTTATCACCTTCTTCTAAGGATGACCTGGCCTCTCTCTTCAAGAATCTTCAACAGCCTCTGATAAGGTCTGTTGATCTTGCTCACAACTTCTGATCACTTCTGTTGATCAGGGTCTTCTCAATTACTGAAAACTCAGACAACTGATATCTCTAACTTCAGTCTGGCTTCAGTCTGACATCACATCAACATCATGCACTGAGTGCATGGAAACTCTGCATCCTCATGCACTGACTGCATGGCCTTCTCAAATTCTTCAAGAACTCTTGGTCTTGGTCTTCTCAAATGCACACAACCAGATTTGTCTTTGTTCACGTGTGCATGTGCATGCATGCATGCATGCACTCTCCTCTTTCTCCTCTTGGTGCAATAAACCCTCAAAGGGTGTAGTCACTTTAAGCACACACCTTTTCTTCTTTTCCTTCACACGTTTAATTCCTTTTGTCTACACACTTAGATTGTGTATTCTACAATAGTGTGAGAGTCCTCTTCTCTTTCTTCTTAGTGTGTACACTTTATTTTGCACACACACTAAGGTTCGGCCTTGTTGTCTTTTTGCACACACTTGTTTCACTTTGCACACACTTGAGACTTGGCCTATTCTCCTCCTTGCGCACATCCAAGGCTACGGCCAACTCATTAAGTCTTAGTTCATTTAAGTGTAAGTCTCGGCCACTTGGTTCTTTGATCCTCTTGCACACAAAAAGCAAGGGTATATCACTTGGCATACACTCAAGGCAAAGCCTCGGTTCTCCTTGGGCACTAGAGACACAATGGTCTCTGCCTCCCACTTCTTGTGCACACACTGCCCGAACTCCACCTTCAAAAATAGGCACGCAAGGGGTGCGGCCTTCCTTTATTCACAGCCGCACAGGGTCACACTAGACAAGGCGTGCAAGGTCCTCGGTGCAAGCGGCTCAGGAGCGCAAGTACAAAGGTACACTCGGCCGCGCAAGCCTCAACAAACCACGGGGGCGCGCAAGATGCTTGTGCCTCGGGTCTTCCTACCGCGCAAGGGATAGGCACGCAGGGATCTCCTCCTCCTCCTTCTTCTTGTCGCGCAAAGAGGTAGCACGCAAGGAACACCTTCAAAGCCTCGGGTGGCTTCGGGACAACAGCCGCGCAAGTAATTTGTGCGGGGCTTCTACTTCACGAGGCACAGGAGCTCTCGCGGGTCTTCCAAGTTTTTCAGCAAGCCTCTAAGAGGGCTCGGGATCTCTTTTTATAGGCAAAGGAATGCCAAATCTTTCGCGTGAGATAAATCTCAAATCACCGAGATTTTCGGTTCTTTAAAAATCTTTGAACGCAAGCCGCAAATCATGTTTTTCTTCTTCTTCGGTTTCCTCCACGTGCATGCGACTTAGAACGCATGCACAGCCTTCGTCTCTTCTATCCCATGCAAAACACGAACTCACCGAAGCCTCGGCAACTTCGTTTTGCCTCGGCCTTGTTCAAAATCTCCCAAACATTGCATGCATGTCTATTTTCTTGCATGATCGTGTTCGTTAGGTCAAGACAAGCTCAATGGAGCCTTCGGCTTCGGCAATGGTGGCCGGGAACTCGAATTCTTCATTCGGGAGGCCTCTGGTTCAACGGCGTCGCGGGAGGTGCCTCGGCCGAGCTCGAGGTAGAGGATGGACGGGGAGCCGTCGGATCGAAGATTTGGACGGCCGCGATCAGGATGGGCCGCGGTGGATTAGATGTGCGGCCGAGATCTGGCGCGCGATCAATCGTGCGGCCAGGATGCACTCCCGGGGATTTTTCCGCGTCCCACATCGAAACGGAGGCTGGTTTGTCCACGGTTTATCAAAATCGCGCTGCCCGCCTCTCAGCAATTGAACTTCCCCCTCCACGGTGTCGCCCCGCACCGTGTTCTCTCTGCGGGCGCGCTCTGCGCCCACTCTGCTCCCTGTGGGCGCGCCACTGGCGCCCACTATGTATCCTCGAGCGCGCTCCTCGCGCTCACGCTGCGCGGGCTTCATCACCGCGTGGCTTCGGGGCTTATACACGGCACCGGCCTCTCTCGGGCTGGCCCCATGGGATCCCCTTGGGCGTGGTGACCTAGTCCCACATGTGCCTTGGGTTGAACCCTTAAGGCTGGCTCTTGGTGGCTAATTTTTTTGCCTAAGTAGGGACTTTGTATAAAAACAAAGTAACCCAAGTTCAAATGCCAAATGCCACTTCTTCCAAGCCATTCTTCTTCTTCATTTCTTCTCATCTTCTTCTTAAGAATTCCATTACTTCTCCTCATATGATCTTCACTTAGGATATGGAATTCAAAAGGTTCATCTTCATCAACCGAACTCCTGAATCACTTATAATCTTCAATGTTCTTTATTGATCTAATCAGAGATCAATTGGAACTTTTTCAATTCACATGCACTAAGAGTTAGTGCATGGACTTCATTAAAACCACTTCATCCACTTAGAACTTATGGATGGTTCACTTCATCTCCTCATGCAATGTCAATACAATGCATGGTCTTCAATTATTGTTGTGACTTTGTATCATCAGGATACAAGTTCTTTGAACTTAAAGAGCAGCTCAGAAATCGTCAGATTTCCATAGAAAATGTTTCAACCACAACATCCTATGTCACTTAGTGAATCTCCTAAGTGACATGCATCTTAGTACCATGGCCATTCTCCTTTCCTCACCAACACCATCACATCCTTTGTCATTCACATATTGAAATTCCTTGACATCCATCCATTCATTCCTTGACAACAACATACCTCATTGACAACAAATGCAACACAGTGCACTTCAACCTCATAAGGGATTATCTAGATCTTTAAAAAATAATTTATCCTGGATCCTCCATTCGCGATGATCCATTGTGATTTGACATTGTTGTGAATCCTTCTGTCAAACAATCATGCGCTTATGTTGCTCCAATTCTCGTAAACACATAAATATAATTCACTGTTCGCAATGTTCAAATTCTTCATCATTCACAATGCCCGTCGTTGTCACACAAATTATATTCAACTTGAATTGATCCTTTATGAAACCCCATTCAAAAATCCCATCTTCATGAAACTCATTCCATTTCCATGTTATCATAAGGACTTCAAGGAAATCTACTTTTCTAAACCTTCAATACTATTCTCATCATGAACTATAATATCTCTTTCCATTCAAACTCCTTGATCATCCATCCAAATATTGAAAAAAACCATACTCCATTTCTAGTAAAGAACAACCTTGGTTAAAAAAAATAAATATTCCTTAATAAGAATTGAATTTGTTCACTATATAAGGTGTTGGATGATAACCCAAATTGTATTATATAATTTTCATGTCCTGAGGAGTCCTACAACGAAATTTATGGTGAAAATTTTTCATTCTGATATAGGTATTGGTAATGGTTCTATCATGCCCTTAGATTTTTTATTCTTAGCCTTAACATGATTATATATTTTTAATTCAGATACCAAATCTAAAATATCACTTTCCATGTTGTAACATAATAAATAATCCATGGTATCTATATAAACTTATGTCCTCCCCTGATGGATAATGAATGAAGAGCTATGAGCATCATTATTGAACTCATTATTTAATTATTTTATTTATTTGGAAAATATATAGTTTCTAAATATTATTTTCCCATCATGTTCACCATTTAACATATAAATATTTCATTCATTATTTACATATTTGCATCTTCCTTATGAACCTCATTAATCTTCACATCAATTGATGGATGAATATTCTTTTTAAACTATTCAATTTCTTTCAATCCCACATGATTTCATAGTCCTAACTCTAAAAAAAATAAGTGTTGGATCTTTTTTCAAACCTCATCATTGATATGATAACATGATCATTCAAATTAATAGAATTAACAACCTTGTTCACATTCACATGGTGGTAATGTACTGAGAAATTATAATATTTAATCAAATAATACAATATCCATTATTGTATATTCATATAATTTTCTATGGATTTACATTTCAATAATTTATAACTAGTATATATATTGAACCATTAACCATAATGTTATTACCTCAATGTTATTATAGAAAACATTCCCACTTCCAACTATAAATCATGACTCATCAGATATTTGTATCACGAACCATCAATTGTCTTGAGTTATAAGTTACTATGATGTTATTTTTCATAAGAACGCATACCCAAAACTTCATTTATGCATAAAAATATTTTACAAACCATATTCAATATAGATATGTTTGAGAACATGTTCACTATCCCAAATTCTATATAGCTATAGGAAATAGTTTTTACAAAACATTTCCCAGTGGAACAAGACTCCCTTCCATGTCAATTTTTTTATTTAATTTGATATCCATTTAATATTTATAAAAATTAATTTATAATATCCATCATATAGAAGAATAATATAGATCACAATCATAGTTATTAGTCTGATCTATTGTTCAATGACGTTCATCTTTGTAGGATCCATTGATATACCCTTTCATGTAATTACTTGACCTAAAAATGATACTTTGTATGGCTAGAATTTATATATTCAAAATATAGAATAAAACATATCATTGATATATTTTTTATATGAAATTGTTAA
Source organism: Viscum album (assembly GCA_963277665.1). Classification (NCBI taxonomy): domain Eukaryota; kingdom Viridiplantae; phylum Streptophyta; class Magnoliopsida; order Santalales; family Viscaceae; genus Viscum; species Viscum album. The sequence goes on from CAUJRU010000532.1 coordinate 518,000, forward strand.
ATGATCTTCATGATTATCCTTTCTCTTTGAATATATAGGAATACAATCATGAAATACTATAATAAATTGACCATTATACTATCTAAAGAGTCTATTAATAAGATATATGAAGATTGAGTTGGTATTATAACTCTAAATAGTGTCACTATTATTTCATAGTGACTACAGAATATATAGAATTTTTATTTTATATATCTGTCTTGTTTACCCTTGAATAATGATATTCTGATTGGATATTAACCTTGTCAAATTATTGTGTTCCATTTAGTTGATCGCACATGTCATACAGGGGGGATAACACTTGTTCGTGATAATGATCTTGTTATGTTCTTGAAAATAATTGTAATGATTCATTGACCCTTATATACTCTTAATAAAGAATAAAAATATCACCCCAAGGTGACACACCGGGGCATATGAATCCATTTTCCATATTCTCCATGAGTTGATACAGGACTTCCTATAAATCAATTGGGACCATTATTTAAGGATTATCTGAAATAGGTAAAATACTATGTATGAGCTCTATTGGAACCTAAAATTCATGATTTGGGGGACTACTATGTACCTATTCAATACATATATTTCCATATTCTTCAATTTTAGGAATATCGTCAATGATTAGTTTCTTTCAAACCATATTAGATAAATACCCCCCCCCCCATGAATAGGTTGTGAGTCCAATATAGTGGTTGTAATTAACTTTAGATGTTCAGTATTGACATCAATCAAATAGATGATCATATTTTGACACAAAATAATAAATGTGGCTTCCTTTCCTAGTAAATTGATATGGTCTCTATATAGTGATATCAAATACATGACCAAAATCCCAAAAAATATGGCTATAGGGATAATAAAAATATTTATAGGAAAAACATTACTATAATATTATATCTTATATGATCTATAGACAATAGATTAATTCATCGTAGTATTAGATTATTTGACCAATAAGTAAATATAAAACCATTTATTTGGTGATGTGATACTCTATGAAAATTCATTAAATACAAATAATTTTATATAAACTATAACAATCACGATATCAATAGTTATAAAGATGGTGACAAGTGTTCCTTTCACCAATTCATTCTCACTAACCACTAGAGAAGTTATGATTTCTTAATCCTTCACGTATTCCTTCAGATTAGGTGGTTGTTGACACTGTTATTCATCATTTACCGTAGGATTTATGAACTGATTAATGTAAAGGTCACACTCATTGCAATTTTATATTTACTGTGTGGGTGGTGAATTTCATTGATCTTTCATTTCATTTTTTATTAGTCTTTATATGACCCTTCAAAATCAATTTTATAGATGGAATCCCATTCAACACTTTATGTATTTATACGATCCCTTAATAAAATTTCCAACATATATCTGTCAATATTTTGGAATTAAAGATTAATTCTATATACTATATGGGTTTAATTATTAAAATTTCCTCAAAATTTCTTCTTTCTATTCTTATCCCCAAAACCATGAGGATATTGGAAGTCTCTAGCCTCCATTGGTTCCTTTATGGAACATTAAATTATTTCTTCAGAGATAAAAAAGTCTTCCATATCCAATTCCCTTCATAGTCGTGGAATTCTGTCATTAGGAAATCCATGAATTAAAATTTTTATGGAAATAATAATTCTCTAATATTACCAGGATATTCTAGAAAAATTTACGTCATAGGTACAAATGGTTTTCTAATACTTATTCTTATATTCCATGAATTCACACTCTATTTTAGTGTGATTAATTTTTGGAAAGTAATTATTGAAAAATATATTATTGAACACATCTCATTTTTTAGAGTCAATTTCTTACTATCAAGTCTTATTCTTGTGAATTAATCATTATTTTTAATCTTTTCCTTCCAATGGATGAAAAATAAAAACAAACATCCCATGGTTCTTACACTGAATAATTAAAAATATCATTTATATACCATTGGATCATTTCTCTTCAATAAGTGATAAAAGGGTGCATAAAATGATGGTGGTGGATTTTTCTGCATAAAATAATCAATGATGAGTTCTTCTATCATTTAGTTATATGTATTATTATCATGATTTATGGTACGATATATATATTAAGAGTGTTGGAGATGGAATCGGTTGTTTCTCCCATGGAGAACGTGCCCCACGCGCCGCCTCCTTTTCAAAAAAAATACGACCATTTCCCTTTCTTGGAAAATTTGGTGTGATAGGTTTTTTAAATTGGTTTAGGGTGTAATCATTTAGGAAAATGGGTCCTTTGAGCACCACTTCATGTGGCGCTCAAAGGAATAGGAGGCCGAGCGCCACTTGAAGTGGCGCTTGGCCATTTCGGCGGAGGAAGCCTTCAGCGCCACTTGAAGTGGCACTGAAGGATTAAACTAAAAACGGGGAGCGCCACATCAAGTGGCGTTTCCCCCTTACTCCCTCTCCATTCGATGCCACTTGAAGTGGTGCCGAAACATCCCCACTACTTATAAATAAGGCCCCTCGCCCACCCCATTTCCCATCTTCTCACTTCCCCTCCTCTCTCTCTCTCAAAGTTATCTCTCTAAAAATCTACGGTTGCTCTGCGCCTTACCTCTCCGGTTTATCTGCCTGTGTAGCTACGTCTCCACAAATTTGAGGTAAATCTTTCTTTAAATTTATTTAATATTTTGATTTATTAATTTAGTTGTTTAATTTATAGAAGTAGTATATAATATTTGTATTATATAAATAGTAGAGTTTTTTTAAATGTAATTAGGTAATGAAATGATTATAGTTAGTTAAGTAATTAATTAATCATAATTAGATAATTAATTAATTGTAATTAGGTTATTAAATAATTATAATTAGGTTATTAATTAATTGTAATTAGGTTATTAATTAATAATAATTAGGTTATTAATTAATCATAATTAGGTAATTAATTAATCATAATTAGGTAATTAATTAATCATAATTAGGTAATTAATTAATCATAATTAGGTAATTAATTAATCATAATTATGTAATTAATTAATCATAATTAGGTAATTAATTAATCATAATTAGGTTATTAAATAATCATAATTAGGTAACTAATTAATCAAAATCAGGTTATTAAATAATCATAATTAGGTTATTAAATAATCATAATTAGGTAATTAATTAATCATAAATAGGTAATTAATTAATCATAATTAGTTAATTAATTAATCCTAATTCGGTAATTAATTATACAAAATTAGGTAATTAATTAATCATAATTAGGTAATTAATTAATCATAATTATGTTATTAAATAATTATAATTAGGTTATAAATTAATAATTATTAGGTTATTAATTAATAATTATCAGGTAATTAAAATAATAATTATTAGCTAATTAATTAATAAATATTAGGTAATTAATTAATCATAATTAGGTTATTAATTAATTATAATTAAGTTATTAAATAATTATAATTTGGTTATTAATTAATTATTTTTAGTTTATTCATTAATAATTATTAGGTAATTAATTAATAATTATTAGGTAATTAATTAATCATAATTAGGTAATTAATTAATTCTAATTAGGTAATTAATTAATTCTAATTAGGTAATTAATTAATCAAAATTAGGTAACTAATTATTTGTAATTAGGTAATTAATTATTTCTAATTAGGTTATTCATTAATCATAATTAGGTAATTAAATAATCGTAATTAGGTAATTAAATAATCATAATTAGGTTATTAATTAATCATAATTAGGTAATTAATTAATCATAATTTGGTAATTAAATAATCATAATTATGTAATTAATTATTTCTAATTAGGTTATTAAATAATTATAATTAGGTTATAAAATAATATTAGTTAGGTTATTAAATAATTATAATTAGGTTATTAAATATTTATAAGTAGGTTATTAATTAATAATTATTAGATAATTAATTAATAATAATTAGGTAATTAAATAATAATAATTAGGTAATTAATTATTTCTAATTAGGTAATTAATTAATTGTAATTATGTAATTAATTAATTGTAATAAGGTAATTAATTATTTCTAATTAGGTAATTAATTAATCATAATTAGGTAATTAATTAATACTAATTAATTAATTAATTAATTCTAAATACGTAATTAATTAATTCTAATTAGGTTATAAATTAATTATATTTAGGTTATTAAATAATTATAATTAAGTTATTAAATAATTATAAGTAGGTTATTAATTAATAATTATTAGGGAATTAATTAATAATTATTAGGTAATTATATAATCATAATTAGGTAATTAATTAATTCTAATTAGGCAATTAATTAATTGTAATTAGGTAATTAATTAATTGTAATAAGGTAATTAATTATTTCTAATTAGGTAATTAATTTATCATAATTAGGTAATTAATTAATTCTAATTAGGGAATTAATTAATTCTAATTAGGTAATTAATTAATTCTATTTAGGTTATTAATTAATTATAATTTGGTTATTAATTAATTATTATGAGGTTATTAATTCATTTTTATGAGGTTATTAATTAATTCTAGTTAGGTAATTAAATAATCATTATTAGGTTATTAAATAATCACAATTAGGTAATTGATTAATTGTAATTAGGTTATTAATTAATTATTATTAGGTTATTAATTAATTATTATGAGGTTATTAGCGAAGTAGTTATATTAATCAGCGAAGTAGTTATATTAATCAGTGAAGTAGTTATATTAATCAGCAAAGTAATAATATTAATCAGCAAAGTAGTTATATTAATCAGTGAAGTAGTTATATTAATTAGCGAAGTAGAAGTAAATTGCTTTTAGAATATACGTTTGCATTACATTCTAGGTATGATAATGAATTTAGTTTCCAATCTACCTTGACCTCAGTTTGTAATTGAAGTTATGAACTTGAATTTAGTAGTTGAATATATTTTTTTCATATTAAGTGTTAGAGTTGTCATGAAATGATTTCTCTCTTGAATAAAGTATCCCCATGTATAGGGGCTTTGGGTCGGACCACCTACTTTCCTGGAGGCTTTCCTTGTCTAGGAAAGTTAATGGGGTTGGCTATCTGTCTCTCTGGGCTTACTCATGTGGAGATTTTCAATTTCATATAACTCTATGCTTTTACATGACGTGTTCGTGTACCTCATTCATATAATTCATGTGGATATGTATGAATATATTTGACTTCTGTTTTTTGGTAAGTAACACAAACTTGTGGGTTGTATAAATAGTTACACATCAATATGGTTTGAACATATTGATTTGGTGGAGGGATTAGGATTCCAACCTAAATTACTAGAATCATGCATACGTAAATTGATTCTTTAATCATATTTAATTAATAAAAATGGTTTCTTTTAGATAAAAAAGATGATCACCACCTATATTTATTGCAACAGTCAAATAATTGAGACAGAACAAGGATGTAGTTATAGTATACATCTAGAAGCTGTTGTGATGCTTGGAGGATGTACTACTTTGGATGCTGTGAAAACAAAAATTCATCGGAAGTGAAAAATGGTGAGGAATCAAGTGATAAGGTCCATCACATTCAGACATCTCCAATTTATAGATAGGTTTTGGCATGTTCCCTATCCGGTAACTGATAATGATGATTGGGAATATATACTTTCATTGGTTAAGTATATACCTGAGAATCAAATGATGGAGTTATATGTCATTATAGCTACAATAGAGGTTTCATCGACATTGGAAGATGACCCATCTCAAATTCATGAGACTATGTCATATGCTCCTTCACATCAAGAAGTTCCTTCAGCATCGGTAGTTGTTCCATCATTTCCATCGGCCACAGTTTCAATAGATAGTCCTCCACAAACTTTAGATGCATTGGTCGATGAATTTGAGGATGATGACAATTTCGAAGAAGAAGATAAAGAGGAAGTTGAAGAAGAAGAAGAGCATGCGGAAGATCAGTCTGTACCTACTCATGTGAGGTTCAACCGACCATTAAACCATCCTCCACTATTGGCTTCATGGTCGACTGAAGGCACGAATTGCTTGCCAGAATTTGATTATCCAGTTATTACTCCCAGTTCATAATTTCCAAGAATCATTGGTGGCACAAATCGAGTGTCAGATAATGGTGTTTTGTATATTTCTAGAGAGTTTGAGAGCAAAGAATCAATGAAAAATGTGATAAAACAATATCACATTGAAAGACATTACTCATATGTTGTAGAAGAGTCAAATAGATCTTACTATTTGATCTGTTGTAACAAATATGAATCAAACTATCAAATGCGTCTACGAGCTATTATTGATAACACTTCTCATAGCTGGTGCGTCACTAGATTTACACTACACACTTGTGTGAACCAAAGCATGGCACAGGAACACTCTTCATTAGATGTTGAGTTTGTTCAACTATTATTGTTGAAATGATTAGAGCATGTCAATCGTAAAAATTGGTATGAACATCCTTTTCTGTTTTAAATGTTTTTGTCGTAGTTATTTTCATAACTGTTCAGATGACTGCTTGTATGATATAATTCGAGCCTCAACAACAAAGGATGGAGGAGCGTCTTCAAGATATTCATAGAGTAAATCCATAAGTGTATGATTACATGATGAAAATTCCAAAGCAGAAATGGTTGTTGGCATATGATGATGGGAGGAGATATGTTCATATGATGACCAACATCGTATAATGTATAAATGGAGTTTTAAAAGGAGTTCGAAAACTTCCTATAACAAGTAAATATGAATATTTGAATATATGTTACTCAGAAGAGCTACTATTATAATATAATTTTTGTATCATGTCGTAAATCTAAATTTCAGGGTTGGTACAAGAGACCATTTATCATAGTGTAAAGTACTTTCTGGAACAAGGAAAGCAGGCTAAAGAGGGCTTGAACAAAGGGATGTGATATGGACACCATTTCCAACGCGAGCTAGATACAATTCTTCAAGAGGACGCAACTTACCTTGTAACTACATTTAATCATCCAGAGCAACGATTTGAGGTCGCTGAGCCTGGTGATGATGTGGCATGTAGCAATGGTCGTGTGCGAGTTGTTTTACTGGAGAAGCGTTACTGTGATTGTGGAAACTTTCAGGCACTGAGATATCCCTGCGGCCATGTGATTGCTACATGTGCTTACATACACGTATATTGGGAGCAGTTCTTTGATCCGGCTTATCGACTCAACAGCATCAACTCCTGCTACAGTACTATGTGGATACCAATCGGAAAATATCAGAATTTTTGACTGACTGATAGCGCACCCATGCTTCTACCGAACAACAATAGACTTCGACCTAAAGGGAGGCCAAAGTTTACTCGTATTCAGAATGATATGGATTGGCCTAGTGAACATCCAGCTAGACGGCGGTGCAACATATGCCACCAGGAAGTTCATATGAAGACAAGTTTCCCTAGACACATAGGACAATAATCTAATGGTTAAAATGAATCATGTACTCTATCAGTTTCTGTAAAACTTTGTACATGTAATCATTTTTATCAATATCACCATTTTTAATCATATTTGTCTTACTTGTATATAGGGTAACTTTTGGAAAATGTACCATGATTTCACGTGACATTTGTTTTCGAACGATAAACATTACATGAGTAGCTTTAAACAGACAACACCAACTCAAAAAAAAGGAATGTACCTGTATAAGAAAACAAAACCATTTGAACTATTAAATGAAAATGTCATCAGTTTTTTATAATGGAAGATGAACTTACAATGGCCACAAAACAAAAATGAGGAAACTCCAAACGTATTCACCCCAACACCCCAACACAGGAGACAACAACTAACCCAATGTGTTTATGATTCTTTCAATCATTAAATGATAAATTTCATATCTTACATGATAAATGTCATATCTTACATGAAATTAATGTTTTACTGTTTGCATATTCAGATGGACCAGCCAGTTTTATCTGGTCAGGAGACGCATGTGTCGTGTGATGTGTTGGCGCAATGACCTGTTAGACATCTTAATGTTCGGAGAGCACATCGTTTCCATCATGAGGCATTGTCGATAGCTATTTGTCCATACCTTAGATGTGCAGGATTTTATGGAGTCACTATATGTGACTTCAAGACCATCGACCATCATTTGATAGCTGTGTTGGTTGAGAGATGGCGGCTAGAGACACACACATTTCATCTCCCAGAGGGGGAGATGACTATTATGCTGGAGGACGTCGCCTACATGTTGGGGTTACCTATCCATGGACATGCAGTTACGGGTGCCAGTACTGGCGATTAGGCTGCAGTCATACAGAGGCTGCTAGGAATTGAAGTCATCGGCGCATGGGGTGTCCTCCAGGGTTCGCACTTGTGCATGAGGTGGCTTGATCAGCATTTCGATGTCATTCCTAATGATGCATACGAGGAGACGTTTCTTCAGCACACACATGCATACATTTTGCAGCTTCTCGGAGGCATGGTGTGCGTCGACTACTCCACCGCTTTGGTACACATGATGTACCTCCCATTACTTAAGGATCTGGATCAGACGGCTACATACAGTTGGAGGTCCGCTGTATTAGCAAATCTGTACAGATCTCTCTGCACCAGTTGTCAGGCCGATTCACATCAGATTTCTGGTTGCATGGTCTTAGTACAGATGTGGGCCTGGGAGCATTTTTCATGCATCGCTCCTCGAGTTGTCGCACCGCTTGCATCGTAGATACTTCAGGACTGTCCTCGGGGACGATGGTATGTCTACGTCATTACTTTCGGTTATTTAGTACTTTTGTTATTGTTTTTTATAAACTTACCATAGATTACTTTTTTTCACCATGTGGAGCCAGTCTTAGAAGTTTTCACATACTCCGAGACATAGTGTGCACAGCTTCCGACAGATATTCGACGTCATAGTGCCAGCTGATGTAAATTAAACAGTACATTTTTGTAGGCAATTTTTTTTTGTTATCACTAATTTAAGTTTTTTCAATATAATCTCAGTAACATTTTCATGCTACTATATGACTTATTTTTTGATTTTACATTTCAGGTTTCATGGACTACTTATACAAGTTATGTCTACGCATCACTTCCACTATACTACACAACTATGGATGGAGATCGTGCTACAGTGGTGCGACTCATTCACTTCCACATAATTGAGTGGCACCAGCTAGACTGGGTCATGCGCCAGTTCGGTTTTATACAACATATCCCCTTGGCACCATGACAGTCTACCGAGTTACATTCGATTGTGCTTATAGGTAGACAAACGACAGACTGGCGGCAGCATCAAGCATCTTATATCCAGGTTTGGGACAGGCGTGCCCGATTCAGTATCTTTCCACATGGATATACCACATCACACTCTCATTTATCTGATCAGGGGGATTATGCACACTGGTATCAACGTCACATCATCATGCACCTTACACATCAGGGGACTGGCATTCAGCTATTGGTATGTTTACTAAGATTTATTATTTTTGTTTAACTCATTTTTTATATTAATTTGATTGTTATTTCATTTGCAGGCAGACGCCATTGGTCAGCTTGCACATTCCACACAGCCTCAGGAGCATGCATATATTCTGCGGGATGTAGTTCATCGGGATGTGGTGGCTCTATTCGATCATCTCTGGATGATATGTGATAGTTTTTTTGATGAGGAGCCACAGATATATCTGGATCCATATCTTCAGGCAGAAGCACCTGAGGATGACGATGTCCCTACTATGCCTGCTGAAGAGGACGCACCGCCACCGCCACCGCCAGCTGGACGACAGAGACGAGCACATCCGGATGGGCAGAGGCGACGATATCGACATCCGAGAGTGGCTCCTGCAGATGTCGTCGCACCACAGGGAGACGATCCGGCCCACCCAACTGATGATTTTGCACGGTAGGGAGATGCTTATATACCACATATGGCGTCTCCGCAGACTACTATGGACTTCGATCTGGGTGCAGTCACACAGCTTATGGCGGCCCCCTCTCCTCCCGACGAGGCCTTCTTCAGTACCCCATTTCTATCATTTATTGGAGTTTCAGAGCCATATGGCACCCCATATGATTTTGGGGCGTCCACCTCACCTGGTTTTGGTCAGTCCTCTACACAGCACCATGAAGAGGCACTAGAAGCACCGGAAGAGGAGGAACCTGCAGAGAGGACACCGGAGCGACACGAATGTCGAACGCGGAGAGGACGTGAGATTCAGACGCCGCGTTGTGGTATTGGGGGGCATCGTCATTGATGTTTTTGGATGTAATGTTGTATATATTAAAAAACTTATTCACTATGATAAGTAATTGTTGTTTAAGACAAATGACATGAAAATCAAAAATATAGTAAATACAAACTAATTTAAATTAACTATTAAATTATAATGTACAAGTACAATATAAACAAAATTTGTCACACAGACTAAACATCTGATAAATTCTTTAAAAATGAAAAGAAAAACATACATATAGTAAACAAAAAATATTTTACATGACTACTTAAATATTTAAAAATATTACATATATAATTATATAATAATAAATATATTTATAAATGTAAATTACTAATTTTTAATTATTTAATTAATAATTAACCATTAATAATTAATAATAATAATGATGAATAGAAATTAATAATTATATTACTAACTTATTAATTATTGTATATTAAATAATAATATTTTATAGGCTTTCAAAGTCACGTATTTGAAACATTTTTAAGTTTCAAGTAATTGGTTTTGAAAGACTATAAAATATTTTTTATCGACATTTTTTACGTAATTTTTTCATTTTCATCTATTTAGTATATGTTTTATCCATGTTTTAAGTTTCATTCATATTTGTCAAATAGATTATATTTTATAGGCATTTGAAGTCGCATACTTGAAACATTTTTAAGTTTCAACTAGGTGGTTATGAAAGCCTATAAAATATTTTCTAACGACATTTTTTACGTAATTTTTTTATGTTCATCTATTTAGTATATGTTTAATCCATGTTTTAAGTTTCATTCATATTGGTCATATAGATTATATTTTATAAGCGTTCAAATTCACATAGTTGAAACATTTTTAAGTTTCAACTAGGTGGTTTTGAAAGCCTATAAAATATTTTTTATCGACATTTTTTAAGTATTTTTTTTTATTTTCATCTATTTAGTATATTTTTAATCGATGTTTTAAGTTTCATTCATATTGGTCATATATATTATATTTTATAGGTGTTCAAAGTCACATAGTTGAAACATTTTTAAGTTACAACTAGGTGGTTTTGAAAGCCTATAAAATATTTTCTGTCGACATTTTTTACGTAATTTTTTTATTTTCATCTATTTAGTATATTTTTAATACATGTTTTAAGCTTCATTCATATTGGTCATATACATTATATTTTATAGGTTTTCAAAGTCACATACATGAAACATTTTTATGTTTTAAGTAGGTGGTATTGAAAGACTATATGTTTAATAATATTTCAAATTTTTTTATAAATAATTACTTATAACTATGAAAACATATATTAGTAATTATAGATTTAAAATTATATACATATGTACAAATATATAATTATAAATATTTAAGTATAACTATAATTACAATATAATTCTGAATATAATTATAAATATAATTATATATATATATATATATATATGAATATTAAATATATTTATAAATAAATTTTAAAAATATATGTAACAATATTTTCATAATTATATATTTATAAATATATTCATATTTATATATTTATAAATATTTATTTATAAAGGTTAGTTTATAATTATATAATAACAAATATATTTATTATTTAAAATATATATATATATTGATTTATATTTATAAATATTTATTTTTAATTATATATATACATAATTATATTTATACACACACACATATATAACTATTTATAATTATAATAATTATAATATTTATATGTAAATATATAAATAAAACACACAAATCGGAAAAAAAACCCGTATATTTTATATAATATAACTATATAAATATAAACAAACCATATATTTTTAATTTAATACATATTTTTTATTTACAAAATTATATATAAATTTATAAATTTATATAAATAATTATATATAAGGTTTATTTCGTTATTTTATTATACAATTAAATAAGGTTAATAACTATATAAATATAATTTTATAATTTTATAATTATAAATATATTTATAAAAATAATTATAATTAATTTAACATTTTTAAATACATATTTATACGTTTATTTTTAAAATTTTATTTATTTATTTTGAGATTGTTTATTAAAAAAGGGATGAGGTGCAAAAAAAACAAAACAAAAAAAACAGTAAAAGGGAGGGGTGCAAAACAATAAAAAACCAAAAAACAAAAAAAAAAGAAAAAAACCCGAAAACAAAAAAAAAACCAAAAAACAAACAGAAAACAAAAAAAAAAATCCCAAAAAAAGTGGTCGCAAAGCGCCACTTGGAGTGGCGCTAGCCACCCGAAATATTGAGGGGCACTTCATGTGGCGCTCAACAAACTCGTATCCCTATTTATCTTTACCCTAAACCCAATTTAACCCCCCCCCAAATTATCCCCTTTTCTTCCATAGGGATCGCGGTGGCTCCGGCTTCATCGGCGGCCCCTACCCCTGGTCCATCTTGTGGCGCTCCCCATGCTTTGTGGCCGTCGTCTCTCCCGGCCTCCTCTGGCGTCTCCTCAGGTCGGACCCCTCTTTTCCTGGAGGTGTCTCCATCCCCCTTAGTGGTGTCTAGAGAGGGATCGCGTCCCTCGTTGGAGTTTCCGGCGATGACCTTTGCAGAAGCATCAGCCTACCTCAGATGGTCTCTTCTGGCTCGTGGGGCTTGTCTGCCTAGCGAGGATCTCGCCTATTCACCGCAATGCTTTCTACACTGTTCTTGGCTCGGATGCTGACTTCGTCTAGGCATGGTGTCGTGCTCCCAGTTCCTTTGGCAGATGGCACTTCAAAACCTCATCTGTTGGTCGATGGATGTCCACAGGGGGAAGGAAAGCCCCATGGTTGTCGTCTGGCTTAGCCTCCCAGGTCTCCCTATTCTGTTTCAAAATGTAGGCTTCCTCAAGGCTATTGGCGGTTCCTTTGGAGTTTTCCTTTGCTCGGATGTCCGCACCTGGAGCTGTTCGGATGCCTGGGAAGCTCGGATTTGTGTTGAAATGGACATCTCGTGTCGTGTCCCCCCTGACAGTATCTCCTTGAAGGTGAAGGATTCCTTTAGCTGGTTGTAGCCCATCCTGTATCCGGTGAACTCTTGTTTCTGTTCCTCTTGCTGCCTGTAGGGTCATTCCTTCCAGGTTTGCAGGAAGCGTCGTGGTGCTGGCCGGCACGGTTCCTTTCCTGAGGGCTCGGTTCGCGTCCCAGATGAGCCTTCTCCCATTTCGGCTGGGCGCCTTGCTTCGCCCTATGGTGCAGCGGCGGGTTTTGTCGTTGCGACTTCTTCCTCTGCCATTTTGTCCTCGCTGGGCTCTCTTTCCCTCCCTTTCCCACGACCGGTGGATGTGTCTGCCCCTTCTCTTCCATGGCCGGCCTCCCGTGCTTTCCCCTATTCCCCGCTGCTATTGCAGCTCAAGCGTTTCATTGAGTCTG